>CP092865.1:81258460-81649189 GCA_030710605.1 Cordylochernes scorpioides | reverse complement strand
AAAGAATTCTGTTAAGCCTCTCCAAGTATATATTTGGGGGGGAGACAACAAAAAGAAAGGAAGCCATTAAAGAGTGTGAACAGGGCGAAAACACAATGCTCACGCACATCCAACTAATTATAGAAAACAAGTACAAAATAGAAGCCCAAAACATCACAATGAAAACTCTGAAAGAAAAACAGATTGAATCTAATAGAAATCATTGGCCAGAAAATGATCCACAGAACATTCTTTAAAAATGAAGACCAACCGCTATTGGACATGATAGAATCCTCACAGTGGCTCAAAACGGGAAACAACACACCACAAAATGAAGGATTCTACATGTTCATACAAGATAGAAACGTGTTCCCGAAGGATAAGAACCTGAAATGCCCTCACTGTGAAAAGGTACAGAGGACGGTGGACAACCTTGCTACAAACTGTGGAAGATTGCTTCCTTACGACTACACTGAGAGGCATAATGAAGTGGTGAGATGCGTCCACTTCAACTTGGCTAGAAAATATAATTTCACAGAGAACAAGAAGATAAAGCTCCACAAAATAACGACTAAGATTGAAAATTCATACGCCAAGATAATAACGGACCTGCCAATGATAAGCGATATCAATATCAGAGCTAACAAACCTGATATAATAGTATATGACAAAATAAAAAAAATACATAACAATCATAGAGATAGGCGTTACCTCCCAAGACAATATCCAAACTACGGAGCTGACAAAGAAAAGAAAATACCAGCTACTGGCGAGGGAAATGGCCCAAACTGAAAAAAATACCCGTAAAAGTAGTGCCGATAGTCTTAACATGGGATGGAATAGTAACCAAATATAACAAACAATACAGGAAGGAAATAAACATAAGAAAAAGGGACTTTGCATATATTCAATCCCTGGTGCTAAAAAAGATGATGGAAATTATCTCAACAGAAAAGAAGAATGAACCTTACGATAAGTTACAGAGAAATAAAGAAATGGAAGCCATGGATAGATTGTTGGAACGATGTAGGGAGCTGGCATGTGATGACGAGGAAGGTGGAACACCGGACATGGAGCACAGGGATACGACGACCATAGAAGAGATCCAGGAGAACGACCTAGAGCAGATGACAGGAGACCTGACAGACAAGAATGGATCAAGGCCAGGGGACCATCTTATCGAGGAGCCACTAGTAGAGGCCATAGAAAGACTGCTGGAGAGCTGCAGAACATCAGGGGACCATAACGGCAAGGGCCACAGCACTGACCAGGAGTCATGATAGCAAATGTAAATATCTTTGTTTACTTTTACTGTTGTCATTTATTGAAGTTGTAAATAAAAATATGTAAATAGACTGACCATTCGCTACACTTTTTAGAGAAAAACTTGTAACCTTTTGGAAAATAAATTTTATTATTGTATTTTATTAATTAATTATAATTCATATTCATAGAATTTTATTGTTACTTATCATCATTCTTTTTGTTGTTTTTTCTTCTTCTGTTTTCTTTTGTGTTATAAATACAACTAAATCGCATTAAATCGTAGTGTAATTCTCTTTTGTTGTTTGAAATAAATCAATTGAATCGAATTGAGTCAGCTCGTTCTTTCTAGAAGAAACTTCAAAGAAAACGTGCTAACAATCAGTGTTTATTCCTGCCGATCAACCACTTTTCACAATTTGATATTTTACTCGTGGCTCGCGATTTAATTATTATTAGCTTATTCTTTAAAACAAATCAAAATTCTCCTTTTGTAAACCATTCTTTAGATATATTTTTGCTATAAGAATGCATTATTTCATTGAAAAAAAAATTGTTTTATATATTTCCAAGTTGAAAAACAATAATTCTAACATCTAATGAATACTTTCCCTAAATATTTGATTGAAGTTTATTACATAAGTTCTGAAATATTATTTATGATGACTGCTCTATATTTATGATGGCTGTTCTATTTGACCTATAAGAATTTAAACTGAATATTCATATCAACATGGATCTTAGAAAAGGTGTTAAGTTAGAACATCAGAATATAACACATTTTTGGAGAAAGATTGTAAAAAAAACAATAATTACTTTTCACAACAAACTAGCAATCGATAAGTGCTAATTGAAGTAAAAAGCGACTAGAAAAGCGAACGAAGCGAATAAAAATAACTATGGAATTCAATGCTTGGGAAGAATTCTCCTTCCCTTTTCTCATCATCCTAATTATGATAATCATTATATTTGGCCTGTGGGTGATCCACAAACTGATCACTTCTTCTGTATGGAAGAACCAAGTAACCTCTCGCCAAGGCCTTCTCGGACCTGACATGGTCTAACCGCCCAAGACTTCGCCACCACCATTGACCAGATGTTCCTGATCTGAAGATCTCTTCAAAAAAACTAAATTGGAAATTTGTCACATGCTTCGATCTTTTACCTTGAGACCATTGTGATAAATAAAGCGAGCAGAAAGGTCGACGCCCATAAATATTTTGAAGTGATTTACCACCTACATACACTATACAGTATCATTGGATACCCTTTTTTATTTTGTTATCACAGAAGCACGAAGTCTATCAGACTATTGTGCTATATTATAATTATTTACATATATATATATTCAATTATTTACACAATGAATTAGTAGTGATTTATAAATCTGTGTACAAATTGCTATAAACTTGCCAAAGTTTCCATAAGATTGAGTATATACAGAAAGATGATTTGGCAATATGTCAAAGTAAGCAAGTACAATTTGGTTAGTCAGAGTGCAAGCCAGCAAAAAATGCTCTGATGTTTCAACATCTAGACAGCATTGTTGGATCATTTATAACTCTCAAGTCAAAGAGAAAACTTAAAAAGGGTCCTTTGCCTGTGAAAAACAAAGTAGTGTATTTTTGGATACCCTATCACCAATATGGAAATACGTACACACATACTGAATAAAAAGAAAATTCATATGGCTAGCCCTATATAGCGCCATATTGCGCCATATGGTGTATGGAAGAACCAAGTAACCTCTCTCCAAGGCCATCCCGGACCTGACATGGCCGCTCAGGACCTCGCCTCCACCGCTCAGATGTTTTGGCCCAAATATATATCCTTTAGAAACGATTTTAAAAAGGTTTGACAAGTTTTGCTGTTACACTATAATACTCTTTTGATAACTCCACCCTTTCCGGTCCCTAGCCCGGATGAAAAAGGAGGAAGGGGAGCAGTAACAAGCTCACTTAAAAACCTGGGCTCAGCTGTCCTGGCTGATAGTACCCTGTAAGGGCTCCTAATCCAGGTGTACAGGATGAGCAGCGTTTGTACTCCATGTTAGGAGCGGCTGCACATGGCGTCTGTTCCTCATGTCAGACGCGGTCATTTATTTTGGAGCTAAGTCGGCCTGCCACTGAAAAAGGCAGACGCATTCTACTTCACCCAGTGTGGAGATAAGAAAGAAGAAGAAGAAGACTCTTTTGATAAATAAAGCGAATGGATGATTTTGCGACCTTAAAAATGTCGAGAGATCTTCAAACTACCTATTAGTCACGATGTCAAAAGATATCCTTTCTCCATGTCACGGTGGAAACACCGCATGGTACCTACATACATCACAAACATATATACACAGAATATTTACCTTTAAAAATTTCAATTTTTAAAATTTCAGTAATTCTATTGTTAACCCACATTATTGACTGCATTGACTCATCCATTGATGAGCTCTACTCTTCCCCGGCAGACACCATCAAAGGTCTCAAGCTTTACAAGCTTGATACCCTAATATGATTGAGTGGAGATAAGAAAGAAGAATAAAAAGTAGTACTTCTATGTTTCAGTATTTTTGTAAATATTTCTTCTAAGATATAGTCGTTGTTTTTTATTAAGCTCGTTGAAGAGCGATTATCACTTGAAAGCTAGCGTTTCAAATAAAAAGAAACTCATTTGAAGAAGAAATTGCATTGCATGAAAATATATTTTGTATTTTAAAACATGTAAACACAATATAAAGAAATAATAATAATAAGTGGGTCAGGTGTTGATATTAAAAATAAAGAAGGCATCTCCTGACCACGAGCACATGTGCTTTTTTAGATAGCAGAGCGCCATCTAGTGGAACAAAAATAAACTAAACGTTTATTTAACTAGCTCCGTGATATTGATGTATTTTTTTCAAACATGCATTGTATAATAAAGATATAAATAACTCTATACACCTATCTTCAGATTTAACCGTTTCATACGGTTTTAAAATTGACTCTAAATATAAAATAGAGCACATTTTACATATAACATTCAAATTTAACACAGAATTACGGGAGAATTGTATTTATGCACCAAAAAAGAGGCACTTTT
This sequence comes from Cordylochernes scorpioides, assembly GCA_030710605.1. NCBI lineage: Eukaryota > Metazoa > Arthropoda > Arachnida > Pseudoscorpiones > Chernetidae > Cordylochernes > Cordylochernes scorpioides. The sequence goes on along the minus strand of CP092865.1, from coordinate 81,644,875 downwards.
ACTTTCAAATATCATTATAAAATGCATTATATTTATTAACCCAGTAAACATGTTGGATCTTGTTTGAAATCGATAAATATAGTTTTGTGGTTCATTCTTTAGCATCACCTATTAGTTTCTCACTGAGATGATAAAATAACGTTTTGTTATAATATATATTTAAAGATAGATGTACCTATTTTTGATACAATATTCAATTATGTAGAAATGTGAAGCAAGAAGTTGATTATTCTTTGAGTGTGAAAGCTTGTAAAAATAGGAACTTACCCTATATTATTAATTTGTTTATTTTTCCTTGTCGTCTGTTTTTCATAAGTTGAATATGGTTAGAACGATGTATGTAAATTAGATGATTCATTTGTTGCCTTAAATACGAGGTAATTAACTCGTTTCTCTCTCTATATCTAAAAATGTTTAAAGTTAGAATAAATTATTTTTATAAATCTGAGAGTTGTCTTCGAAAACGATCCAACAAAATGAAGCGAGAGTAAACATTTATATTTAAAAATGTAATAGTATGTTTGAATTAAAATGTAGAATGATTTTATTTCTATTTCATTTGAAAAGATAAGTATGCCTACTTCATGACCCGTTCAACTCTATAAGATCTCACCAATTCAATTTAGTTCAATATCTAATAACTGATGTACTCTGGATAAATGAGATCTACTGGAATTATATAGAAAACACATTTTCTATCAAATTATTTTATTCTTCTTCCACCAATTGTATGTGTGGATCAGTCGAGAGAGAGAGGAAGGATGTTGAAGAGGATTGATAGGAGAATGACCATTTTCTCGGGTTGGTCCCTTTGGTGCGAACTTGTAGGAGAGAAGGCACAGATGTGGAGAGAGAGTTATTATTTCCAGGTAGTGATAGATTGATAGATAGATGAGGAGGATTTGGGGCTTAGAGAGTTGAAGATAGACTCAAGATAGTCAGCTCCAAGTGGAGTCTTGTGAGACATCAGCAAGTTGGTGGTGAGCATAGATTTCAGCCGGGGGGTCGAAGATTGAGTTCAAGGTATTCCAGATATCAAGGGATGTATTTTGGTCAGAATGACAGCGTTATTCAAGATGGCAACGGTAAAATTAATGAGCATAAATTTCTTCATCATTAGGACAATTCTTTTTCATGATACTTTTCAGGCGATACAAAGGCCGGGTTCAGAGTTTCCAGCAGGCAGGCATCCGACTTCAGTTCCAGATAACCGGTGAATGGGGCAATAACTTGCCATCAAGGGACCCGGAGTTCCGCGCAGCATCACGAGAGCAAATTTCCTGGCATCAGGGAGGGACCATGGCCATCAACAAGGGGCGAGACTGGCTAATAGGAGAGATGAATAACTATAGGCAGATTTTTCAAGACCATGTCTAACTCACTTCATGGCTGTAACAGTGCCGTGCTATTCTTTGATAGCTCACCCAAAGTTATGGCTGCATGTAACAGTTGCTAACGAAGCCGTATTAGTAGTACCAAAGGTTGGAATTGTACCATTTCTTAGATTAGCTATTAGACTCCCACTATTATACTTCATTTTAGTTACAAGATTGATTTTTTTTGTATTGTCAGACTTAGGGACATAATTGAAAATTTTTGATCTTAAATGCCAATCGAAAAAAGAATTTTGAGAAAAAATGTCAATGAGAAAATTAACCCTGAAGGTCCTACAGGTCCCTAAGCCTAACAAAACAAAATAAAACAATCTTATAAAAAAACGAGAATAATAATAGTAGTCTGAAAATCTAAAATAAAAAATGGCACAAGGCCACGCCAAAGGCACAACGAACACGACAACTTTAACAATAGTAACACACAGACACAACAGTGGATATACCACCAAACAACAACACGACAACTTTAACAACTGCTATACACAGACACAACAGTGGATATACCACCAAACAACAACACGACAACTTTAACAACTGCTATACACAGACACAACAGTGGATATACCACCAAACAACAACACGACAACTTTAACAACTGCTATACACAGACACAACAGTGGATATACCACCAAACAACAACACGACAACTTTAACAACTGCTATACACAGACACAACAGTGGATATACCACCAAACAACAACACGACAACTTTAACAACTGCTATACACAGACACAACAGTGGATATACCACCAAACAACAACACGACAACTTTAACAACTGCTATACACAGACACAACAGTGGATATACCACCAAACAACAACACGACAACTTTAACAACTGCTATACACAGACACAACAGTAGATATACCACCAAACAACAACACGACAAAGTCACAGTCACAAAGTAAGGCAGGCATAGCCAGGAAAAAACACGCCTACAGAAACCCATCTCTCTCGAATGCCGTCTCTCTGTCAAATGTAACATTGGAACCCTCCCTGGTTAGAATTTCTTAACTCTTTTATCCTTGAAAAATTGTTATATTTAATTCAGATATCACATTTTTAAATATATCTAAAAAATTATGGACCTTTCCTAACACTTTATTTTTCAACCACACCTATTTTACAAACCTATTTACTGAATCACATAATGCTTGTCACAGAAGTTTTTTTTTTTCATAAACTGTAATTTTTTCCTTTTCCATATATATCTTTGTTAGAGTTTCACCTTATTTTTAATATTATTAACATTGAATAATTCTGAAGCTAAACCTATGTCTGAGCCACCCTTTCAAAAAAATAAAATCGGTATTCAAATTTTCAGCTAACCCTATAAAACTATTAATGAGATTAATCCTCGATTTTTCCCTACTGTAATAGAATAATTAACTGGATTTTAATTCAAATAAAGCATATTACTCATAAATCATATAAATGTATCTCATTCATATAAAATATTTCAAAAAATAAATGCGAATCTAAAAATTTCTATGAAAGAAAAAAAAATCACGACCGGGACACGAATCCGGCATCGCTTGAAAACGAAGTTAACTCCAAAGGATTAATTTTCTGAATTTCACTCTATATGATGTTCTATTTGAGCTTCTGAATTGGTGTGTCCTTTAGCAAGAAAAACAATTTGATGAAACATAGAATAACAACAACAACAAAGCCTTTATTTAGGGCCTCTCGCCCTATACAGGATTCGCCAGCCACAAGGGATGGGGAGAACACTGTGAGGCCTTTTTCCGGGATATAATCCTATGGAATCCAAATATCGCCACCGCTATATACCTATTCTTTGATATTTCATTATTTAGTGCCGGAAATGAAGGACAAAGTTGCCCCGTTTTATCATTTAGTTTTCGTCTTTCCTCAAACAGAGCAGCATAATCAAATAAGTAGTGCAACATCTCCGTTGTTATTCCTGATCCACAGAAAGTGCATTCCAGGTCTTCACCCCTCATTAAAATTAGATGGTGTTCTCTGAAAATAATTGAAAGGGTTCTAAATTGTGCGATTAATCTGATGACAGGAAAAGGGAGTTCACTTAAGAAATATTCTTCGGTGGTAAACGTTGTATATATGTCTCTATAGTGGGAATATAATTTTGATTGGGTTATTCTTGTTAAGCCATTTTGTATTGTTTTCTCTATCGCAGTTCTTAATATTCTTGGGATCTCATTCCCTAATGAATCAGGATCATTACAATAAGTAAGCCACGAGGATCCGTTATTATTGAGTAAATTGCTTAATTGTTTTATAAACCCGATGGGCGCACCTGTAGCACAGGATATTTGCCTCATTCTATTTAAAAATATTCGAGGCAATCTATTTGTATCCATACTCAACACCCACAGCCAGTATTTCAAGGTCAATTTCAGAGCTGTTATTGTTATTGAGACGCGGCCTGTTTCTGGTCTTATTATGTACCCTGGTGTATATCTAGGCAAATTCAAGAACCTACGAATAAATGTATCTTGTATATGATCTAATAAATCTTTATGCTCTGTTGCCCAAATATGAAACATAGAATAAATATAAAGACAATAACCCAATCAAACACAAGCCTTCCTGAGTTAGTAATGCAGAGAGAGAGAGACGTAATTGATTACCAAATAAAATAAATGTTTCACAAAGAAATCATTCGCTCGTCTTCAAGTCAATGGACGTTCCCAATCATATTAGAAAATAAAAAATATGGAATTTGGATGTTTTGAATCGACTACGGAAAGATTAACATATAACTGTGAAGAACATTTATCCGATCCCCAGAGTCGATGATGTCATGGACACCCTTCAATGGTCGAAAGACTTCTAAGAAATTGATCTTCAATCAGGATACTCGAAAGAGAAAATCGAATTGGAGCTAAAAAGAAAACAGCTTTCACAACATGCCACGGTTTATATGAATTTAAATTTATGCCTTTCGGACTATGTAATGCTCCGACCATATTTGAACGGCTTATGGATAACGTTCTCAAAAGTTTGAAATGCAAAATATGATGATGCCATCTATATGACGTTATTATACAGTCAAGATTTTAAAACTCATTTCGAAAGACTGAAAGCAGTATTCAGATTTTTCCGTCAATTAAACTTAAGGACCTCCGTCTCAAAAAATACATGGTGCAGAGAGGACTTTCATATCTGAGGAATTAAGGCGAACCGTTTGACCAGAGTAAATTGAAATAGAAAATTGAAATTAAAATTGAAATAGATCAAATATCCCGAGGAGCCAGGAATGACATGCTTTATCCTCGAACAATAACTTTGTTAAGGACCAGAAGGTGAAACGCAAGAGAATAATAATAATACATCATTTTATTTTTACAAATTCAACAGTTACGTTAAATAATTTATGGTTGAAGCTTTATTTGACTCAAATGACTTCCAAATAGGCATATTTTTAAAACCATTCTATTAAAGAAGGATTTGATGAAGCATCCAGTAACTAGAAAAGTGATTAAAAGGATTATTCTAATAATTAAAAGTATCAATTGTATATTTTTAAGTAATCAACGAAAGTGAATTAAAACTCGAAGTACTTTGTAAAAGCGAGCGAAGCAGAAAAAAGACAAACTATGGATCACAATGCCTGGGAGGAGTTCTCCCTTCCATTTTTATTTGCCCTGCTGATCATCTTGATCATCTTAGGATTGTGGATGATCCACAAGCTGATATACTCTCACGTATGGAAGAACAGAACTATGTGTTCCAAATGTCAACCAGGACCTGACCTGGTCTAACAACACCAGAGACGATCTAAATTCTCCCTTTTTAGGACAATCGGACCATCCTGGCTTAAAGATCTCTCACCGAAGAATGAATTTGAGAATATCTGACCAGTTTTGATGTCTGAGTACGAGACCTTTTTTTGTAAATAAAGCAAACGGATGAGCACGCGACCTTGAATATGTTGAGATTTTCCCAACCACATAATTAGATATCGCGGGGTTATTGGCTGCCTCTTCATCATGTTAGGGTGGGATATACTGCACGGTACCAACGTATATAAAGCATACAAACGCAATTTATTTTATATAGATTTTATAGAAAAGGTCGCTTCTACCGCCAAAATAAAAAGCCATCTATTGACCGTCGCCGCAAACTAACTGCCTCGGGTAGTTGAAAAAGCGACAACATCAGCTTTGGTAAACTGAGAAGCGTCCACTAGGGTGGACTTTATTGGTGGACTCTATGGGAATCTTTACAATCCGTCTAAAGGACGTTTAGCTGGCTAAGTCGCTGGGCCAAATCTATGTCCAAAATATAGAGAGATGGCGTTTAGTTTTGTCGATCGGCATTCTCTGCCAATAAACGTTTTTTTCTGAGTGAAAAATAAAAACAAATTTAAAAACCCATTCCTGTAAGACATAGAGGTACGAATATTGCAAAATTTGCAATTTCTTTCTCTTATATATGAATCAACATGCGGAGGATAGCTGCACAATTTGCATTGTTTACATAACTCGGTGAGCTAACTTTTCCCTGAAATTTGCGTATTTTTCTACCCAATAATTCTTGGTTTTGCATATTTCAGAGTCACACAGTATATATCTTTACTAATATTTCTTTACATAGGCTCTTGTATATATATGGAAGAAGTCTAAATATTAAAATAGTTATCATTTCAATTTGTAGTTGAAATAAAGATATTAATTGCAGAGTAGTGAAATATTTCAAATAGGAGAGATGTCTACACAATTTATCAAGTAGATACTATAAACAGTTTTCACATTTCCAAAAACAAATTTCTTTAGCTGAATTCAAATGATAAAATATTCTGAAGTTCTATTTACGTATTTATCCAAAAGAAGAACAACCAAGTTTTATCCGTGATTATACCGAGAGAATTTCCATACGGACAAGGCACCTCAGTTGGCCGGTATTGTGATCAGGGTGCATGGACCGATCTGATCTGCTCCATGGACAATACACCACCACCACCTCAGTTGGCCGGTATTGTGATCAGGGTACATGGACCGATCTGATCTGCTCCATGGACAAGGCACCACCACCTCAGTTGGCCGGTATTGTGATCAGGGTGCATGGACCGATCTGATCTGCTCCATGGACAAGTCACCACCACCACCTCAGTTGGGCGGTATTGTGATCAGGGTACATGGACCGATCTGATCTGCTCCATGGACAAGGCACCACCACCTCAGTTGGCCGGTATTGTGATCAGGGTGCATGGACCGATCTGATCTGCTCCATGGACAAGTCACCACCACCACCTCAGTTGGGCGGTATTGTGATCAGGGTACATGGACCGATCTGATCTGCTCCATGGACAAGGCACCACCACCTCAGTTGGCCGGTATTGTGATCAGGGTACATGGACCGATCTGATCTGCTCCATGGACAAGGCACCACCACCTCAGTTGGCCGGTATTGTGATCAGGGTGCATGGACCGATCTGATCTGCTCCATGGACAAGGCACCACGACCACCTCAGTTGGGCGGTATTGTGATCAGGGTGCATGGACCGATCTGATCTGCTCCATGGACAATACACCACCTCAGTTGACCGGTATTGTGATCAGGGTGCATGGACCGATCTGATCTGCTCCATGAACGAGGCACCACCATCACCTCAGTTGGCCGGTATTGTGATCAGGGTGCATGGACCGATCTGATCTGCTCCATGGACAAGGCACCACGACCACCTCAGTTGGGCGGTATTGTGATCAGGGTGCATGGACCGATCTGATCTGCTCCATGGACAATACACCACCACCACCTCAGTTGGCCGGTATTGTGATCAGGGTACATGGACCGATCTGATCTGCTCCATGGACAAGGCACCACCACCTCAGTTGGCCGGTATTGTGATCAGGGTGCATGGACCGATCTGATCTGCTCCATGGACAATACACCACCACCACCTCAGTTGGCCGGTATTGTGATCAGGGTACATGGACCGATCTGATCTGCTCCATGGACAAGGCACCACCACCTCAGTTGGCCGGTATTGTGATCAGGGTACATGGACCGATCTGATCTGCTCCATGGACAATACACCACCACCACCTCAGTTGGCCGGTATTGTGATCAGGGTGCATGGACCGATCTGATCTGCTCCATGGACAAGTCACCACCACCACCTCAGTTGGGCGGTATTGTGATCAGGGTACATGGACCGATCTGATCTGCTCCATGGACAAGGCACCACCACCTCAGTTGGCCGGTATTGTGATCAGGGTGCATGGACCGATCTGATCTGCTCCATGGACAAGTCACCACCACCACCTCAGTTGGGCGGTATTGTGATCAGGGTACATGGACCGATCTGATCTGCTCCATGGACAAGGCACCACCACCTCAGTTGGCCGGTATTGTGATCAGGGTACATGGACCGATCTGATCTGCTCCATGGACAAGGCACCACCACCTCAGTTGGCCGGTATTGTGATCAGGGTGCATGGACCGATCTGATCTGCTCCATGGACAAGGCACCACGACCACCTCAGTTGGGCGGTATTGTGATCAGGGTGCATGGACCGATCTGATCTGCTCCATGGACAATACACCACCTCAGTTGACCGGTATTGTGATCAGGGTGCATGGACCGATCTGATCTGCTCCATGAACGAGGCACCACCATCACCTCAGTTGGCCGGTATTGTGATCAGGGTGCATGGACCGATCTGATCTGCTCCATGGACAAGGCACCACGACCACCTCAGTTGGGCGGTATTGTGATCAGGGTGCATGGACCGATCTGATCTGCTCCATGGACAATACACCACCACCACCTCAGTTGGCCGGTATTGTGATCAGGGTGCATGGACCGATCTGATCTGCTCCATGGACAAGGCACCACCACCACCTCAGTTGGGCGGTATTGTGATCAGGGTGCATGGACCGATCTGATCTGCTCCATGGACAAGACATCACCACCACCTCAGTTGGCCGGTATTGTGATCAGGGTGCATGGACCGATCTGATCTGCTCCATGGACAAGACACCACCACCACCTCAGTTGGCCGGTATTGTGATCAGGGTGCATGGACCGATCTGATCTGCTCCATGGACAATACACCACCTCAGTTGGCCTAGAAAGAAAGAGATACTAAAACTTCTTGCTCTTATGATGAATTGCTAAAATTCGAGCTCTATTATTATCAAAATAACAAGATTAGTATCTATTGTATTTTAATATTGTTTTAATAGTAAACTCTCCTATAACGCGAATAATGTGTTCCGTGTTGTATGAAATCGCGTTATAGGAATTCGCGTTGTACGAAATAAAACTTGTATAACGCGAATGTTGTTAGGGTAAATTGTTTTATTTTATAACGCGTTATACGAAAATTCGCGTTGTATAAATAAATTTGTTGCAATTTTTTTCTACTGTATTGTATATCAATATTTTGAAGTATTTCGTATTTTGTGTGTGTGAATTTTAATTCCTTAATAATATAAAATTGAGTTTAGTAGTATTTTTTCAGTTAAATAATGATGATAAAAAACATTATATTTTAGTGTAAAAAATAGAACCAAAGGGAAATTGTATTGATTTCAGGTGGATAAATTAGGAAAAAGGCATCTCCTGATCGTTCAGCTATAATATGCTGAACGATCAGGATAGCCTTTTTCCTAATCAGTATATTTTAAACCTGAACATAGGTACATGAAAAAATAGTACAAATGTAATATTGTACTTGGATAAGGTGCATAAATTAAGTAAAAGGCATCTCCTTATCGTGCAATTGAAAGTTGCTGGTGGCTTGCGCCATCTATCGGAATAAATATCAACTATTCTCATTGATGGAAAAATTAAAAAATCAATGAGAATAGTCGATATTTATTCCGATAGATGGCGCAAGCCATCAGCAACTTTCAGTTGCATGATAAGGAGATGCCTTTTTCTTAACTAAACATATATGTAAGTAATAGAATTCATAGTCTCTCCTGATGGGGTATTTATCCAAATTGCGACTAGGAATAAAGAAGGGTCTTTCTCATTGTAAATTAGGCCTCTATGTACTTACTTATGTATACTACATATATTGTGAATGGATTCATACTTTGTGCTTACTCTTTATGTACTTTGTTTTTATAGCTATGTAATTAATTATAAATTATATTATTTTGAACAGTTTTGTTTTTCTTTTTTTGAATTAAGACAACTATTGCTATTTCCCTTACTGCAATATAAATACACTCATGGACAAAAATTATGGATGTTTCCTAATTTGATGTCTACAGTCGACTATTATTTTAAAGAAGACAGGAGCAATATTGTTCACACTTGGTTATCTCGTGTATCTTCAATAAAGGTTACTGTAATAACTTTCAGAGTTATTGTCTGAATTCCGATATACATGGTAAAAGGTACAACTTCCTTAAGTTTTGTCCATGAGTGCAGTTCACACTTGGTTATCTCGTTTATCTTCAATAAAGGTCTCTGTAATATCTTTCAGAGTTATTGTCTGAATCCCGATATACATGCTAAAAGGTATAACTTCCTTAAGTTTTGTCCATGAGTGTAGTTCACACTTGGTTATCTCGTGTGTCTTCAATAAAGATCACTGTAATATCTTTCAGAGTTATTATCTGAATCCCGATATTAATGCTAAAAGGTTCAACTTCCTTAAGTTTTGTCCACGAGTGTAGTTCACACTTGGTTATCTCGTGTGTCTTCAATAAAGGTCACTATAATATATTTCAGAGTTATTGTTGAATCCCGATATACATGCTGAAAGGTACAACTTCCTTAAGTTTTGTCCATGAGTGTAGTTCACATTTGGTTATCTCGTGTGTCTTCAATAAAGGTCACTGTAATATATTTCAGAGTTATTGTTGAATCCCGATATACATGCTGAAAGGTACAACTTCCTTAAGTTTTGTCCATGAGTGTAAAACACTGTCAAAATATAAATTACTCTTAATATACTCATGATATAGGTTAAGTAAGGATTTTGAACCTTAACTTAAAACATAATATGGTCCTTTTTGTATTCGTGGAATCCTTGCCAGAAATTACGCCACAGAAATGGTTTTGCTATTAATCTAGTTTTAAAGAAAATCTACATATTCGTCTATTACTGGACTCATTAGCATATCTCAAGATATAACATATGACAGCGAATGATCTGCCTCTATATGGTGTCCAAATTGCATTCGAATAGGTCGGGTATATTAAAAAAACGTATGTGATACAAACTTCAAAACTTTATATTCTTTCTCTATTTTGTTGCATCAAATTTAATGCGCCCTAAATTTATTCAAAATATTCTATGATATTTATTTAAAACAGATTATTTACATTATCATCATTACTTTTTATAGCTTCATTCCTTTTTTAATATTATTATTGTACCTATATCTTGATTGGTTATTGGAGAAAGAGAGGACCTAATTGAAGACTCAGGATCACGAACTACGAGGAAGACAACGTATAAATACACAATAACTTTAAAAGGTAATTTACTTTTAAAATGAAAGAATTTAAAAGCACGAATGTTTCTTTTATACATAATACAAACTTCTAATGCCCTTACTGCGATGAAAAAATAAGTATTGGGAGGGCTTGGCTCATCACTGGTGAACTCTCCCAGAGGTTTCGCCAATTTAATCCACCAGACCGCTTCTCAGAGCTCTAATGCTGTATTGGACGATTCAGCTTAATACGCAGCACTGAAAGGTGGAATCTCAGAAATGGTTTTCAAGAAAACTATGGGCATAAGCTAATGGGACAGTAGAATTACATTTAAATAATTGCATCGAGCAATGCTCTTCCGCAAACAATAAAGACTACAGTATTAGAGCTCTGAGAAGCGTTCTGGTAGATTAAATTGCCGAAACCTCTGGGAGGGTAAACCACTGATGAGCCAAGCCCTCCCAATACATATTTTTTCATCGCAGTAAGGGCATTAGAAGTTTGTATTATGTATAAAAGAAACATTCGTGCTTTCAAATTCTTTCATTTTATATGTATAGATGGCGCGTTATTGCTTTGTGTAATTTACCTTTATTTACTTTTCTTTATTTGATTTAAGTGTGGAAACCCGCTCGGTTTAAAACACTAAGGAAGAGGAAACCAAGGTCGCAAAGCTGCAACATGGTGCAACAATATAGAAAAGATTAATATTTTAAACGTTTCATCCACTAACTAAAATTTAATAATAACAACAAACACAATCCAGGGCTAAGTTTCTTGCACCATTTCTATTTCTCTAGATTTCGGGGTAACATTCCGTTCAACGGGAGCAACTAAGACTATGACTTCTACATAACTATACCCACCGAAAATCCTCAACACATATTTTAAAAAAGTAAAAAAAAAACTGTAAACAAATATTCCAATGTATTAGAATCATATACATTAAGTTCAAAATATAGATATAAAATAGAAGTTTATTATATATAAAAAGATATACAATTTTACGCGCGTATAGTTAGCTAGAAATTATACTTCTAGTTGTTTCTGTTGAAGGACATGTAATCTTTAAAGTTAGAGAAATATAATTATACAAGAAATTCAGTCCTGGATACGTTATATACATTGGTTTTATCACATACACAAAAGCCTTTATTAGGAACTCACCCCATACAAATTCTCCCAATTAGGTAATAATACACACACACACACAAAAGCCTTTATTGAGACACATTGGTCTTATAGAGGATTCTCCCCGAGATTTCAAGAGAGATAGGCCTGTGAAAGTGGGGAATATACAGAAGAAGAAAAAGAAAGATTATGTAAGTATGATATATACATACACATACATATATACAACATAACAACAAAAGCCCCCATTAAGACCCAAAGTCTTACAAAAGACTCGACTGAAGGATCCAAGAAGCAAAGTAAGAAAGAGATAAAGAAGTGAACAACAAAAAAAAATTTAAAAATATATATATATATGTCATAATTTGTATATAACTGTATGCACCTCCGACCTACTATGTATGTACAATGTATGTTTTAAAAGGACTTAATAAAAGAACAAAGGTAACTGGAGGATAGAACGCCTTAGAGAAAAACCTAGGAAGTAGGCTTAGAAGAGAACATAACTATTAATAAAGTCACAGTTAACCTTCTGACCCCGGAAATCCTGCAAGCTAAGTTTAACGCCCAGTATTTCCTGGGCAAAGCCGGGCGTGTCTTCCGACAAAGGCATTGGCAAGGGCCAATTAGAAAGTATCACCTAAATAGGTCAACCAATAGAAAAACGGTCGTGTGACATCTTTCGACCAATGGGAAAGAAGATAAGTCTTGGTGTTAAATCGAGAAGCAAGAATTGTCAGTTGCTCCTTCGCTCCCAACGAGGTAACATCTGCTCTCGAGACCTCCCCGCTCAGCTCATAGCTAAGTCAATCACCGCCATGTGATCAGATAATTAATAAGTCAAAACCCGCTCCGCCTTCTCTCGAAGCTTTTCTTTCCCTCCAAACCAGTTGCCTTTTATTTCAAAACCCATCAAGTGTCCTGGCTTATTTCCCTTGTGTGTAATCCTTTCTTACTCAGCCATCACGACTGCGCCACCACTTCAACAATCTGCAACCCCAAGAGTAAGGTTCCCAGCATAGCATAATACCACATATATATATGTAGTATATTTTGAGCTAGTTAGATCACAACCTTCTTATAATAATTATAATAACCCTATATCTATATAAAATATGTATCGAACTTGTAACAAAGTGACAATAAAATAAAGATGTAGAGGTAGACGACGCGACAAAAGTCCAGACGACAAAGGCCAGACGTGATAAACAACCCAGACTAACAGGTGTTTATGCTAATGAGTTCATTCCCCCGTCAGCAGGTGGCCGAACACGTGGCCAGACATAATTAATAACCCAGCGCTTGACAGGTGGCGTGATTACGGGAACCAATCAGAACTCGCCGCCATCTGCGAGCGTCTCATATAAAAGCCCCCTAAGATTGGGACAAAGTAGTTGTTCAATAGTTGTTTCAGAGCGACGCTGTTATACGGTCGGTCAGATCTCTCACCCCCCCCCCCCCCCCTTCTATCCGCGATGTAGGGCATCCGTGACGCCCATGGTCCGACTGTCTTCGTCCGTGGTCTACCTCTACCTTCCTGGAGTTACCATCTAGACCTGCCTCTGTCTCTTGCTGTCCCAGTGCGGGAATCCCATCACGCACCCACTACCACGACTGCCCAGTACATTCCACATCGGGATTACTACAGAACCCGTTAAAGTCGACAGGATGACTGGGGACAGCAGCAAGCAGAGGATGACGGAGGTCGAAGACGAACACGTCGCGGATGCCCTCACCAACATGCAACCCCACTGCGACGAACTAATAGGCCGCCTGACAGACGCCATGCGGGGACAAGCCGTGCCTCGTGCGGAGGAAGCCATTATCTCCTCTTTCGACGAACCACACGCAACAAGCAGCCCTCTTCCATAGAGCCATCTCCAGAGATCAACTCCAGCCAGAATCAGCCATTTCAAGGTACTTTAAACTTTGTTTCTGCTATTTTCCCCCATAAATTTTATTCTTATATTTTCACTTTAAGCATTTTTAAAATCAATTATAACATTTTTATATCATTTTTATCCAATTTTTAAAACTTTCATACTCTCATTCATCATTTTTACTTTATTTTAATCAAATTATAAATGTTAATTAATCATTTTCAATTTTATTATTAAAAATATTCAATCACGCATTTTTGACAATTTACTAATCTTACATACCTTTCTTATTCAACTAAAATGGCATTATCCAAATATGCATCTTTCAATTTTACATAAAAAATCATATTATATTTTAATTACTCGAATCATATTTTCTAAACTCATTTGTGTTTTTTTTAATACCTTATTTATGACCATAATATTAATAATTAAATTTATTACGCTCTTTATTTTACTTAACCTATTATTATTTCAATTGATATATTTCTCAATATTTAAAAGTTTTAAAAACTAGTCCTAGATTTGTATTTTTATAAATATCAATTTTAAATTATCTCATCTCGAAAAGTGCCTCCCATTTTCCCCACAATTACAAATACTACCATAAATGTAAAATGCGAAAACTAAATAACATACCATAAAATTTCCATACCCCATTGCATTTCATTCCTGCCTGTGTTAAATTGTTAATTCACGAAACTCTACCGAATTTCGTACCCATGCCATAACCTTTTCTCTTAAAAAATTTCGTAAAGTCATTATTTTATAAATTTTCTAAACCTAATCACCGCTAATAATCTCCAATCTAACGATTTGTCTGAACATCTTGACGCAAAACTTACTGAGAAACTAAGGTTATTTCATCTAGAGAATCCCAGAACCTCGTGGACGAAGTTAATTAAGATAGTTGACAACCAACTCAAGGACGCACTGAGCTCCCCCCTAGTTTTTTTCTACTTCTAAAGGGTTGGAATGACCGTTGTACCCACCATTAGCAGCCTGTCAATCATTCAATTATAGGACCACATTGCCTCCCCGTAAGCCAAATTAGAAGGACATCATTAATCTTGCACCTACAACTAGACATTGTGTGTAAATATGTTCCCTTTTTTCAGGAACGAATTTTTTTTTTCTTTTAACTTTTCTCTCATTTATATTGTAAATAGACTTACAGTTTACCTAGTTTTGTGGTGTTGGACTTTGTTTTTTTAACTTACCAATGTAGATAAAACATTCCACTATTAATCGATAATATCATTTTGTTTATTAATCAACATTAATGCCTTAAACTACAAATCAACCCTTTATACATTATTACCTTTAATATTTTTATTTTCTCTTTTTCTCATCATGTTCAGACTTTGCAATTTACAACTTCAACTATCTTAGGCACCTTTTAAAAAACCTACACCTAACAATATTTATAATATTTCTTGAACAGATAAAACATTTATCATTTTATTTTTCTTTGTAGATTTCAAAATGTTATTTTTGACGCTTCCCTTAAAACCACTAACTCTATCCCATGAACCTTTCCTCCCAACTTTTTACACCCATCAAGAGATTATTGTTCGTCAGTCATTTTTTATTTTTTTTTTTATTGATTAAACTAACTAGAAGACCCTTCCTCGCTGTACATTTCCCAACAGTGAGCTCAGGAGACCCAGTTAGGTTTTATTTTTTTTCTCTCATCGTCCGGCTCATCATTTTTTCATCTTTCAACTTTTTTTTCACCACACAAGCCGGACACAATCAAAATTGACAGCAATAATTCTCTTACATCCACCTCCCCTTTTCCGCATCCTTCAAACCTCCAACTACCTTCCAAGGGATTCCAGTTTGCCGAACATTTTTGTTTTTTTTTCATTGATTAATCCGACTGGAACAATCCTTCCTCGCTATACCATTCCCGATAATGAGTTCAGGATATCCAGCGCGATCTTTTTATTTTTTTTCTCATCGCCCGACTCATCATTTCAATTCACCATTTTTCAACTTTTCACTTTTTTTTCTCACAATTCAACCGGGCACAATCATTATGGACAACAGGGATCCCTCTTACCTCTACCTCCCCCTTTACCTCCATCAATCTTCCCACCTCTTTTCGCTGTCTGAGCTAATGATACAGACGGAATATCTTGGGCCTTCTGTTAATGAAAACAATGCCTCACTTAAACAAGTTCGCATTGCATTGCAGAATGCTTGGGATACTACCTTTGCAGAAACATGCTCAGATACCCCTTTCCCTTTTCTACCTTAGCGTCACATTATACATTCAGTTAATAAACTAACTTAATTTTTTTTTCCTCTCATCTTTTATGCAATAAGATATTATTTTCCTTGTACGATTCATTTTAACATATTTAACATTTTGTATTATATACTTTCCCTTAATCTTTTATCATTCATTTTGTGCGTTTTTATTTTTATAACATTAATTTTATTGATAGACCACCATTACAACATCTTTCTCTTTTTAACTTGTAACTTCATAATAATTTTAACTAATTTGTATACAAATTATTTCTTTTATTCTTCTATAATAGGTTTGTTAGGTTATCATTCATTACATGTCATTCCCCCAACCAAACCTTCATCACCGGGGACACATTCTGTAGTATATTTTGAGCTAGTTAGATCACAACCTTCTTATAATAATTATAATAACCCCATATCTATATAAAATATGTATCGAACTTGTAACAAAGTGACAATAAAATAAAGATGTAGAGGTAGACGACGCGACAAAAGTCCAGACGACAAAGGCCAGACGTGATAAACAACCCAGACTAACAGGTGTTTATGCTAATGAGTTCATTCCCCCGTCAGCAGGTGGCCGAACACGTGGCCAGACATAATTAATAACCCAGCGCTTGACAGGTGGCGTGATTACGGGAACCAATCATAACTCGCCGCCATCTGCGAGCGTCTCATATAAAAGCCCCCCAAGATTGGGACAAAGTAGTTGTTCAATAGTTGTTTCAGAGCGACGCTGTTATACGGTCGGTCAGATCTCTCACCCCCCCCCCCCTTCTATCCGCGATGTAGGGCATCCGTGACGCCCATGGTCCGACTGTCTTCGTCCGTGGTCTACCTCTACCTTCCTGGAGTTACCATCTAGACCTGCCTCTGTCTCTTGCTGTCCCAGTGCGGGAATCCCATCACGCACCCACTACCACGACTGCCCAGTACATTCCACATCGGGATTACTACATATACATATACACATATTCACTCAATTCAAAGTAACAGTAACGATGCCTTTTTATTCACTGCCTTGTAAAAATTAAACTCCAGTGAAAACTTTCTATCTGTAATTAGGTAATAATAATCATCATAGAAATTGAACTGGCTTTACTCTTAATCTCAAAGTCATTCACTTATTGACTGGTCCTTACATAATGATGATCTAAAAAATGTATAGTAAGCTATTGCCTTAGATTTGTTTGCTGCAATTTTTGAAAGCAATACGTAGGGTGAAGTGTTGGTACATTTAATTTGTTGATATAGGGCCTTCCTCTCTGCATCAAGAGCTGTACAATTAAGCAAGTAATGGAGATGTTCTTCAGTAATTTCCTTGTCACACAGTGTACACATAAAATTTTGGCCTCAAACGTCAGAACGTGTTTTTTTTAAGACATTGGTTTTATCAAAATATACGACTAGTTTTCATATAAATAAGAACACCTCGGGAAGAAATGTATTTTATTTCACGAAAAAATATTTAATTTAATTATGTTATTATTTGTATGAATATAAATTCTATATAACACTAGGCAACTTTTATCTTCAGATTATTGGTAGCGATTGATTACATGTCAATTCCATATCTTTACATGTGAAAAATAGAGAAAAAAATAGTAAAAGATTAGATGTTGATATTAAAAATAGAGAGGCATATCCTGACTGCTTACAAGAGTACTTTTAGATGCAGAGCGCCATCTAGTGGAACAGAAATTAACTAAACGTTAATTTAGAATCGTTCTATTAATTGATCAACTCATATAGGCGTTTCGGGTTAGGGCCGTTTTAATTTGCTTTTAATAAATTAACATTGTAAATAGATTCATACGCAAAAGAGGTAGTGAGGAAAGTTTTAGAACAGATGTGTAAAAAAATCCCTTTTCAAACAAAGGCTCACGTGCACATGAGGAAAGGGAGAAAAAAATTAATGAATCATTTTGTTGTTGTTTGGGGTGAATCCATTCAGGGCAATGGACCCTAATAAAAGCCTTTTTGTTGTTGTTTGAATTAACAAGAAAATGGGTTGGCCAAATATCATGGAACAATCATAAGTCAAAGTTTAGTTTCTTTTTATTCAACTAGATGGCGTTGTGCTGTGTAAAATGCTTATGTGAACAGTCAGGGTATGCCACTTTTTAGAATATCAACAACTGCAGAAAACAGTATAAAACATACAAGGTACCAGAGTGCTTGTAGGTTTGTATGTGCCGTGTGTTTGTGTTTAATGATTGTGTTTGTGTGTGATTTATATGTTTTTGTGTATTTAGGTATTGTGTGTATTTCTGTGCGGTGTGTGGTGGACGTCCTTTGAATACTAGGTATTTGTGAATATTCATGCGTTTATATATATATATATATATATATATATGTCGTAATATATACATTTCCACAAATAATAAAGCTAATCTAGAGCCAGCCCAGAGAGAGACGGGATGTAAAGTCCAGTCACTTGAGACAGCAGCGACATTCCAAGGGGCGGCAAATGGGGCGGTCCGTTAACACCTTGGGACTTTTAAGACAGTTGGGGATTGTGTGAGACACGAACGGCCGCTCAGCGGTGGCAGGCCCGTCTCTCTCCCTCTCTCTCTCTGGTTGTCTGGGTTCCTTCTCCAACTTGTGGTGTCCTTATTTCTCTTCCCACCTTTTATAGCCACATATATATATTATATAATCTAGAATGTAAACATTTTATTTATATAAAAACCTATATTTTATATTCATTCATTGGCAGTTTTACATTTTTGACCATTGTTTTAGAGTAGACTACTTTGTTTATTGTTGTAAATACGTATAGTTAACCTAACTATTATTTTGTAATCCATTAATATAGGATTTCATATTATAAATTCTATATAAATGTGATAAATATTTAACGCGTATAATTCTTTTCAAGTAATTGATAATAGAAACTACTTTATAAGTAAATAACTATCTTTCCCATTTTCACGATTGCACCTTCAATTCTCTATCTTTTCATCAAAACATTATAATAATAACATATATATATATTATAGATTAGAAATTTTTTGTGTGTTTGATTGTTGAAAAGAGGTGCAGTCGTGGTTGAATAATCTTGAAATAAAAATAATAATGGTTTTGATCAGTAATTGCTTTTATTGTGCTAAAGGAATATATAAAACATAATTTGGTAAAAAGTAATGCCTGTCTTAAGGCGAGTAGAATAAGGAAACAAAAGAATATTTACATAATTACAAAGTTTTGGGTCGGCCAACGGGGAAGAACAACAATGCGTATTTATAGAGAAAGCGTGACCTCTGGCGGTCGATTTATACAGAGTATTTATATCTATGAAATTATAATTTTAAATACAATATTTTAATATAACATATATATATATATATATATATATTTATTTATTGTATGCCTGAAAGTTACTGATAGCTTGCCCCAACTATCGGAATAAATATCAACTATTCGTTGAATTTAATTTCTCCATTTGGCCAATTCTAGAATATATATAATTTAAAAAAAATCACCGAATAGTTTATATTTATTCCAATAGATGGCGCAAGCCATCTGCAACTCTCAGTTGCACGATAAGGAGATGCCTTTTTTTTCTTAAATTATGCACCTAATCCCTATACAGTTTCACGTTTTTATTATTATTTTCACGGTATTAATAATGTTTTATACATATTTAATTAAAAAGACATATATTGGATCAAAATATCATTTTTTTACTAATACTTTAGTTGGCTGAAGGCCAACCTTTATCAAGGTGTTAAAGGTTATGTTATAATACCTTGAAAAAGGTTGGCGTTCAGCCAACTGAAATATTGGTAAAAAAATGATATTTTAATGAAATATATGCTTTTTAAATAAAGATTTATTTATGGATTGCTCTATTTTCAAATATTATATATATATATATATTTAAAATAAAGAAGGCATCTCCTGACCACAAGCACATGTGCTTTTTAGATGGCAGAGCGCCATCTAGTGGAGTAAAAATAAACTAAACGTTTATTTAGCTTACTCCGAGATATTTGGCCAACCCAATTTCTTGATAAATCAAGAAAAGCCATCCACGAACGCGTTTCGGGCTGTTGGCGCTCGTCAGCGTGGAGAAGGCTGTAACCATTGAGACCAAAAAATTTTTTTGGACCCAATGGCTTCCCGAGAAATCAAGAAATGGGTATTTAAGGCCAAATTTGCGTAAAGACGCTTAACACATGAAAAAACAATAGAAAAAATAAAAGATAAGTGGGTCAGGTGTTGATATTAAAAATAAAGAAGGCATCTCCTGACCACAAGCACATGTGCTTTTTAGATGGCAGAGCGCCATCTAGTGGAGTAAAAATAAACTAAACGTTTATTTAGCTTACTCCGAGATATTTGGCCAACCCAATTTCTTGATAAATCAAGAAAAGCCATCCACGAACGCGTTTCGCGCTGTTGGCGCTCCTCAGCGTGGATACCCATTTCTTGATTTCTCGGGAAGCCATTGGGTCCAAAAAATCTTTTTGGTCTCACTGGTTACAGCCTTCTCCACGCTGACGAGCGCCAACAGCGCGAAACGCGTTCGTGGATGGCTTTTCTTGATTTATCAAGAAATTGGGTTTGCCAAATATCTCGGAGTAAGCTAAATAAACGTTTAGTTTATTTTTACTCCACTAGATGGCGCTCTGCCATCTAAAAGGCTCATGTGCTTGTGGTCAGGAGATGCCTTCTTTATTTTTAATATCAACACCTGACCCACTTATCTTTTATTTTTTTCTATTGTTTTTTTCATATATATATATATATTATAAATAATTAAGGAATCTATAAGATTCCACAATTTCAATTAATGAAAATAATGAGAAATAAAATAATAACAATTATAGGTATTATAGTGTATCAACACAGTGAGAAATCCACCTAGATAATATTTTCTCGTAATCTATATATCGTCTGTTAGTATTAATATCTCTATTCAAATATTCTTTTGATAATCAAAATTTAAAAATATAGCCTAACGTTTAAAATTCAAAAAATCTATATTTGTAATAATAACTATTTGAGGTTTTCAATTACTAATTAATCCATTGCAGAAGACTTAAATTGAAGTTTCCCGCGCAAATAATTATTTTAAAAATGGCACTCCGCAAATGGCAAACTGGTCCCACTGGGAATTGGATATTTATTAGAAGGATTGCCTTAATGGGGGATTTACTTCCAGCTCTTATTTCTACTCTACGAAATAAATAATGAAATCCCCCATCTGGCAACACTTCTCAAATCGTAAACAAAAATGGCGGAAACTTTGTTTAATTATTCGTCTGCTCTTTATTATCTTTTTTTTCTTTTCACCTCATCACCCAAATAATTAATTACATCGAGAGTAAATTATGTACTTATAATATATTTAATGATTATCTATTTTAAAATATGTATATTTTATTGATAAAATTATATATATTCAGATGGGAATCAGTGTTAGCGTCTATTTTGATACAAGTGTTCATAAATTTTAATAATATATATTATATTTTTATATATTATATATATATATAAAGTTGTATATAATATATATATATATATCATATATATGTTATGATTTTAAAGTTTTGATGTTGGAATGATAAAGAATTGAAGGTACAGTCGTGAAAATGTACAGATAGTATTTTACTCCTCAAGTAGTTTTTATTTTACATTACTTGAAAAGAATTACACATTAAATATTTTTCACAGTAATATAGAATTTATAAAATGAATCCTATATTGGTGAATAAAAAAAAATAGGTAGGTTAACTATACATATTGAAGCGGTGCAGCAAAGAAAAGGAAGATAAGATGTGGGCAAGCCAAGAAAAGAAGGTATGCATCCCCCCTCCACAAGGAAGTGTTTATTGACAGATTCCAGAGGAGGGGGGGCGGGAAACAAACAGTCTAGCTGGTGCCATAGTGAAGGAAGGAGCCGAGATAGCAGTCGGCTTGAAGGGGGTTTGTGTGCCGAGAGGACATCACAGTCTGGGAAGGAACGTCAGTCTGGTGACATCGAGATCTGCGGCAAGGAGAAGACGGTGACGAGGAGGATCCCTCTAGTGGCGGACAATGAAAGCAAGTCCATCTACTGTATATAGTTATTAATCCACCTTTTGAAGCTCTTATAATAAATATACCGTACTAAGCTGTATCCACAAAGAATCCACATTGTTCTCTTAGAAACCTTGAACGCAAACATCGACAGCTAGGAAGCGTTGTAACAATATTTACAACAATATATTCAAAATATTCTAAATCTATGGTCAAAAATAAAATAATAGTCAATGATGAAAAAAAAAAATACATGCTTTTAAAAAATAAATTATTTGCATTTTAGATTATATAATATATATATATGCACCCAGTCGAACCTGGATAATTTGAAGCTTAAGGGATAAAAATAAAAAAATCGAATTAAAAACGGAAATTATATTTATAGTAAAATCTAAGGACCAAGATAAATATTGTAATTAAAGACATTGGAATTATCCAAGTTCTACTGTATTTATGGCAATATACTTAATTCAGCGGAACATCTGAGATTATATTATTCCGCGCTAGGCTTACTAACATTTAACAAATATTGCTCCATTTCTAAATCAATTTAACCTAACCTAACTTAAACTAAAATTTAGCTATTGTAACTCCGCCTTTGCCGGTCCCAATCCCGGATGAAAAAGGAGGAGAGGGAGCAGTAATAAGCTCACTAAAAAACCTGAACTCAGCTTGATCTGCTGAGAGTATTCTGTAAGGGCTCCTAATCCAGGGATACAGGATGAGCAGTGTTTGTACTCCATGTTAGGAGAGACTGCACATGGTGTCTGTTCCTCATGTCAGAGGCGGCCATTTATTTTGGAGCCAATTCGGCCTGCCACTGATTAGTGCTCCCAGTATTAATGACAAAGGCAGACGCATTCTACTTCACCCAGTGTGGAGATAAGAAAGAAGAAGAAGATCAGCGATTGTAGTATTCTACGCTAGGCATACTTGCGAAAAGCAGAATTAGTTCCATTTCTATATATAAATAATCCTGAACGAACTAAACCTAACCTAAACTAACCTATCTAAACCCAACCTAACCTGACCTAACTTTGCGTATTGATATAGTCGGCAGCATTTTGTCACAAGTGGTCCTCAGAATTGAGTATCTCACCATATTTATAAAGGGAGTGTTTATATGAATTCATTTATTCCTTCAGGAAAAAAACTTAAGTATGTTTCATATTTTTATCGTCGTCGTTTTATTGTTTAAGACAGAGGCAATTTAGTTTACACTTGGTTATCTCGTGTGTCACTTTGTATCAAATATATTTCAGATATATTTTGTCGGAATCCCAATATACATGTTAAAAGGTACAACTTCGTTAAGTTTTGTCCATGTTTGTATTTCAAATGAAGACTAATAATTTCGAATGAATATAGATCCTAGAAAAATCACAGCCTTTTTAGAGGCAAGCGTTAAAAATTTGAAAATATAAAATTTTTTGAAGTTTTGTATTTACCTAGAAATTGAAATTGCTTTTTACCTCTTATTTTTTCAGATATTCCTGATTTTTATCTTTGTAAACGCTCCTAAACATCTACATTCAAGGACAAAACCTATGGAATTTGTACCTTTTAGCATCTATATCGGAATTCAGATAATAACTGTAAGAGATATTTGATACACAGTGATCTTCATTGAAGACACACGAGATAACTAAGTGTGAACAAAATTGGCTCTGTCTACTTCAAAAAAAAAAAAATAATAATAAAATTGGCGAACCGTCGATATTGAAGACCTTCGACTTCCTTAAGGTTTATTCATGAGTGTAACTATCTATGAAGAAGGAACATGAGTTAACGGAGACGAGTTTCTTTTATTAGTGCTGTTTTTTTTTTTTTTTGTTTTGTTTATCCCTAGTACACGTGGTACAGGCCATGATAATCATGTAAGCGAATGCTTTTACTGTAAGTGCACCACATGTCTACACATGTGAAAGGCAGTTCGACTTTGTACTTACAAAATGTGCCAGAGCCCGTTTGGTTACTTGCACTCGCTGGTGGGATTGGACTTTTGCAAGAATCGGGGGCCATTGGAGCATTTTTTTTTATCAGAAAAAAGTGCCCAATGCGGAAATCGATCCCAGGTCGTAGCGGTCGAAAACCAACGGTTTAGACCATCCTTCCACCGACCCCCTATTAATGCTGTAAATTCGGCAAGCTTTCGGAAACACGTCGCCGTTAAATTTTGCATTCTTCAAGATGATGTAAAGCGATTCCTTTTCTTGTTACTATCTAAATTTAGAACTGTACGCGTATCTTCAACCTTCCCTATCAACATGTTTGTTGTCAACAGTTGCTAATCCTTCCTAATAAGTTACCTTCAATTGTCTTCCAATTAGAGAGTAAATGAATGGAGGAACCAAACTTATACTCCCATCATTAAAGCCAGAGTAAGTTAATTGCGGAGAGAGAGTGATGCTTTGCAATAAAACGGACTAATTGGGAAGGTAATCAGCCCGTAATTAGATAGGTTTGTAACCGAAATAATGACACGAGTTGAAAGGTTTTGTCTCGAATATCGTCAACAAAGCGTCATAACAGCCCAAAAAACGGTCATAACAGCTCAACAAAGAGTCATAACAGCTCTATTCTCTCTCAAAAAGGGTCATAACAGCTCACACAAAGAAAGGGTCATAATAGCTCAAAAAAGGGTCACGACAGCTCTCAACAAAGGGTAATAACAGCTCATAAGAAGGTCATAACAGCTCACCAAAAGGTCGTAACAGCTCAACAAAAGAACATAATAGCTCAACAAAAGGTCATAACAGTTCAAATAATGATCATAACAGTTTAACAAAGGGCCATAACAGCTCAACAAAGGGTCATAACAGCTCAACAAAGGGTCTTAACAGTTTAACAAAGGGCCATAACAGCTCAACAAAGGGTCATAACAATTTAACAAAGGGCCATAACAGTTCAACAAAGGGTCATAACAACTCATCAAAGGGTCATAATAGCTCAACAAAGGGTCATAAATGCTTAAAAAAGGTAATAACAGCTCAACGAAAGTTCATAACAGCTCAACCAAAATATTTAATAAATAAAAATACATTTGAAAAAACTTTTATTTAAATGCACAAAAAGGGAAAAAAAATAAAATATTGTATCTTCTTTCATTGAGCGATAAGATGTATCTGAGTGAAAATAAAAGCGGCGGGGACGATCATCATGAATTTCGAACCTAATGTGATTTAATATGTAGCAACTGATTAGCGATTTTTATAAGTGTTTGCTATATTTTTACGTCTTCTCTAAATATGATGGTCCCTCGCCACTTTTATTTTCACTCAGATACATCTAATTGCTCAATTACAGAAGATACAATATTTTATTTTTTCCTTTTTAGTACATTTGAATAAAAAATTTTTAAATGTATATTTATTTATTAATTATTTAGTTAGAGTTTTTATTCATGAATTTACAAATATTAGAATCAAAAGGTCACTGGGGATTAGGCCTTGAATAGACGGAAACCTGCTCGCGGCGGATTGGCCAATTCTTTGTAAGAGGCGTAACATAAGACTTAAAAAGAAATATTGAAATTTGGTTCATTCCTGGCCACTCCGACCACCCTGAAGTCTGAAATTTGTACACTTGCATTGTTCATTAAACTGAGTTAGTTTTCAAAGTCTCATACCTTTATATGATCTGAAAGTATATCAAAATTAATTTACGAAATTTGAAAGGCAATTTGGAAATATTTTAATATCCGGCCACTCTGACAACCCAGAAGTCTGAAAATTTGTCAACTTGCATTGTCATCGGGTTCTGAAAAAGGTACCAAATTTTAGATTCCTACGTTCTCTAAAGGTATATTAAAAATCGATTACAAGATTTGTGGACAGACAGACGGACAGACAGAAAAGCAAGTTAAATAAAATCTTTTAATAAAAAAAAGGGTTATACCAGATTATAAAAGTGCCACAACTGCTCAACAAGGGTCATAATATTTTTTTAAAAAGGCCATTAATACTCAAAAAAAGGTCATAAGAGTTCAACAAAGGGTCATAACAGCTCGACAAAGGGCCATAACAGCTCAGCAAAGGGTCATAACAGCTCGACAAAGGGCCATAACAGCTCAGCAAAGGGTCATAACAGCTCAATAAAGGGCCATAACAGCTCAGCAAAGGGTCATAACAGCTCAATAAAGGGCCATAACAGCTCAGCAAAGGGTCATAACAGCTCAATAAAGGGTCATAACCACTTAACAAAGGGTCATAATAGGTTTCCTTACAAACATACCTTCTTCTAATATGTAATTCTCCATCTGTACTACTCCTTTACGATTTATTTAGTAAATATTTCAGTGACACACTTTATCATAGCGTGTTGCATCTTATTTAAACTTGTTTAAAATGTGCCCTTTAACGTTTTTACTGATTAATTCACTATTTGGTTTGGTATAATTAGATTCTTTTTAAATTAGGAATATGTTTTTCTGACAAATATTTCAATTTACATCGGATCCCGACGAAGTTAGCAGCATTTTGCCGAAGCATTAATGAAATATAAAAATATCTCTGGTCGAATTGTGTCACCTACAGAGGGTGTTCCATTTTCAAGATAAAAATATAGTGTTTTATTAAAAATAATTTACATATGTTTGTACAACTTATCGTTTTCTATAGTAAGCCTTGACGTTTAGCAGCAGCCCTGCATCGATTTTTCCAGGAAATATGGCTTCATCTTAGAATATTTTTATCAAGACCATTCCAACAGTCCTTAACAACTTTCCGGAGACCATCTAGCGTCCTCAGCTTTCAGAGAGCCAAAAAGACAAATTTTCATAGGAGCAAATTCATAAGATTTTACAAAATTACTTATAATTTCAGGAATTTCGAATATTTTATTTCTATATAAAATTTTGAATATAACATCTCAATATTTTACAGAGAAAAAGAAAATGCATTTTATGGAAAAATATCATTTGTGAAATTTCTCGATATACAAGGTGTGTCCAATAAATAATGAGACCGGTCAAAAAAAAAAACAAAGAAAAATGAAATAATATATTTTTTTAAAAGTCTATTAAAAAAATAGAAAGCTTCAGCTACACTGCGGTATATCACATCAACTGATTGCGCGCGCAGTCAATAAATTGTAAGATTGTAAAAAGAACGCCTAGCATAACAACTTCTAATTTGTAATGGATAGAAAATTCGAACAACGAATTTGTATTCAATTTTGCTACAAAATTAGGAAATCGGCTTTAGAAACTTTAGATTTGATGAAATTGGCATTTAGAAATGAAAATGTACCTAAGCCCACCACATTTAGATGGTTTTCACGATTTAAAAATGGAATGGAATCGGTGAAAGATGAGAAGCGTGTTGGACGTCCATTTCTGCACAGGAACCCTGAAAAGGTGAGCCAAATTTCAAATTTGATAAAAGAAAATCCACGAATAGGGTTACGGGACATTGAGGAGGAAACAGGGATATCAAAATCATTAGTTGGATCGATAATTAAAGAAGACTTGCAGTTAAAGAAGACACCTTCAAAATTTGTCCCTAAAATGCTTACAATCCAACAAAAGGAGAATCGCGTTGAAGTTGCCAAAATAAAGCTTGATATGGTGGAAGAAAACCCTAATTGGAAGGAAAAGGTAATAACTGGAGACGAGACATGGGTTTACGGGTATGACCCGGAAACAAAACGCCAATCCATGGAGTGGAAAGGAAAAGATGAACCAAGAACGAAGAAATCCCGACTTTGCAAGTCAAAAAACAAAGTCCTATTGGTCACGTTCTTTGACATAAAGGGAATTGTGCATTATGAATATCTAGAGGAAGGTCAAACAATCAATAAGGAGTCTTATTTAAACATTATGAGACGTGTACGTGAATCAATTCGTCTGAAAAGAAGTGAAATGTGGAGTTCCAAAAATTAGATCATCCATCATGATAATGCACCACCACACACCGCTACATCTGTACTGACTTATTTGGCTAAACACGGCATCCAAATACTTAAACAACCTCCCTATTCCCCAAACCTAGCTCCAAATGATTTTTTTCTCTTTCCAAAACTCAAAATGGCTCTAAAAGGAAGGAGATTTGACACTAGAGATTCCATCATAGAGGATTCGAAAAAGGTCTTGAAGAACATCCCGAAAGATGCCTTTTCTAAATGTTTTAAATCATTAGAGAAGAGATGGAAATTATGTATAGATGCGGAAGGGGACTCTATTTTGAAAAATACTAATAAAATTATTTTTTATAATTCTATTTTTTCTTTATTTTTGACCAGTCTCATTATTTATTGGACACACTTTGTACATATTGTCGCGTTGAAAAAAATAGACGCGAAGAGAGGTGAAGCCAACCAAACTTTATTCTCTCTATCTGTTTGTCTTAAAATCTACGCGCATTCATACAGATATATGACATAATTAGAAACTTATGTAAACCAATACAATCTAAAAATTATGCAAACAAATCAACCACGCTACAATATTATTTCATGATACATTACCACGCCATCTGTTATGAAAATTCGAAACTATTATAGACATGTATGATTCTTTTTTAAAAATTAAACAATTTCTAATACCTTTACTGCAATGGGAAATTAATGGAAATGTCTGGCTGATCAGTGGTGAATCAATAATTTTAAACCAATATGATATTGTTACGTAGAAAGAAAAGCACATTCCAGAATGGAGAGGGAATATTCTAGAACATTTAAGAATCATGAAGAAAAAGCGGAAGGCAACTGATTGGCCAATCTACAGCTATTGCGCAACGCTCGGTGCTGGCGGCTTTCTGATTGGCTGACCAACCGTGACCGTTCTGGAAAGATCTACTCCGGGATATATAGGGATGAGAAACTCATGCCAGGGGAGGAAGAAAGATAAGAAAAAGGAGTAGAAGAACGAAACTACGTGGTGTACTCCAAGCAAGCTGCTGTCTCAAGAGGTCGGACTGCTGCTTACCGCCGAAGCCGGTGTACTTCCTGGAATATTCTAGAAGGTTCTACGAACTTCTGTCTCCTGTTCTGCTCCTGCTTTCCCCCACCGTGCTGCAGTTGGTGAGTGTGTAACTGCTGTTTTCTTTATTGTTGTTTTATTCTGCATTCTTCTGTAATTATTTAATTTAATAGGCTGAAATAAAGTCCTAATGATCCTTTGTACCCACGGACATTATTTTTTGTCAACCAACAACGCAACACTATTATAGACGCTTATAATTATTTTTAAAATTTAAATAATTTCTACTACCCTTACTGCAATGAAAATTTAATGGAAGGGCCTGGCTTATCATTGAAGAACCAATAACTTTAAACCAATATGATATGGTATATTAAGTAAAACTTCGCTTAAAGAAAAAATTAAATATTAAACTATTACTATTTGCAAATTTATAAAAGGGATAATATTCTATTACTAGTAATAATAATTAATTCAGATTTACTAATGGACATAATAAAATTAATTAAATTATATAAATAAATAATTCAATTGCTAAATTAGGCCATAATTATATCAGATATGGAACTCAAAATCCATTCCATTCCATACAATGAATTTCCCTTTCATAAAATCCTTCAACCCATTATCATAACGACACTAATAAAATTAGGACTTTCTACTGAAATATATAGTACATTTTCCTTTTCTAATGGTTCAACCAATAATTTTATTAGTTATATTAGTATCCGTGGATTCTGATTGGTCCTTTGAGACAAACAACGTCTAATTGTAAGCCAATTAAAACTCTTTATTCAACCGCAGACGAATATTTTTCTACAGAATTCTAAATGGTTCATCAGTGTTCCAATTAAAATATGTAAACACTGAGCGAAAACTAAAATTTTACCCCCCCCCCCCCCCCCTTTTCTCGCAAAATTAATGATGAAATAAATTAGATCAACAATATGAGCTTCTTTTGTTTGTTCTGTTCGTAATTTGGGGAATAAAATATGGACGAAAGCAAGGTCCTCTTTAATTTAAAACTAAATTAAAATGATGATTGTGTTCCTTCTTTTTTTTATTTAGAAATTTTAGTTTGGATTTAAATTGAATTCAATAATGATTTTTGTGATGGCAGCTTTAATAGAAAAATTGATTTCATTTAATGTATAATAATTTTAATTTTATATATTTTTAAATATTCACAATATTTTTTTATTGTTTGATAAATTTTTATGAGTTTGAAATTTATTTTTTATTTATAATATTTTATTCACAATATATTATAAATTCAAATATTTTGAAGATGTTTTGAGGGTTTGATTTGCGTGATTTCTAAAATATAAAATAAATATATATAAAAGGGAAATAAAATATTTTATAAACTTCTATATTGTAACAAAGAATTTATTATATTTTATGTACAGAGATGATTTTTGTATATTTATATTATTTATCTTTTGCTACTCTGGAAACTTCCCTCATTGAATATCTTGTATCTTATAAATGTTGATTTTGTTTTTAGCCTCTTAAACAAATTGCCGTGTCATCATGAAGTTTTTCTTCCTTAATTTTCTTCTTGACAATATATATATTATATTTAATATGGTAATATTCATCACACACAACTTAAAAAAACATATATAGTTAAACCTGTCTATAGCACCCCCCTCTTGGGACTCACCAAAATAGGGTGCTATAGATAGGTCACTTTTAATGTAAATCGCATCGTACTACGTATTTAAAATTGGGCGCTATAGAGAGGGAGGCTCTATTTAGAGGGGGCGCTATAGACAGGTTTAACTGTATATTATAAATTTATTATACTTTGTTTATTCCTATACACTAGGTCACACTGAATTTGCAACCCCAAGAATTAGTGGGCAAAAATTTGTGAGAACTGCAACATAAAATACTTTTCAGTTCCTTATGTTTTGTCCATGAGTGTTTGTTAAATATAAGATCGCGGGTTCAAATGCAGGAAAATCCAACTTTTAAAAAAATATATTAAAACATTTCATTTTTTAGTCATTTCATATTGAAGTTATATATTTATTATTTTATTAACAGAGTATCATTTTTATGTATATATTTTGCCACTCTGTAAACTCTCCTCATTGCTTATCTTTTGTTTACCATTCATAGTTTGTTCCTGCCTTGAATAAATTGCTGTGTCATCCCGAAGTTTTTCTTTATGTTAGCAGCCCCGTAAATAAAGTTATTTCCAAAGTTTGTCTTTCCTAATTTTCCACGTGACAATATAAACAGATTAGAAAGCGAATTAATATCACCTTATTTTATATTTTATTATACCTATTATTGGAATGTCAACTTTTCTTTAGCGTTAGACAACAGACAGTAAATAATGTTGTAGATCTATATTAATTTGTAAATATCAGAGAGAATTGTCACAGATTTAATAATTTCTGTAAATATATTTATGATTATCTTTCTAATCTGAAAATATCAGGTTCCTAATCTATCTTATTGTTTCTTTGTATTAATAATTTTTAAAATTTGTATAATGAGTTCAAAACTATTTCTGTTTAGTAATTGTAAATAGACGCAATTACCCTATGGGGGATATAGCGTTTTGTGTGTTGTAATTAATATAATAAATGAATTATTTCAAGAGAAGGAATCACCAGACAACATCTTGAAGAAGGAACAAAAGTTAACGGCGACTTGTTTCTTTTATTAATGCTGTAAATTCGGCAAACTTTCGGACTTTGAAAGTTGGAAAGTTACCTGTTGAAGGACGTCAAAGTCCGAAAGCTTACCGAATTTACAGCATTAATAAAATAAACATGCCGCCGTTAACTTTTGTTCCTCTCTCTCTCTCCATCGCGAGGTGGTCGCCCTTCACCCGCGGCCTGTCGCTGGTGGGTCGTGCTCGCGCGGCCAACAGCCTGGTCCTGGGTTCCATCCTGCACCATCCTTCCACCTGAAACCACCATCGGCCGGCTGCAGGCGCGGTTGGCGCGCTTCGTGTGGGGTACGAGCCGAGTCTCGTGGCTCCCCGGGCGCATCCTGGCTCGTCCAGTCTCCGATGGTGGCGTCGGCCTGCTTGACATCGCGGGCCAGCTTCGGCTCGCCTGCCTGAAGGGGGTCCAGGCCTCTCATCGCGGCGCCGCCAACGGCTACTCTTGGCTGGTCCGCAGCCGGGTGTGGCTGACACCGCCGGCTCCTGACGTCTGGCACTCGCCTAGAAGGAGGAGACTACTGGGCCTGTGGGAGGCCGCGTCCAGCGTCCTCGAGCTTGACCACCGGGTTCTTCATCCCGCCAGTCTGAGGTCCCTGCGTCTTCGAGGTGACAACAGGTTCCTGCGGCCGCCAGACCTGCTGGATCCTGAGCGCTGTCTACAGGCGACTGTCGGGGACTTCTCCGATGGCGCCCCTGCACTTGCGCGCTCAACGCGGGCCGCGCTCCTAGATGCGCAGCACCTGGGGGCCTTCTGCCAACGTCTCCTGTGGGAAAACGCCAGCTCCAGCTATCATGCGGAGTACGAGGCGGAGACCATCGTCCTGCGGGGATCGGCGACCCCCCATCACCCGCCTACCCAGCCAGAGGGCGCGCCGGGCATTAGACTCGGCACGGCTCCAGGCGTTTCCTACTGCAGAGCTGGCTGCCCGGTGGACCCTCACTGTGGATGTGCCCTGCTCCATCCCCTGGGCCGACCTGCGTCGAAACGGCTTCTCGGGGCACGACGCAGATGTCGCCCTACGGCTAGCCCTCCACGCCCTACCCCATCCTGACCATCCTGCCTCGAGACGTGCTAACTGTGCCGCCTGTGGGTCCAGCGACGGGTCGCTGACCCACAGATATTGGAGTTGCCGAGCCGTGCGACCCCTGCTCCGGGAGGTGTTCGCCTCCTGCGAAATGCCCCTGGATTTGCAGGCCTGGCTCTTCGGCGTCGGCCTCCCTCCCGAGGCAGTGAAGCTAACAAGTGTGGCGAAGGCTACCATCTACAAGTACCATCTTGGTCTTGAGTTGGGTAATGCCAGCCAACACATCGACCTGCCCACTCTGTGGGAAAGAACTCTCGCAGTCCATCGGTGGCGGAGTCTTTCTCGCGGTGGGCGCCACCAATGAAGACCTTGTATATATATTTATATATATATGTATATTTTTCATCTATTTTATCTATTTATATCTATTTATTCATATATCTATCATTATTAATCTTATTTATTCATTTATGTATTTAACCTTATATAATCTTATATGTACTTTGAAATAAAGTAGTTTCAATCTCAATCTCTCTCAATAATTCTTTTACTCTAGGTAGGATGTCTAGGAGCCTGGCAGGGCTGATTTAATCGAACTCGGCCGAGTAATTCCTAAAAAATGGCGGAGGGTGACTCGAGTGATCCGATGTTGGAGCTCTCTCTCTCTCTCTCTTCTTCAAAATGATTTATTGTGATTTTTTTCTTTTTCAATATATTTATTATATAGAAATATGACCCTTGGTTTTATATATTTTTATTTTATAAGGTGACATTTGAAGTAAACGAAAAATTGCGTTACAAATTTTAAAAATAAAACTACCACCTTTCGCAATGAGTTTCTTTGAGAAGAAACTAATTGCGAAGGGTTGTAGTTTTATTTTTAAAATAAGGTGACATATAGGAAGTGTTCGAATTTATATATTTCATATCTTGACACCTTTTTCGATTTATTTACTCTTGAAATGCGCGGTATAATAATGCTCTCAAATAATATATATATTCCACTCATGGAAAAAAATTTAAGAATGTTGCAATTTTCAGCATGTATATCGGGATTCCGACAATAACTCTGAAAGATATTACAGTGACCTTTATTGAAGGCACACGAGATAACCAAGTGTGAATTACACTCATGGACAAAACTTAAGGAAGTTGTACCTTTTAGCATGTATATCGGGATTCAAACTTTAATTCAAAATTTAAGAATGTTGCAATTTTCAGCATGTATATCGGGATTCCGACAATAACTCTGAAAGATATTACAGTGACCTTTATTGAAGACACACGAGCTAACCAAGTGTGAACTACACTCATAGATAAAACTTAAGGAAGTTGTACCTTTTAGCATGTATATCGGGATTTGACAATGACTCTGAAAGATATTACAGTGACCTTTATTGAAGGCACACGAGCTAACCAAGTGTGAACTACACTCATGGACAAAACTTAAGGAAGTTGTACCTTTTAGCATGTATATCAGGATTCAAACAATAATTCTGAAAGATACAGTGACCTTTATTGAAGACACACGAGATAACCAAATCAGAACAAATTTGACTGTCTCCTTCAAAAAAAAGACATCAGAGACTTTCCACTTCCTTAAGTTTTGTCGACGAATGTAGATTAAATATAAGATCGCAGGTTCGAATTCAGGAGGGTCCGAATTTATATATATATGTGATGATTTAAGACCATGGAATTGTTGTAAATAGTCTAGATATCTACTACCACATGTTCCACCACGTGACTGTATATAACTTCTTATTTACTGCAAATAGAAAGCTCAACTAACATCAATCTGTACCGCGTAAGAATCTAATAAAGTATAGCAACTGTACAGATAGAAGGAATGGAGACTAACAGGAGAAAATTAAGGTTAAAACTAATCAGGCTTAGGTGAGAATAGAAGAAGGCCTAGCAAAACCCAGTCCAACTTTTACGAGGTCGTGGCCCTCCTGGATAATAAAACTTTCCCCCCTGTTTACGTCAGAAAAGGGCAGCGACCTGTTCGGACCCGCTCAGCTATAAAAAGGAGGTCCCGATCCTCAGTTAGTCAGTCCTTAGTTAGTCGTCGTTCCAGTTCCAGTGCACCGGACGCTCCGATCCAAGGTAAACCCTTTCCTGCCAGAATTCTCCTCATCCCATTCCTTCTTGACGTTCAGACGCTTCTTAGTGGAATCTCTGTTTGCTTATTTCACCTTTGGCCCAGCTGTGTCGCCTTCCACCACGACTGCACGGTAGAGTTGACATCGAGGTTCGTCTAGCATCAGGTAACACTGGTCCCAGAGGTCCCAAGATATCACATATATATTTGCCATTTCATATAAACTATTCAGAAAACAAATATATTTTAGGGTGGTAGTTATGAATTATTCTGCCCATTTATTTGTCCGTGAGTGTAGGTTACGTGCTGTGGAAAACGTGGCACGGGCCAAACAGGCTTCACTTGATTGCACCCTATATATCTAAAATCTATAAAATAACTTGTACAAATATTAATAAACCTCAGTAACTTCTATCTTAACTCCTCTTCTAATTTTGGCCTAAAATACCTTAGCAGGAACTGTAAAGAACCTTTATCAAACATGCTAACAGTGTCAAACTTCGAAATCACGCCCAGAAATATCTCAAAAGAATGACAGCCGTTTGTAAATTTTCATATTCACATTTTTATCTCTTCTGATTAAAATTAATTAAACACAAATCAGGCATTATTCTCAAATTTACCCAAATTCCTAAAAGGGAGGAACATACTTAATTGTGTGTGAAAGAAATTGAGAATTTTCTCAGAAGATAACAATAAAATATATAGTTCTATAAATATTGATAACAGAAAAATAATTCATTAAATTTGAATAATATTTGTAGAAGAGATTCCTCAACATTTATCGTTATCAATTCTAGAATGAACAAATTTGAAAATTTCATTGAAATGAACGCTTCAAAAGTGCAAGAAATGAATAAAATTGAACAAGTTGGTGAAGTGGAAAGGTATAAGAAAGACAATAAAATCATTGTGTACATAGAAGAAAGAGTGTCCACAATTAATATTTCTTTGAACAACCTTCGTAACCGAATTTTTGTTCTGGATAGATTATTAAATCAGATGGGAATGCTTTTTAGCCAGAAGTTGAAAAGAATTCGTGATAAAAGAAATCGACAAGTCAAGAGACTTCAAGAAATTGAAATGCTCTTCGTAGAAAAAAGCGACAAAATCGACATCAAACATTTTTCCTTTGATTCTAGTATAAATCTAATTAAAAACGATTCTCAACATTCTTTTCCGATATTTGAAAAGTGTTTAATCTCCCAATCAACAATATATCCAGTCAAATCTAACTCAAATGGTAATCAATGGCAGGAAATGTTGAAGAAACTTTTTCTTGATGAGAATTATGGATGCTATAAACGTCTCAAATGGAACACTGATGATTATTCGGCAAGAAAATCAGAAGGATTGGGACTGGAAAAGCTGTTTTCCTGTAAGGTAGATGAATATGATTATCGATGCCAGTTGTACCCATCTAAAGATTGTCAGAATCTTGACGCCAGAATATGGCTAGATAAAGACATGAAACCTCACTTAGTCTGGCCACCAAAGATCAAAATCGTTTTTGCCATTCTGGATTCAAATTACGAAGATGAAGATCGTCTACTCTACTACAAATTTCTTGAGTATCCTGAAGGATTCAAGGAAGTTCATCCAAATTGGTCGGCAATCTTCCTTTTCTCTAATTTCATTTCATTTACAGAATTGGAAAATCCACTGAACGGCTATACGAAAGACGACAAACTGAATCTAGTAATTTATTTCTTAAGTTAACATCGTGAAGCTTTAATTCAATTTATTGAAATTGTTAAGGGATCCTTTCAAATCAAATTCTTCAAAACGTATTAATTTGATGATAAAGGTTTTATATTTTAGGGAGGAAAGGCAATTTCTAAACAAATCTCTGGTATTTTATTCCACGAGAACAAATAAACACAAATACAACCGGAATTTATTCTTTAACTAAAATAAGATTTAGGAATAAAACATTTCAGTATTAAATCAAATTGATCTGAACAAATTTTATATATAAAAAAAGAAAAAAATGCAGCGCTTCTTCAGCAAACCAAAAAAATAAAAACTTTTAGTTAGAGATAGATTGAATAGAGAAATATTTTCGATAATGAAATTTTATTGTAGAAGAGAACAGTCCTAACATTTGAAATTTATTCATAGTAGGAATGGATACACTTTAGGGTAGCAAATATAGGTTAAGAATAAAAATAATGACAATCATTTATTTATTCTGTGTGTAACCCGGGCTCGTAGAGCCACGTACGAAAGTGGCCAACTCTCCGTGTTCTGACTTATTGTCTGTTTATTGACAACCAACTGATTAGATGTCACCAGGCTTTTTTACGAGGGAAGGTTTTTAAATGCTTCTTGGTTGAATGTGTTGAGTTTCAGTCTGGAATCTCTGAAGATGGTAGGATGTTGACTGTTTGATCTTGGTGACAATGTTGACAGACTTTGTTTGTGGAGGTTCTGTTGATATCAGCTTGAACGAAACTATGTTCTGTTAAGATTGTGGAGGTGATGTCGCTGTTTTAGTTTTGATAGGATTGAAATTAGAAGTATAGGGGATGCAGTCACTCTTTCGAATTTTCTTGTAGCGTGGTCTGTGGTGTAAAGATCTTCACATAGTTGGAGAACGAACGAATTGACTTTGGATACTATCTATTAGAACTAAAAAGTAGCTTGCCACAAAAATACCAATTAGAGATTGTGATCATCGCTATCAGAGATTTGGAATTGAGAATGGTATAGTGCCAATGACCCGAGGTTATATACACCATCTACCAAAGTAAGCATAACGACACCAGATGGAGTGCTATAAACCGAAGGAAAATAATTCCTTGAAGTATTTATCATGGGTAGAAGAGTCTTAGTAAACTTCTTTGAGCACATCCTCTACCAGAAGAAAGAATCACAAAATGACACAATATATAGCGTTACGTAACAGCTTTACCAGAAACAAAAGACAATATAATGAGATCTTTTATTTTCAAAAACACGCCATTTATAGTTGAGAAATGAAGCATTAAAGCAATAATGTTTCTTTTAAACATTGAACAAACTCCCACTATCCTTACTGCGATGAAGATTATGTTCGTAGTTCACTTGAATACAATTTATAAGATACCACCCTTCAGTTTAGCATATATAAGCAGAATGATGCAATACAGTATTAGAACTCTAAAGAAGCGGTCTGGTAGAATAAATTGTAGAAACTGCTGGGAAGGTTCGCCACTAAAGAGAAAAATCCTCCCAATTTTTCCATCGAAGTGCTTCTGAAGCAAGATGGCGAAGAGAAGTCGCCATATATGGTACAATTTTCAAGTATCGACACCAAAGACCCCACCATCAGGTCAATTTGGCAGCAAGCACCTGTTTTATTCGAAAATCATTGCTTGAGAAAGAGTGGTTCGGCCTTTCGAAATATCGCGTCTTTTGTTTCTATGAATAAATATTTCTATTTATCTTCAAATATTCATAAATTTTCTTTAATAATATTAAATTATATATATTGAGCTATATGTGTCTTGATATACATATAATAGAATATAGATTATTTTTGTGAAAAACTCTCAATGAAAGATATTTCCAATATACTAATGGACAAAACTTAAGGAAGTTGTACCTTTTATCTTATATATCAGGATTCAGACAATAACCCTGAAAGATATTACAGTGACCTTTATTGAAGACACACGAGATAACCAAGTATGAACTACACTCATGGACAAAACTTAAGGAAGTTGTACCTTTTGTCTTATATATCAGGATTCAGACAATAACCCTGAAAGATATTACAGAGACCTTTATTGAAGACACACGAGATAACCAAGTGTGAACTATACTCATGGACAAAACTTAGGAAGTTGTACCTTTTATCATGTATATCAGGATTCAGACAATAACTCTGAAAGATATTACAGTTAAGTTATTAAATACACACGAGATAACCAAGTGTGAACAAATTTCTTCTGTCTCCTTGAAAAAGCAGACGATCAGCGACATAAAAACGTTCCACATTCATAGGTTTTGTCTATGAGTGTATTTTTACAATTGAAATCTATATGTATAAAGGGTAAATCCATAGGTCACATGTTGGAACCTGTATTTTGATATTCGTTTTCTTTTCTAGGTGTTAGCTCTTTAAAATCAATAAATATAAATAACCCTGTATTTTTATCGTAAAGATAGATTGCCTGGCCGGCATTCATAGTTCTTCAAAAGTTCTGAATTCCGATATACATGCTGAAATGTACAACTTCCTTAAGTTTTGTCTATGAGTGTATCTTTCAGAGTTATTGTCTGAATCCCAATATACATGCTGAAATGTACAACTTCCTTAAGTATTGTCTATGAGTGTATCTTTCAGAGTTATTATTTTTTCTTTTTTTTTGAGTGATATCAAATTTCAACAATTAATTCTAAAGTCTATATTTTCTTCAAACAGATGTAAAATGCAACCGAGGAATTCCTGGATGAATCGGAGACCAATCGATTACTTTTCAATTATATACACCCATGGACAAAACTTAAGGAAGTGAAAAACCTTTAATGTCTCCTGTTCTCTTTTTTTAAAGAAGAAAGAGGTAATTTTGTTCACACTTAGTTATCTCGAGTGTCTCAAATAAAGGTCACTTTGATAGCCTTCAGAGTTATTGTCTGAATCCCGATATACTTGCTAAAAGGTACAACTTCCTTAAGTTTGTTTCATGAGTGTATCTTTCAGATGTATTGTCTGAATCCCGATATACATGCTAAAAGGTACAATTTCCTTAAGTTTTGTCCATGAGTGCATCTTTCAGAGTTATTGTATGAATCCCGATATACATGCTAAAAGGTACAACTTCTTTAAGTTTA
Source organism: Cordylochernes scorpioides (assembly GCA_030710605.1). Lineage (NCBI taxonomy): Eukaryota > Metazoa > Arthropoda > Arachnida > Pseudoscorpiones > Chernetidae > Cordylochernes > Cordylochernes scorpioides. The sequence goes on along the minus strand of CP092865.1, from coordinate 81,605,236 downwards.
CTTTATGAGTGTATCTTTCATAGTTATTGTCTGAATCCCGATATACATGCTAAAAGGTACAACTTTCTTAAGTTTTGTTCATGCATTTATTTTTCCAATATGATGTTATTTTTCTATAAGAAAGCGCTGTCTATAAATTATTCTAAATAAAAGGAATTGGGTGCATGGCATTCCCTAAAGCGAGATACCTGGAAAGAAGTCGAAAAGAAACAACTGGAGCTGAAACTTTAAAAAGAAAAGAAAAGGGGAAGCCCCCAAGAGACTGGTGGGGGTCCGGAACGAGACAAGAAGCCATCTTGGGACTCGGAGGAGATAAAAGCTTAATTAGAAAGCTGGACCGTGGAGAGAGGGAGGACCTACTATCTGAGGATAGGATCAAAATTGGCAAATAATTGTTTCCTTTTTCTGATGGCGGACTTTCCGGTTGTGTTATCCTATTTCTTATATCACCTCTTATTGGTATACCTACTTACTCAGCTTAGCTTCAACACCACATCATGTATCATCTACTGTAGTCTTGGTGATTCCATCTGTATCTATAATACTAGCTTGGTTTTAACTACAATCGAATCTCGATAGTTTGAAACTCGTTAATTTGAATATCTCGATAATTTGAAATGTTTCCTGGTCCCTTGAAAAATACACGATAAGTTGAATAAAATCAATATTAATTGGTCCCCTCGGTAATTTGAAGTTGAAGGATTAGTATCTTGCCACAAATGAACATTTGTGAATAACTGAACAGATGTTTATAAATAATAAATCACGAATATTTTAGATCAAATTCTTGTTTGAGAAAGGATAAGATCTGAAAGATCTCAATAAATTTATTACTTCAAAACTTGTGGTAAGTCACTTATTTAATATTGTATCAACATAGTATGTATATCCCGAAAATGCCAAAACTTCAAACTCTTGTTTACTTGATTCTTCCCCCTCTCCCACTCTTAGTAGCTTAAACTCCTGTTATTTTGAACTCTTGATAAATTGAAAATTTTCTCTGGTCTCTTGAATTTAAAATTATCGAGAGTCGACTGTATTTAATGGTAGCGGCACTCTAGAATTATCCCTGATGCCTTTTCAACATTCTTATCTTAGAAAATTGATAATTAAAATAATATTATTGACATCTTGTCAATACACGCAAAAGTACACAGTCTGTACTATTTAAAAAAGATAATTATATATGCATCATACTATGTACAAAGAACATGGCGCCTCTGCCAGCACTGCAGACACCACATATTTCGTGATCTACGAAGAATACGTAGAACGCGTGCTTCGCCGCTGAGGTGATGGCATGGTCCTCGAGACCAACTGGGAAGATCCAGGACTGCAGGTCCGGCGGCCGGTCGATTCTTATCTCTTAGAATGAATCTTCTTATATCTGTTATTTAAACTTGTCTTTATTCACACTCATGGACTAACATAAGTAGTGGAAAGTATTTGATATTTGCATTTAATATTTTCTAAGTGTGAATCACTATTTTTCTAGTCATATCGAGATTTTTTTTCCATATGAGACAGCATTAAATGTGCAAAATTTCTTTATTTCTCGTCCAAATATTTTTCCAGTAGTGATTTTGATCACTGACAAAAATTCGCCTGTGTCTACCAAAGCATTACAAAATTCTAAGTATTTCACGTAAACTAGAATCTCATATTTAAGGTATAATTTCTTTTATATTTTTGATAGTCCACTTCCTCAGGTTTCTAGAATCAGGTTTTTTTGCCTAGTTTAAATCTTCTAGCACAGCATCTCGGTGTTATGCATAGATATACCTAGCCATCAATATCGGCATTGGTCTTAGGACTAGGAACATGTTGCGTCTATATTTGTTCTTTACTTTTATATTCTATTCTGTAAATTTAGGGATGATTTTCTTGAAAGCTTGGTGTGTGAAATATTCTGAAAATGTGTCCTTTTGCACCTAGAGAGCGATGTTACCTGATTTTTACACAAGAAGCATATTTGTCTACGATCATCGGTTCTAGTTTTTTTCACTTGTTGGCTACAAATGTTTTTTTTTTACAATAAATTTGTCCCGCCCAGAAGTCCTCTTCTACGTGGCAGGCGAGAGAAGCAGCACAAGTAAGGGACTGCCCTATAATACGGTGTCGTGAGCCCTGTGCCGCTAAGGTAACCGTGAAGGCTTACAGGCAACTCTGAAATGTGGCTGTCTAATGAGGCACTGGCACTTCGCCTTTCCATTGGAAAAGACACCACCACAATAATTTTGTACGCGATTAGTTTTTCTTGGATAAAAATATTTAGGGGTCATTTGTTTATAATTGACAGTATTATAAACTGGATTACCAATAAATTTTAGTGGATCGGAGTTTTGTCTTCTTTTCTAAAAGTCTTGTCTTTTTGTATGGGTATCTTGACTTGCTTGCGCCTCTTCACTCTTTATGTTCTTGCTTTTTACAGATATTCAGCAGTGCTTCTGTTGAGTCAGGAGAGTTCAGATATAATGCTAAAGAGTATTAATATTTTTTCAACCCACCTACTACCAATTTAATTTTTTCCTTCTCTTCAATTGATTGGTCTAACATATTGCAGAAGATCAGAATTTATTCTGCATATCTTAAAGCGGGCTCATTCCAATTCTGTGGAGTTTATTTCTTTGGTCTTCTTTGTCATCTTTCGTAGAAAATCTTTTATATGATGTTATTTAAGTAGCTCCTATTTGGTGAAATTGGGGTTGTACAGGTCATGTCTCGTTTTACTCTTTCAACTAAGTTGATGGGATCTGGCGATAATACAATCTAACCATTTATACAGGGCGCGGCACTTATTTGAAAACACACAATATAGGTGCCACACATTCCGGTGTGTTACATTAACATAGTTTTGTTTAAGCTAGATATGACAGAACCTACTCTTAAACAAGAAAAATGTAGAAGCATGCAGTTATTGTCTTCCTGGCTGCAGGACACACCGATTCAGAAACTCAAGGAAAAAGCCATATTGAGTAAAATTCAAAAAATAAATCACTGGAGTTACCTTCGTTTTCAAGAGATGCCTGAGTTCGTGTTCCGGTCGTGCCTTTTTTCTTTCAAATATATTTTAATATTCGCATTAATTTGAAATATTTTATATCAATGAAACATAATTTATGTGGAATGTAATATATTTGATATAGAAAGTCAGTTTATTATCCTATTACATTCGAAAAAATCGAGCATAAACCATGTTGAAATTTTAAAGAGTTGCCTGAAAATTTGATGACCGATTTTCTTAGAAGGGATGGTTAAGACTTAGGTTTAACTTTTAAAATTCCTGATGTATATTAATATTAAATGAAGGAAAACTTCACCAAACGGATAATGTAGAAAAAGAAAAAATGCATTTTTAGTTTGTGAACAAAAAAACTTTAGTGACTAGCATTATGCTATTCAGTAAATGATTATGTAAAATAGGTGTGTGGTTTGAAAATAAAGTGTTAGTAAATGTCTTAATTTTTCAATGTTTAAAATTGTGTTATCTGAATAAAATATAGCAATTTTTCAAAGATAAAAGAGTTAAGAAATTGTAAGCAGGGAAGGTTCCATTGTTACATTTGACAGAGAGACGGCATTCGAGAGAGATGGGTTTCTGTAGGCGTATTTTTACCTGGCTATGCCTGGCTTTCCAGATATCTTATACGATCAATTATTGTGTATAAAAAATCTTCAATGACATGCGATTCTTCAAAAGTTACAATCCTACCATAGTGCAAGTAACCGAAGGGTGCTCTGGTACACTTGTTAAGTGCAAAGGTCAAACACTGCGCTTTCCACATGTACAGTAATAACTTTCGCTAACTATTACCCACCTAATTATCATGATCTGTTTCACGTATACACACTATGGCCAATAAAATAATAATAATAAAGGTTAATATACAACAACAACAAACTTTTATTGGGGACCTATTCTCTACATAGGATTCGCCCATGTGCATAATTGCTTAGAAAAGACGATTTTATTATTTACAAGTAATCATTCATTTACATATCCAGGGTAGTAAGGCCGAGTGGTCTAAGGCGCTGGTTTTAGGCACCAATTTTAATGAGGCGTGGGTTCGAATCTCACCGCTGCCACTTTTAACGGGGCTCTGGCACATTCATATGTGTAGACATGTGGTGCACTTACAGTAAAAGCAGTCGCCTTCTTCTACTCACCATGATTATTATGGCCTGTATCACGTGTACTAGGAATAAGAAAAAACATATCTATTTACATTCGGCTCTCTTTTCAATTTTTCTTCTCTTGCACAGCCTTGTAAACCTTGTACAGACTCAATGCATTGGATTTATTCTTTGTCGTTATAGACAACAGAGTATCTAGAGCAAGATGATTCGGTCCAATATTATGTAAAAGAAGTTTCCTTTCACTTATTAACTTTAGACAGAAAAACATGTGGTGCTCCAGTTCCGAGTAGAGGGAAGTAGGGTTTATGACATAACGAATAAAAGGTTACTATATGGTAATTGGATTATCAGCAGTAGCACAGAGAGGTGAGTAAGATGTCACAAAAGAGGGAGCTAATGGTATTGGAAGGAATGGAAGAAAGAGATTGATGTCTGGGAGATCATTAGCTGAAAGGAATGGCAACCTGGCACATGTAGATAAGTGGTGGGAGGTAGACCAGACTTGACTACTTGACCTGAGCTATTCCGTCTTATAACATTCTATTGTTTTTTATTGGAACAATTATATTATAATGCACTAGCGCGCCATCTGTTATCAAAATACGAAACTATTTTAGACACGTATGATTATTTTTAAAAATAAAACAATTTCTACTGCCCTTATTGCAATGGAAAAATTAATGGGAAGGCCTGGCTCATCAGTGGTGAACCCTCCCAGCGGTTTCGCCAGTTTAATCTACCATACCATGGTGATACTGATTCTAGACTCTTGGAATGGGTATTTTAGATGAACTATGGACATAAGCTTTGAGGACAACAGAATTACATACATTTATAAATATATATTATATAATAAAACACTATTGTTTCCTCATACTCTTCTTTTATTTATCTTAAGTACCTTTCGTTTTATGTTTTCTATTTCATATAATTTTTATATTACCAAATTCGAAACGATTATAGACGCATTTGATTCTTTTGAAAATTGAAGTTTCTACTGCCTTTACTGCAATGGAAAAATTAATGGGAGGGCCTGGCTCATCATTGGTAAAACCCTCCCATTAAACTGGCGAAACCGCTAGGAGGGTTCACCACTGATGAGCCAGGCCCTCTCATCAATTTTTCCATTGCAGTAAGGGCAGTAGTAATTATTTATTTCTAAAAATAATCATACGCGTCTATAATAGTTTCGAATTTTCATAACAGATGGCGCGCTAATGAATCATAATATTACAAAATTATATATATTCGTATTAAAATTTAAGATTCAAAAAATTTAAATTAGGTTTTATTGTTAGGATAACAGAGAAATCCATATAATGTATTCTTGCCTGAATATTCGGCCCTTGTCACATCACAAGCTTAAGGTTCATAACTCCCCTCTTGTATGATGTAATGATATCGAACAACGCTCGATTCCCGACAGTCATGAACCGGGATTGAATCCTGCGTTAAAATTTGTTTAATATGTGAATAACCTTCATATATTATTCATTGTTTCAATTATCATGAACTAGGTTGCTCTTGCTGAGCGGTACCTATTAATGTGATTTTGAACATAACATAATGATATCGAAGCCGCCTCTGTACTGATAAGGTTCAAAGCCCAGAAAACATGGTATAAAGGTTGGGTTTTGTGTCTGAATTTGATTAAACTGGTGTTGGGGCTCATTCCTTACCATCACTAGTTAAGTCTTTTTACTAGGGTGATGTACAGTGCCATCGTTCTGACACCTAATTAAAAGGAGAGATGCCTCTTTTGGTACACATATATATATAAATAAAGAAGGCATCTCCTGACCACGAGCACATGTGCTTTTTAAATGGCAGAGCGCCATCTAGTGGAGCAAAAATGGGTTGGCCAAATATCAAGGAGCAAGCTAAATAAACGTTTAGTTTATTTTTGCTCCACTAGATGGCGCTCTGCCATCTAAAAAGCACATGTGCTCGTGGTCAGGAGAAGCCTTCGTTATTTTTAATATCAACACCTGACCCACTTATCTTTTATTTTTTTCTATTGTTTTTTCATGTATATATATATGAAGAAATAGTACAAATATGATATCGTATTGGGATAAGGTTAATAAATTATGAAAAAGGCATCTCCTTATCTTGCAACTGAAAGTTGCTGATGGCTTGCGCCATCTATCGGAATAAATATCAACTATTCTCGTTGATTTCTAATTATTTTAGAATTGGCCATTTACATATATATGTATGAGAATATAAGAAATATAAAAATTAAGAATATAAGATATATATAAGAAATAATAAAAGTATTCTCACTATGGCAGTAGGGCGGTCGGACCTGATAGTTGGGGTATCCAGGCGAGTACCTAATCCACTGTATCGCATAGTGACCACTTTACTAGAGGTCCTTGGGGTGATCGGCCTGTTAGTTTTTTTTCCAGGCGTGTCACTTAGAACATATGCAACAGGGCTGTACTGTCCATCATTAGCAGAGTCCTTCAATGTTTGTAGAGAATTCAAGCTTTACCATTGAAGTGGAAAATTACATGGACGTTAAAAAAACATTTTGCAATATCAAGCAGTCCCCTTAGAGAGTGGAAACTCCTTTCTTCATAACCCGTTACTCTCAATTCGAGTCTGGAGGCTGGTAGGAAGATACAGCGATGTACATAAAACCTTTCCAGACTTAGAAGTCATTATTGTTGATGCAAAAAAGGAGTCGCTCCTTGCTAATTTTTGGTTATGGTCAGATTAAAGACATCCATTCAAATCCTCCACATCTTGGAAGGGAAATGGATAATTCCCCATGCCTTCATTCGAGGTTGAAATAGGGTCCCATAGTTTTAATTTAGATACATTAACTATTGTGCTGGGCTTATTTTCAGGCTGGCATGGTTTATTTATTTCGACTATGTGAGGTGATGGGGTAGAAAGAACGGTGTATGGATCTGGATAATAAACTGGTGACAGTTTGCCATGGCCTACCTGATTCGATACAAAACTTTATCTCCAATTTTTAAATTCGGGAATCTATGTGAACTATCTCGCTCCGCAAGTTTCGGTAAACACTGCCTAAATTTCTTAATTTATTTTTCTAAATGCTTATGTTGAAATGTTTTAAATCGGTTTATAGTTTTGCTATTTAATTTTACCTTGCTTTTTTTTTTTATATAGTTCGAATTGTTTCTCTTTTGATTAAATATGAATTCTATGGTTAGGTTACTAAATTTGAAACTGGATGAAATTTTTGCATACTTTGAGAATAAATTTCAACAAAATCAAAAAAATTTGACTAAAAATGATTTATCATATCTTTCGACTATGTTAAAACAAACGAAAGATGGAATTTCTTCTATGGTTGAATCGGATAACGAGAACCTTTTGGCACAGATGAAGGAAACCGTCGGCAACATAGTGGAAGAGAAGCTCGGTGATATTCGAAGTGTGATCTCCTCGAAAGGATTATCTTATGCCCAAGTTACACAGAGAGATCATACACAGAAATTTATTGAGGAAAGACAACGGACCTTAAACACTGAAGCTACACTGCTCGCAGTTCCTCTAAATAATGAGCCTATTAACAACATAGCTCAGGCAATTTCAACTAATATAAAAAAGTTACGAGAAAACGGTAGTGGGATACGAATTAATAAAATTATTAACACCAAAAATGCAGTAGTAATAAAAACTCCTAGCGACGAAGAGGCTAAACACTTGTTAAAGGAACTGAGCATGGCGGCGGAATTGAAAGCAAATAGTAAAATTTTTACCCCGCAACCTAGAGACCCAACAATTGTTATAAAAAATGTCAGTAAATTAACGGAAGTTAATAATTTAATACCAATCATATGTACCATGAATCCTGATTTGAGTGGACTAGAGAATGAAATCCGAGTGCTGTTCCCCATGAAATCCAATACCTCTCACCACAATGTAGTGCTGCGAGTTTCTCCACGAGTGTATCAAACCTTAAGGAAGAAGGGTAATTTTATCTATACCGACTGTGAGAGATGCCATATACACGACAAAGTATTAGTTAGGCAGTGCCAGAAATGTTTTGAGTTTAATCCAAGACATAAAATCAGCGAATGCTCCCATGAAAAGATTTGCCTAATATGCGGCGCGGCGGGAAATCATGAGTGTTCGCGTAAACAAAAATGTTTCAACTGCGCTAAACACCCGAGGTACAAGAATGGAAGGTCTCTTGATCACAAGGCGAACTCCAGCGAATGTCCCCTGTACAAAACCCAGATGGAAATAGTAATACAAAGAACTCAATACCATTCAGATGAATGATAACAATATCAGATGTATACAATTTAATGCAAGGAAAAGTATGATGGCAACTAGTGAGTTAGGTGTGACAATCGCAGACGATCTTCCTGACATCATATTTCTACAAGAACCATACATGTGCAATGATACAGTGAAATTTGGCAAGAATTCACGAATAGTATATTCTAGCACAGATAGGCAAATTTATACTGCTACTATTATTTTGAACCGCAACATAATATATGAGAAAATTAACAGGTTTACAAATTCCTTTTGTACAGCGATCTCTCTCTATTTCAACGGGAAAAGAATAGTTATTGCCAATATCTATATACACCCAAACTCAATGGCTACATTTCATATCCAATTCATCTCAGAAATACTTGAGGCCTTTGGTCAACTCCCAATTATCCTTTGTGGAGATTTCAATTCAAGACATCCACTCTGGTTCGATTCAACGACAAATAAAAACGGATACATTCTAAAGTCTATTATCGAGGAGCAGAATCTATTTGTTCATAATCTTAAAATCCCAACTTGCAGAAATGCTAGCATAATCGACTTGACAATTTCTAATAAACATTCCATTGGTCTTATACATAACTGGAGAACCTCAACACTTTCTGTTACCTCAGACCATTTGGCAATACTTTTTGATATCTTCAATATGATAAACTTGGCAAACAATAATAGACAGACATCGACATGGAAATTCAGAGAAAAATCGGCGAATTGGACCAAATTTGCTGAGAGTATTTCGCCTTCGGATTTACTGGATTTAAATTCAGCTTCTAAGCACATTGTCAATTGTGAAGATATTGATAATGTGGTAAACAAATTGACAAATTTAGTAATTGAAGCTGCATACTCTTCTCTCGACGTCAAGCATCACACCTCTATAAACACGACTACTTCCAAAAATTGGTGGAATAAAGAGCTTCAACAATTAAAAGAACATTTACATTATCTCAGGAATTTGTATTATAGAGGGGGTAACCTGAATCCGAGTATTTACAGAGCGGCAAGAAATAAATACTTAAGAGCCATCAATAGAGCAAAAAAGACGTCGTGGAAAATATTTATTGAAGAAAATGAGTCTACGAATGCTTTCGGGAATGCATACAGGATTTTTAAACGGTTAAGATCGGCCGATATTCAAGTGGGCATACCATTACTGAATAAAACTGCAGAATGCATGAGAGAGCAAAAGATGAAGGAAATGCTAACAGCATTTTTTCCTGATGATGATGTGCGGTTGGACAATGAAGAACACACTTTAATTAGAAATCACATCCCAAGTTTTACCAACAGGGAAATCATTTTTATTACTGAAAAGGAAATAAAGGATTTGTGCTCGAATCTTAATATCAGAAAGGCTCCTGGTCCAGATAACGTGAGTAATTATATGATTAAGCACTCATTATTATCAATCCTACCCAGTTTAGTCAAACTCTTTAATGAGTGTCTGGTGCTGGGTTACTATCCTGAAAGCTGGAAACATTCGGTATTAAAAATTATTACGAAACCGCAAAAAGCTGACTACGAAGCAATTAATAGCTATCGCCCAATTTCACTAACATCAAATTTCTCAAAAATATTTGAAATGATCATTAAAAATAAAATACTCAATTATTATAATCATAATAACTTACTGAGCCATAGACAACATGGATTTACGAAAAGAAAATCTACAATAACGGCATTGGACAAAATAACCGAGACCATACTGAAACACAAACAAAACGAATTGGTTGCATTGATTGCCATTGATATAAGTGGAGCATTTGATAATGCGTGGTGGCCTGCCTTAATAAAAAGAATGGACGAAGACCACGTCCCAGCAGTTCTTATAAAAATTATCCAATCATTTTTAAATCGGAGAAGAAAAACAAGTCTCACCTTCTCGAATACAACAATTTCGAAATATTTATCAAAGGGATGTCCTCAAGGCGGACCATTATCACCTTTATTGTGGAATATAGTCCTGAATGATTTGTTGATCAACTTCGCATCCCCAAATTCTGAAATAATCTGTTATGCGGATGATGTTTCGATTGTTTGCTGGCACAAGACCATAGAAGGGTTAAAAAATGAAACAGAAAGAACTTTAAATTATGTAATACAATGGTGTACAAGAAATAAGCTAAAGCTAAGCCCGGAGAAAACCGGCTTAATACATATGCACGGCAAACAAAATATTCCAATGGGAACTCCAAATTTCATAATAAAACCAGTGGAAGAGGTAAAAATTTTAGGTATAAAATTTTCTAATCACAGAATTAAGTCAAAAATTAACTTCACACCCCACATTAATGATATTCTTTGTAAAATCAACCGTATGAAAAATCTTTTGTTTTCGCTCTGTGGGAAGATGTGGGGATTGGATGCTAAAAAAAGATTAATTTTATATAAAACTCTTTTCAGGCCAATACTAACCTATGGATCTGAAATATGGTATAAATTTATTAATAAAAGAAGTAAGCAAAGATTAAACTCTCAGCAATATCAGATTCTTCTTTGGGTAGTGAGAGCCTATAAAACGACCTCATCAAATTGTATTCATAGTTTGGCAAAAATACCTATTCTCACAGATCAAATAGAATCGTTGATAATAAAATACGATTTGGCCAATTTATCAAAAGAAGAAATTAATGTATTCAGACCGCATGCCCCGACTATAATTCATAACTACATAGAATCAAGAATGGCTGAAACAATAGATAACACTAATGAAACATTCAGAAAATTTTTCCCATTTGGAATTCCTTTTTATTTTCGTCCGAATTTTTATAACTCACAGTTCGTCACGGGTCATGGTAATTTTGGAGAATTTCTGTCGAAAATCGGGGCAACGGATGATCCTAGCTGTTTCTGTGGAAAAGAAAACCAAGACTCAATGCATTTATTGGTGGAATGTCCGATATTCCACAGCTACAGAAGTAATCATTTTTATCCCATCGAAGAGGTTTGCGAATTTGTATATAACAAAGACACTTATGTAAAATTCAATAATTTTTGTAAGTTCATTTTGGATTTTCTCTTCTGTTTAAGAAAACCATAGTTTCAGTTTTAATTGTGTTTTTAACCGGTTATTGTGTTGTATATACTGAATTGTATATAGGTTGCTAAAATAATTTATTTTGGATTTTCTCTTCTGTTTGAGAAAACCATCGTTTCAGTTTTAATTGTGTTTTTAGTCGGTTATTGAGTTGTATATAGGTTGATAAAATAATCCATTTTGGATTTTCTCTTCTGTTTTAGAGTGCCATCGTTTAAGTTTTAATTATGTTTTTAGTCCGGTTATTAAATTGTATAAAATGAATTGTATATAATCTACTAAAATGTATTTAGGCGCAAGTATCCCGAGCTGGGATATCGCGTCCGATATGTCAAATAAAATAAATGTGAACTATTGTATCTTTTAACTAACCTTTTATGTAATTCCTCGGTTATTTCATTGCCAATATGCAGATGATATTGTTTTGCGTAAATAACTAACTAACTTTATTTCAATCATTTTATTTATAGTTACAAATATTTACATAATTCCTGACAGCGTAAACATTTACATCTATTAATAATTTATAAGCAGAATGTGACATATATATAAATGCTCATGTGAATGCGGTCAGGATATGCCTTTTTAAAATTTGCATTTAAATATTAAAATAAATACATTGGATCAAGAACAATTTAAATATAATAATATATAAAGTTAGGTAAACTCCAACATTTGTAAAAGTATAAAAATATATATATTTTGGTCCAATATATTTCTTTTAATATAAAAATTAGAGCTTTAATGTAAACATCATATAAAACAGAACTTGAAAGTTGACAAAAATAAACCTAAACACATTTCTAATAACTATATTTAATTTATTTATTTCTAAATTCTAACAAAAATATTAATATTTGAAGCGATTTTTCTAATTAACTGCAAATAAAGGCAGGCTCTTTGCCTAAGGCCCTACTGCCTTTATTTAAGAAATACTCCAGTGATGTTATATATATTTATGAATAATTAACTCATTTCAAGATGAAATATTAAGTTTCACAGAAGTACAATCACACATCATTTTGAGACCATATTGTTACATTACAAATATATAATTACAAAACTATTTTAGAGGCGTAATATTCTTTTTAAAATAAAACAATTTCTACTGTCCTTACTGCAATGAAAAATTAAAGGGAGGGCCTGGCTCATCAGTGGTGAACCCTCCCAGCGGTTTCGCCAGTTTAATCTACCATACCGCTGTTATATTGCATTTTTGGAACTTCCTTTTATAGTGATACTGGTGCTTGACTCTTCGAATGAGTATTTTAGATTAACTATGGACATAAGCTTTTAGGACAGCAGAATTACATATAATTATAAATATATAATATGTTTCGAGCAATCGCTCTTCCGCAAATATCAAATTGTGTCTTTTATTAGAACAATTATGTTACGATGCACTAGCGCGCCATCTGTTATCAAATCGCAGTAAGGACAGTAGAAATTGTTTTATTTTAAAAAGAATATTACGCCTCTAAAATAGTTTTGTAATTTGATAACAGATGGCGCGCTAGAGCATCATTACAAATATAAGTTAACTATAGGGCTAAAAACACCTACCATACTGCATTCTTAACAGCTGACAAAAAAAAAAATAATTTATCTCTAAATATAAAATTGGGGAGAATTTAATTCCTTCTCGTTCAAATTGTTTATACATACCACAAAACACTAAATACTGAAGTGTGCATTTATTTTTAAAATTTCAAATAAAACATCTTAATACGTTTTATAATATACTCATGGATAAAACTTAAGGAAGTTGTACCTTTTAGCATGTATATTGGGATTCAGATAATAACTCTGAAAGATATTACAGTAACCTTTATTGAAGTCACACGAGATAACTAAGTGTGAACTACACTCATGGACAAAACTTAAGGAAGTTGTACCTTTTAGCATGTATATTGGGATTCAGATAATAACTCTGAAAGATATTACAGTAACCTTTATTGAAGTCACACGAGATAACTAAGTGTGAACAAATTTGTATGCGGTTTTTGCTTAAAATATGAAACTTCTAAAGTTTTGTCCATAGGTCTAAATATAAAATATCGCTGTTTCTCAATTATTATTATATATTCTAAGATAGAGATCAGAATTATCCATTTCTTTAGTCGATCTTTCATATATGGGAGATTCCACTATAATTCTACAAATATCCTAAACAATTCTTTATAGAGAGAAGTCTGAAAATATACAATACTATTCAAATATTTTAAACTAGCCGAGTGACCCGGGCAACGCCCAGGGTTTACCCAAAGGGCCTGCAGAGACTTTAAAAGTATAGATGGTGGCTTAAAAATCGCAATGGGTATATTCAGATTTCCTAGAAGCAGCATTTCAAGTAAGGATAAGTAAAAATACTTTCTAAGTATAAATTCGTTAATTCGACCATGTTTTGATTTCCAGAACCTATGAAATTACAAACAGTAATTCGACAATACCGATAATTCGACCCCTTGCGATAATTCGACCTTGATTTGATTTCCCAATCTCTGGCCTATCAAATAACAAACGGTAATTCGACAATATTAATTATTCACCACTTCTGATAATTCAACCATTTTAAAATGCAAATTTCGACGATTGATGTTTACTTACAACTTTACTAAAAAAAAGGTATTATAGATGCGAGCAACGAAACATTTTGAACCCATATAATGCAAATTCATATCCTCACTTATAGGGTGTCAAGCCTAAAGGATGCGAATTCATGTCCCTGATTTCTAAAAATTAACATAAAATTGTAGGCTACCAACGCGAATTCGCGTCTACTGGGATCTTTTCCCATACCTTCTTGCCTATTTATCAGTGGGTTGGGTGGGGGGGGAATGTCAGCTGTCCCAATGTACCTGTAAAATGTCACATGCGACCGAGTTCAAGCAGCCATTATTTTTATTTATTTCAAGCTATATAGATTACATTAAAAGAAAATATCATTTTTTAAACATGTTATTATATGAACAACTCGATTTTCATACGGCCCACTGGACCATGTAACTCTGGAATCATAAGTGCAAAAACAGACATCCCTAAAGGACTCCTTTAAAATATCTTTATGATTCTTTTTTAATAATATTCTTAAACATTTTTAATTTTTTTTTCATATTTATTAACTTTTCAATATAGAAAATAAGATAACATAAAAGGGATAAATTCATTTAATGGACCTCACTAAAAACTGCATTTCTAGCCGAGTGACCTGGGCAAAGCCCCAGGTTTACCCTAAAGGCCTGTGAATGGGCAGGATAACCATATGTGTGCCATTGCAAAGATCCTAAATCAATGTATAGAGCACTGGGGAAAATAGGTTTTTTTTTTTTTGCTTATCCCTAGTACACGTGGTACAGGCCATGATAATCATGGTGGGTAGTTAGCGACTGCTTTTACTGTAAGCGCACCACATGTCTACACATGTGAAAAGCAGTTTGACTTTGCACTTACAAATGCCAGAGCCCCGTTCGGTTACTTGCACTCGCTGGTGGGGTTGGACTTTTGCAAGAATCGGGGGCCATTGGAGCATTTTTTTTTTTTTTAAACAGAAAAAAGTGCCCAATGCGGGAATCGAACCCGGGTCCTAGTGGTCGAAAACCAAACGGTTTACCCAGCCTTCCACCGACCAAAAGTCAAAATAATAATAAATATTTTATGAATGAACAAATAATACAAAAAATTGCTTTCAGGTGAGAAACTATAGGCATTGGTGAAAACTTTAAAAAATTATATTGAAAAAAAAAAAAAGAAAACAAATATTAAAAGAAAATTCAATACAACACAACTATATAGCAAATACAGCCATTATTTCTAGCCGAGTGACCCGGCAACGCCCCGGGTTTAGCCTAAAAACATGTGAAGCGCTAGATAACCATATGTGAGACATTGCATAGATCCTGAATCAATGTATAGAGCACTGGGGAAAATAGGTAAATAAAGACCAAAAATCAAAATACTTAATTATAAATATTTTATTAGTGAACAACTAATACAAAAAAATCCTTTCAGGTGAGAAACTATGTTGTTGATGTTTCTTATCCCCTTGTGTAAAGATTACACGAATTCCATGATCTCATGGAATGGGGTATAGGGGTGCAGCTTTCGTTGATCATGGCACCATGATCCAGGCACACTTTGGTGAAAGTCTGACTTTGCCTGTGATTTGAGGCCATTCCAAATATGGAAGCCTTTGTTTCTGACTCTAACATGAGCACAGACGCAGCTCCTCCGTATCCCTGGAGTGGAACCATTGCTGAGGTCCATCAACTGGGTCAGTTGAACTCAGGATTTTTAAAGAGGGAGTGTCCCTCCTGGTTACAGCATCAAGTCTATCAGAACAAGACTTGATACAATCGTGTAGAGAGTTTACTGTACCTCCCAACAATGTCCACTGCACCACAGGCCAGTTACAGAGGGGTAAGCATGGGAGGTGTGAGAAACTATAGGCATTGGTTGATGAGGCACAATTTGGATTGTAGATTATAAACAAAAGGTAATAAGACCAAATCCAAATATATAAATAGTGTGTGACGTTTCGGTAACAGCGTTGTTACCATCTTCAGACAAAAGTACTGAATGGAAAAAAGGAGCCTACAGCACCCGGTGTTCCCAGGTGGTCACCCTCCCAAGTACTGACCGAGCCCGACGTTGCTTAACTTCGGTGATCGGACGAGAACCGGTGTTTTCAACGTGGTATGGCCGTGGGCCATAGTACTTTTGTCTGAAGATGGTAACAACGCTGTTACCGAAACGTCACACACTATTTATTTATTTGGATTTGGTCTTATTACCTTTTGTTTATAGGCATTGGTGAAACTTTAAACAAATTTTTTGGAAATGAAACAAAAAGTAAAAGAAAACAAATCTTAAAAGAAAATTAAATACAACACAACAATAAACCAAATTAGACAACATAAAAGGCATACATTCATTTATTTGAAATGAAAAAAAAAATTAAAAGAAAACAAATCTGAAAATAAAATTGAATACAACACAACTATATAGCAGATAAGACAACATAAAAAGGAAAAATTCATTTAAAGGACCTCATTAAAAACTATATTTCTAGTTTTATAAATACGTGGGTTCAACTTTACCCGTATGCTATTCAAAGTTCGCACACGTGAAAAAGCCACATAGAGCTGTCCATGAGTAAACACGGGCTCATGTAGCAAGAGACCCACTCTAGCAAAGGTTTGGCCTTGAGCCTTATTAATAGTCATGGCAAAAGCCAACCTTAGTGGAAACTGACGCCTCTTCAGAATGAAGGGAAGGTTGGTATCTGAAGGAGCCAAAGATATTTTTGGCACCAATACAGTTTGTCCAACTTTGGTCCCTGTCAGTATTTGTGCTTCTAGGACATGAGAGCGCATGCGCTGGATAACCATACGTGTGCCATTGCAGAGACCCTGCTTAGGATTCAAATTTCTAAGGAGCATAACAATAGCACCAATCTTAAGGTTTAACCGGTGTGGAGGCATTCCTGTGGGAGTAAGGCTATTAAGGAATTCAGTAGGGTAGTTATTTTGTTCCTCCACATTCTCACACTCGACACTGTCAACACTGAGAAAACACTGACTCCTGTTTGGTAAGCGATCCAAAACTTTTTCATTAATCTCTAACGAATCTGTGTTTTTTGGCGTTAAAATCACAGACTGGCTAAGGGCGGTAATATCACCATAGGAAGAACCAAATATTTCCTGCACCAGGTCAACCCCATGAAAGATACAGCTTTCTGGAAGAGAAATGAGGCCCTGTTGGTCTGTAGGTAGATCACCATCACCAACTTTAAGTAACCATTGAGAGAAGCTCTGTGCATCAATACCTGCTCGCATATTCTGAGTAAGGCGCAAGATCACAAACAATGGCCATAGCTTGCTTTGCTTAATGCAAGCAGCAACAATTTCAGCTCTTGAAGCTCGAGGTACCACAGGTAGCACTTGGCGAAAGTCACCTCCAAGAACAACAACCTTTCCGCCAAAAGCAAGGTCACAATGCATAATGTCCTTTAGGAGACGATCCACAATTTCAAGTGCTCTGTAGTGGGCCATAGGAGCCTCATCCCAAATAATTAAGGATGATCTACGAATAAGCTCAGCCTCAGAACTATTGGCCGAGATCGCAGCTACAGAATTCTCAAGCAAGGGAATCGGCAGCTTAAACCTGGAATGGACAGTCTGGCCACCTGACAAAAGGGTAGCCGCTATTCCAGTGGAGGCCAGCGGAATGACAATTTTTCCAACGGCTCTAACACAATGAATTAGGGTGTTATAAACATAAGTCTTGCCCGTACCACCAGGCCCATCAATAAAAAAGCAACGTGGATTTACATTGAGGGAATCAACAATTGTGTCAACAATTGACTTTTGATCTGGTGTAAGGGACCTATACATTTCTGTCCCAATTTGCAGCTCTGCATTAACATCAAGGTGATCCTCTCCTGAATCAAGAAGTGGGGTTAGGGGTGCAGGAAGTCCATAATGGTGGCAACTGAGGCGATTTTCTCTCAGCTGGAATTCAAGCTCTCTGAGAGTCATCTGTTCGGCAGCTGCGTCAGATGTTGCACGAGAAAAGTCCTCACTAAGATACCCCTTGTATTTGGTCCACAGTGATACAGGGTCGGTAGGATTATTGTAGATGAGAATTGTCGCAAAGAGCTGCCGCAGTTGACAAGGCATTTGGAACAAAGCCGCCTCAGCTAAGCATGCATCCCATTCAGAATCATCAGCCAATAATCCACGGCGCTGGGCAGCCTCTTTAAAAGTGGAGCAAACAATATCATCCACAGTTCGCAAATCTTCAAAACTCTGAGCACCTGCAACATGTAATAGTAGAAGCCGGAGGTGGTAACGCTCAGAATCTTTAGGATTCACTGAACACATACGTCCAATGCACAAAGCCCCACCCCGAACTCTAGCACTCCATTGATTCTGCCTGAAAACATAAGCGGAAGGTATGTCTCCATATAAAAGTGATCTTGCGGATACATTAACACAATTGAGCTGAAACCAGGCAGTCAGAGTTGTGCGTCTGCGTGAGGCATTTTCAAGAGCCTGTTCTTCACTACCTTCAACAAAATAGACAGATTGAAAATTAGGTAGATGAACAGCTAAGCGGCATATGGTATGCGAGTGAGCATGCAAGCGATATTCAAACATTCGCCACATTGCCTCAGGAGCACTTACATACCGAGCGTCAAGAAAGTTTTTGATTTCATCATGTGCCCTGCTTTCCATATCTAATTCTCCAACAGACACTTCCACCTCAGCCCTGTCGTGTCCCTTATATACATACTTGAAAAGATATTTGACACTTTTCACAGAGGCACAGACCTCCACATTAATGTGAGCATTGAACCTAACCAGCAGATAGGGGTTATAGGGAACAACCCAGCGGTTATCCACCTCGTGAGTGCCCACAACTAATGTCTGGCCGTCATCTCGACGTCTGTAGCGAGGATAGCCATTATTGTTAGCCTCAGTCAGCTGCAGGAATGATTTAGGGAAGTCTTTAGTACACTTGCCATCAGACATGCATGGTGAGTGAAGATTGAAGTTTCCACAAGGACCATGGATCATATGTTTACGAACCATGTCATACAGCTGAACCTGCATAGTAGGGCTAGGAATTTCTGCACAAACCAACATGTCAATGGCATCCCTGTCTCTAGGCTTGTCTTCTTCTCTAAGCATAAACAGCATGTGGGCATGCGGTAAACCGCGTTTTTGGAACTCAACAACATGCACCCGAGCAATGACCACTCCCAATACATGCTGACTAACAATCTCGTGCAGTAATTGTTGTAACTTGAGATTGAAAACTCTAGCCACCAGATCCGGTCTATCAGAAGGATTCTGGTTAGGAAGAAGATTTTCAACAATGTCAGTCCAACGTGGGTTACAGGTAAATGTCACGAATAGGTCAGGTCTTCCAAACTTTCTAACAATGGCCATTGCATCCTGATAGTTTTGTTGCATGGCCCGGGAACTCCCAGGAAAGGAAGATGGAAGAATAAAAATACGGCCTATTCGCACACCCCGAGAATGTTCCTGCTCATGGATATAATCCAGCAGACCTTGATATAACTCCACCCTAAGCAGGGACTGATTTTGGCGAATATAGTTCAGGCGATTGCCCTCTGTTTTAACATAGGCATCAACAACATATTGCTGAAATAGTCTCCTGCCATAGTGAATGGGCGAAAAGCCAGGTCTGATGGCCAACCTATAACTATCGAACTGAAGCATGGTAACATGGTTTCTAGTGCTTGTGCGCATGTTTTCTTCATGTAAGATTCCTATTGCCCAACCAGGATCACCGGCAGGAAATAAAAGAGGGTATGTCATTGGGTCACAGTTAGGATTAAGTGGAGAAATACGCACTAAACCACAATCATGCGGAAAAACAGCAATATCTCTGTTAGAAGGTACATGGCCATCTTGATCAACAAAAATGGCCGCAACTTCACTTACACTTGGGGCATTATATCGGCGAAGATCTCTACAATGATTTTGCCGGATGAGCATCTGAACCTGACACATTTGCCGGTTCTCAATGCGAGCCCGGTGTTCCTCAGCTAGTTCCACCTGGTGCATCTGCCTATAAGCAGAAGTATACGGATTCACACGCCTAAGCACAGAATCCAAAAGAGTCAATATACCAGGATGGCATTCCAAAGGCCTAGATGCTGCAATGCGTGTATTATTCGCAGCCTCAGAATCCAAAATATAAAGTTGGGCATAAGACGGGGCTCTGTTTCCATGAGGATGAAGGGGCCCAGTCAAATGATAGATCTGTCCATGGATTCTATAACAAAAAGGCCCCTGTCCAGAAAAGACATCAACCTGCGCACCCATGGAGGCAAATGCCAAAGAGCTGTTGTAGCTCCGAATGTTGGTTTGGAAGTACTTAGCCTCCACACTGTTTGAAGTCATCAATTCCATCATTTCATATGGAAAGGAGGACAAAGTAGGAAGAATAACTTTCCCTTTGTGGCAGCAGGAGCTACCAACAGTTTCGCCAGGGAAATGAAGGGCTGAGCAGTAAGGGCAGACTATATCAAGGCCCCCAATAATATATTCAGTGGGAACAGGAGAAATAGGATTAGGGGCGTTGTTCCCGTGGCGAGTCCTATAAGCGAGTCTTCCACGGCCTCTGCGAGGCATGATACAGAAGCCGCTGAAAAAAAAAAACCTAAACTAAAAACCAAGTTGAGCAAATACATGTTAAAATAAATTTAATGTAAAAGATCTCAATATAAACAACATATTGCTGAAATAGTCTCCTGCCATAGTGAATGGGCGAAAAGCCAGGTCTGATGGCCAACCTATAACTATCGAACTGAAGCATGGTAGCATGGTTTCTAGTGCTTGTGCGCATGTTTTCTTCATGTAAGATTCCTATTGCCCAACCAGGATCACCGGCAGGAAATAAAAGAGGGTATGTCATTGGGTCACAGTTAGGATTAAGTGGAGAAATACGCACTAAACCACAATCATGCGGAAAAACAGCAATATCTCTGTTAGAAGGTACATGGCCATCTTGATCAACAAAAATGGCCGCAACTTCACTTACACTTGGGGCATTATATCGGCGAAGATCTCTACAATGATTTTGCCGGATGAGCATCTGAACCTGACACATTTGCCGGTTCTCAATGCGAGCCCGGTGTTCCTCAGCTAGTTCCACCTGGTGCATCTGCCTATAAGCAGAAGTATACGGATTCACACGCCTAAGCACAGAATCCAAAAGAGTCAATATACCAGGATGGCATTCCAAAGGCCTAGATGCTGCAATGCGTGTATTATTCGCAGCCTCAGAATCCAAAATATAAAGTTGGGCATAAGACGGGGCTCTGTTTCCATGAGGATGAAGGGGCCCAGTCAAATGATAGATCTGTCCATGGATTCTATAACAAAAAGGCCCCTGTCCAGAAAAGACATCAACCTGCGCACCCATGGAGGCCAATGCCAAAGAGCTGTTGTAGCTCCGAATGTTGGTTTGGAAGTACTTAGCCTCCACACTGTTTGAAGTCATCAATTCCATCATTTCATATGGAAAGGAGGACAAAGTAGGAAGAATAACTTTCCCTTTGTGGCAGCAGGAGCTACCAACAGTTTCGCCAGGGAAATGAAGGGCTGAGCAGTAAGGGCAGACTATATCAAGGCCCCCAATAATATATTCAGTGGGAACAGGAGAAATAGGATTAGGGGCGTTGTTCCCGTGGCGAGTCCTATAAGCGAGTCTTCCACGGCCTCTGCGAGGCATGATACAGAAGCCGCTGGAAAAAAAAAAACCTAAACTAAAAACCAAGTTGAGCAAATACATGTTAAAATAAATTTAATGTAAAAGATCTCAATATAAACAACATATTAAATTGCACAGTGCAAAAATGTAGAAAATTGTATGTATCATATAACATTTTATCATATAACAAATTAAGTAATCAACAATTGATTATACAAATAAATAATTAGCCTCTTATTGAGAAAAATAAAGATGCCAAAGACATTATGAAAGATACTGCAAAAAAGAATTATGAAAGATACGGCAAAAAAGAAAACCAGACACAAAAAATTGAGCAAAATGTAAAATTAAAAACTATAACAAAGAACCCGCAAATTAATTTCATCAGAAATACAAAAAAGACGCTGAAAAAAAAAGGTAAAATAAGAACCAAGCAGAGGAAAACTATAAAACTGAAAGCCAGGACAGGCATACAAGTTGAGCAAATACATGTTAAAATAAATTTAATGTAAAAGATCTCAATATAAACAACATATTAAATTGCACAGTGCAAAAATGTAGAAAATTGTATGTATCATATAACATTTTATCATATAACAAATTAAGTAATCAACAATTGATTATTCAAATAAATAATTAGCCTCTTATTGAGAAAAATAAAGATGCCAAAGACATTATGAAATATACTGCAAAAAGGAATTATGAAAGATACGGCAAAAAAGAAAACCAGACACAAAAAATTGAGCAAAATGTAAAATTAAAAACTATAACAAAGAACCCGCAAATTAATTTAATCAGAAATACAAAAAAGACGCTGAAAAAAAAAGGTAAAATAAGAACCAAGCAGAGGAAAACTATAAAACTGAAAGCCAGGACAGGCATAAAAATAAAATCCCAAGTAAGTGAGGAAACAATTGATGAAAAAAAAAATGTGCAAATAATATGTATATAAAAAAGCAAAGCGCAATTCTAAACCCAAATATTTTTTTTATGAGAAGAACATCAACATATTGAATGATTATGGCAGTCCATAGCTTCCCTGACAAAAATTCACCAAAAAAGTTAAATATTCCAAAATAAGTAAGGCACTTTTGCAGCCCCCCTGACAAAAATTCACTAAAAGAGTTAAGTATCCAAAAAAATATTTTGGTATATATATTGCTAAATGTGTAACAAACATGTATATGAAAAAGCAAAGCTTAATTCTAAGTTTTAATATTTTTTTCAATATACAGAAGAAATAAGACACAAAAATGGAGCTAAATTCAAATGAAAAACTATAACAAACAGTTATAAAAGATAATTATTATAGAATAAAGTAATAATAATTCAATCTACAAATAGAAAAATGTATATATTTAAATGAAAAACTAAGTTTCAATATTTTTTTTAATATACAGAAGAAATAAGACAAAAATGGAGCTAAATTCAAATGCAAAAACTATAACAAACAGTTATAAAAGATAATTATTATAGAATAAAGTAATAATTCAATCTACAAATCGAAAAATGTATATATTTAAATGAAAAACTATAACAAAGTACTTACATAATCAAATTAATCATATATATATATTATTTCAAAACACTTTCTACGGAATTTCAAAACAAATGATTGATGATGATAAATGCAAAAAATCTACGATTGTAAAATAGATTAAATTAAAAAATAAAAATAACTGTTAACATTAGGAAAATAAAAACAGGCCTATGACACGAAGAAAAAAATAACGAAAATTTTGGTATATAGATTGTTATGTGTAGTTCAGAATCTTCGGAGGAGATAGCTCAGGACTTTACAATGGAAAACTCTGTTACGGTATTATCTATATAGATTATTGTTAATATTCAAAATATCCACACCCTTATTCTACAAAATATTTTATTTTGTTTATAATATAAATATATCAAAATTCGAAACTATTTTAAACACGTAAGATTCTTTTTGAAATTAAACAATTTTACTGCCTTTACTACAATGGAAAAATCAAAGCTTATGTCCTTAGTTCTTCTAAAATACCCATTCCAAGAGTCTAGAAACAGTATCACTATAAAAGGAAGTTTCAAAAATGCAATATAATAGCGGTATGGTAGATTAAACTGGCGAAACCGCTGGGAGGGTTCACCAGTGATGAACCAGGCCCTCCCTTTAATTTTTCAATTGCAGTAAGGGCAGTAGAAATTGTTTAATTTCAAAAAGAATTTTACGCGTTTAAAATAGTTTCTAATTTTGATAACAGATGGCGCGGTATTCCCTCTTATTGCAAATATAAATATATAAGCAATATTATATAAGCAAAAATATTTTTCAAACTTAATTCTATTGACGTTATGTGACACTGAGTTTGTTGTTGACACACATTAATATGTTATAATATCTTGATAACGGTTGGCGTTCAGCTAACTGAAATATTGGTAAAATAAATGATATTTTGAACCAATATAAACCTTTTTATTTAAATACAATACTATATGGTATACGTTGCCCAAGACCCCCGTACATTTTGTTACTCTTTAATTAAATCTTAGCAAAACGAAGCCATTTTCGCTTGGGAAGAAAGCAGATAAAAATAAAGGAAAGAGAACTAATGCCGTTTTATGGGTCATCTCATTCCTCCCAGAGTTGCAAATGGTCGCTCCTTGGTCAACCTGATGAATCTAGGCTTAAGCTTCTGTAAGAAATGGAAACATTTAAACACGAATGTTTCTTTTAAATGTAAACCAAATTTCTACTATCCTTACTACATTAAAAAATATATATGTTATATTAAAATATTATTCTATTTTTAAAAAATTATATTTCATAGATTCAAATACTCTGTTAAATCGACCGCCAGAGGTCATGCTTCCCCTATAAAAACTCGTTGTTGTTCTTCCCCGATGGCTGGCTCAAAACATTTGTACATTATGTAAATAAGCTTTTCATTTTTTTATTCTTACGCCTTAAGCTAGGCAGTACTTATACCAAATTATGTATTTTATATATTCCTTAGCTCAATTAAAGCAACCTCTGATCAAAACCATTCTTATTATCATTCTTTCAGAGGGCTTATTTCATCAGTAGTGAACCCTCCCAACGGTTTCACCAATTAATACATAGCAATAACGCGTCATGTATATAATCCAAATGAAAACATTAAGACGCGAATGTTTCTTTTCACAAATAAATCAAACTTTTACTGTCCTTACTTCGATTAAAAAATATATTGGAAGGGCTTGGTTCATCAGTGGTGAACTCTCCCAGCGGTTTAGCCAATTTAATCTACCAGACCGCTTTTTAGAGCTCTAATACTGTATAGGTGAAACCGCTGGGAGGGTTCACCACTGATGAGCCAAGCCCTTTCATTATATTTTTTTCGTTGCAGTAAGGATAGTAGAAGTTTGATTTATTTGTGAAAAGAAACATTCGCGTTTTGGTTTCATCAATATAATCTACCAGACCGCTTCTCTTAGAGCTCGAATACTGTATTGGACAATTCTGCTTAATAACGTTGCAATGAGAGGGTGGAATCTTAGAATAGTATTCAAGCAAGCTATGAACATAAGCTAATAGGATAACAGAATTACATATAAATATTTTGAATATAGAGCAATCCCTAATATTTAAAAATTATTTAAAAGCATATATTTATATATATTTCAAATATATATTTAAAAAACAGGGCTTAATTTGTATTGTAATAAGATTTTTTATTAATCCAATATTTCGATGAACCAATCGTCCATCTTTTACAGATGTAAAATAACATAAAACCTCGTAAAAGATGGACAATTAGTCCATAAAAATATTGGATTAATAAATAATCTTATTACAATCCAAAATAAGCCCTGTTTTTTAAATATAAATATTTGCATCGAGCAAAGCTCTTCCGCAAACAATAAGTACAAGGTTAGTTAGGTATATGTAAATATAAGGTGATAACATGCCTTCTATATATCAGAAATGGAATCATTCAAACATGAATGTTAGAAGTTTGTTTTATATTTAAAATAAACACTCATGCTTAAATGCCTCAATTTCTTACATATTGTAACAAAATACACCTATCCCCCGATTTACACGGTACTTGTTTTAAACGTTTTCGCTTTTACACCGTTTTCCAAATAAGTTTTTTTTTGTTTTTATCGCACTATACTAAATGCTACTGTGATTGAACACATGCGCTGTGTACACATCTCACGAGGAATCCCGAGCTTATGTGCTAACTACATATTTTAACCTGTCAATGCATTTTATTTTTATTTCTGTGTACACCTATCCCCAGATTTACACGTTTTTCTCAGGAACGTATCTACCGTGTAAATCGGGAGATAGGTGTATTTATTAATTATATTATTTTTATTAACAGAGTGGTCATTTTTATGTTTATATTTTACCATACTCTATACACTTTATTATTTTGTTTATCACTCATAGAGTTTGTTTTTGCCTTAAATAAATTGTTATCCCGAAGTTTGTCTTCCCTAATTTTCCACGTGGCAATATAGATGGTACGTTATCGTCTTATAATTAGGCTTCTGTATTCTTGGATACAAGATTTTACACTTTGATAACTATTTCAGAGCTTCAATAAGATCAACTCAACGAACAAACACAATATTTTAGACTAAAATTAAAGTAAGAAAAAAAACCATCTTCCTAATCCTATATCTAAAATTTGCTGATTGCCAGCTCCATCTGTTGGAATGGATATAAACTAATCATTGATTATAATTATTCAAAAATATTATCCAAATGCCATTTATTGATTAATCAAGAAAAGCTAAGCACGTACGCGATCAGGCTGTTTATCCTTGTCAGCATGTGTAGGCTGTACCTCAACGACCAAAAGAAGCTGCTTTTAGAAACGTCCTAAAAAATAAAGAAATGGGGTTTTAAGGCAGTAAATGTGTAGGAATGCATTCCGCTATTGTAATTTCCATTGTAATTATTTCGCATGTAAAAAATAATGAAAACAAGAAAAACTCGAAATGCGTTTGTGGTTGGCTTTTCTTGATTTATCAAGAAAATGGGTTAACCAAATATTATTAAACAAGCCAACAATTATTAATCAACGTTTAGTTGATTTTTGTTCCACTAGATGGCGCTCTACCATTTAAAATACTCATATCAGTGGTCAGGTTATGTCTTTTCTTTTTGTTTTGAATGGTTACAAGAAGTAATGAGCTAAATGTTGTCTTGTTAGCTAAAAATCTAATAAAATATGGCGAATATCGCCATCTATCGATAAAATTTACAACATTTAGTTTTGGCAACGTGTTTCCTTTTATATAAATCATAAAATATCATCTCTACAGATATATTCAATAACTTCAATCATTGTAGTAATCTATGTAGATATGATATTTGATGATTAACGTAAAAAGAAAGATAGTTCCAAAAGAAATGTTGAAAATTTGTTGAACTAGATAGTTTCATGAAACGTGTGTGTGATTTGTTTCAAATATTTCTAGAGGTCCTTGAAAAACAATATATCCCCTGTGTTATTTGGGGATTCTTTCGGGGTATTCTGCAATGTCTGTGCTTTCCTTTCATGATTTAGAGTGCGTTGAATTTAGGGGTGAGGTGGGATCATTAATTTTAAAACTGTTCTTATCTTTTGCGAGTATTAAATAAAATAATGAGGACACTAATCCATCCATGTAATACCCGATGTTGTGAGAATTTATAAAAATATAAAATTTGATATGAAATCTACAAAAAAAAAAAAAAAGATAATCCCGGTGAATGAAAGAAAATTCTAAAAAATATTGTAGAAAAGTATTAATAGAGTATCATATTTTATGTTTATATTTTGCTACTCTGTAAACTTCCCTCATTGCTTATCTTTTGTTTATCATTCATAGTCTTTTCTTGCTTGAAATAAATTGCTGTGTCATCCTTAAGTTTTTCTTCCCTAATTTTCTACGTTGCAATATCTTCAATGGACCTTCATATTTCTCATACTCCCAATTCCTACAGTCAGTATGAACAACCCTAACAAGGTACTGTCAATAATGCAAATTGGAACGACTTCTACGTGTTGATGATCTGATGAAAGTGTACATATACGAGCATTTGCAATCTTCTATCCATCAATGTTATCACCAAAGAACTATCACAAGAGGAACAAAAAAGCAATAGTTTTTGAAAGAATCCCTCTTAGCTTTATTCTTACTAGGAGGAGCAAACTCAAGACATATCCCTATAAATATAAAAAGGTCAGTGTAAGTATGTATATATGTTTGTCGGCTATACATGTCCACAATACGTAACTGATCTGGCTGAAATTTTAACAGTATATAGGGTTAAATCTGGAAAAACTTATAGGAAAATTTTCAGGCTTCTATCTCGTATATCCTTAAAGTTATTAACAAATTATCAACAAATATTCTCAATTTCACTCACAACCAGCGCCTCACTGCGGTAACTTCGAGAAGTAAATTTGAGGAAGGATGGACCACGTGGAGCGAACGGGGATTGGTGAAGCGGGACGTTTCACAAGATAGACCTTGAGTGACGTAATGATGGTGTAGGGGCAAGAAATTACTTGCTATCATTTTATGTATATATCAAATTTAAAATATATTCATACAAAAAATCAAAATAATACAATTTCCAAATATCGTGTGAATATATATTTTTTAAAAACACAAATTTGGAGCGGGACGTTTCAAAAGAGTAACATCTACGGCGCCAATTTATCATTGTAACGAATAGTATTTGAATAAAACATTTATTCGGGTAAAACCCGAGCGTTGCCCGGGTCATTCGGCTAGTTATCGATATATTACTTATCCCAAGAACAGATTTGGTACAGACAATTTATTATTCTTATCGATATGGATTTACGATTATTTTTTTTACAGCATGTACATCACATTTATTATCCATATAGAATTAGTCCAAATGTTGTACTAACAATGAGCCAAAGTTATTAATTAGTTATTTTAACTCTCTGATGGGGTTTGATTTGTGAGCGAATCGAGGCCGGTTATATATATATATAGAATCACATTCACATATATTTATTGTTGTTGTTGTTGCATATTCCTCAAGTCGTTTAAATGATCCCCATTAGGTTCCATTGTCTCAGCTTTTCTATTATAGTCCTGGGGTTTTCCCAGATAACATACCCTCCCAAAATCCTATCCTACAGCCTCAAAGTGGAGGAAGGATGTAAACAGGTAGCACAGGACGTCGGTAGTTTAACTCCTGGTAGGGCCACCCTGTGCTACATACCCGTCTGATGTAGGGAAAGTATCAATTGGTAGCGTCTGTTCTCCATAGGAGCGGCTACACTCCATGTCAAGAGACCAAAAGAAGCAAAGTCACACTGAGTGGTACTTCCAGGTCTTCAGATCAACTTTCCCCTCTTTCCTTCTCCATGATGTCTACATAAATATATACCCTCATATATATGAAAATATTGGCTTGGGGAAATTGATCTATATAAAATAGACGTTTAACCTAAACGCTATCTATTGACAGTCGTCGCAAACTAGCGGCTTCGGGTCGATGACAAAGCCACAACACCAGCTTTGGCAAACAGAAGCCTCCACCTGGAGACTCGTCAGTCTAGTGCAGGATCTATTCCAAAAGATTCACAAGATATCAAAAGGAAAATCTTCACAATCTGTCAAAGAGTTGGCGAAGTGACCAGGCCGAAATTTTCTATCTATATATTTTGCCTATAAATTTTGCCTAGTCACTCTACCAGCTAAACACCTCGATGGAAGATTGTGAGGATTCCATTAGATCCCTTGTGAATCATTTTGGAATAAATCCTGCCCTGGACTGATGAGTATACAGGTGGAGGCTTCTGTTTGCCAAAGTTCGTGTTGTTTTGTTACCGATCCGAGGCCGCTAGTTTGCAGCGACGGTCATTAGATAACGTCAAGTTTTGACGTCATTTTAACGGGAGAGATGACCTTACAAAACTATATATAACAGGTTAGATATTTATACTTACAAGGAGCCAAACTCATGATTATTTATTAGCATTCGCTGGTAGGCTTGAATTTGTGAAGAGAAATCGAGGATCATTGAATAAAAGTGATTATTTTGAAGAAGCTACTTCGATGCTGTTGTATTCCAACACGTACCTATGTTAACAATATTCCAGGGAGTGTCCAAGCAATATCGTTCTGAAGACATCAGAGTCCAGGGAGTGTCCGAGCAATATCGTCCTCAGGACATCAAAGTCCAGGGAAGGTCCGAGCAATATCGTCCTCAAGACATCAAAGGTCCGGGTAGTGTCCGAGCAATATCGTCCTCAAGACATCAACATTCCAGGGAGTGTCCGAGCAATATCGTTCTGAAGACATCAGAGTCCAGGGAGTGTCCGAGCAATATCGTCCTCAAGACATCAAAGTCCAGGGAGTGCCTGAGCAATATCGTCCTCAAGACATCAAAGGTCCGGGTAGTGTCCGAGCAATATCGTCCTCAAGACATCAACATTCCAGGGAGTGTCCGAGCAATATCGTCCTCAAGACATCAAAGTTCCGGGGAGTGTCCGAGCAATATTGTCCTCAAGACATCAAATTCAAGGGAATGTCCGAGCAATATCGTTCTGAAGACATCAACATTCCAGGGAGTGTCCGAGCAATATCGTTCTGAAGACATCAAAGTACAGGGAGTGTCCGAGCAATATCGTTCTGAAGACATCAGAGTCCAGGGATTGTCCGAGCAATATCGTTCTGAAGACATCAGAGTCCAGGGAGTGTCCGAGCAATATCGTTCTGAAGACATCAAAGTACAGGGAGTGTCCGAGCAATATCGTTCTGAAGACATCAAAGTACAGGGAGTGTCCGAGCAATATCGTTCTGAAGACATCAAAGTACAGGGAGTGTCCGAGCAATATCGTTCTGAAGACATCAGAGTCCAGGGAGTGTCCGAGCAATATCGTTCTGAAGACATCAGAGTACAGGGAGTGTCCGAGCAATATCGTTCTGAAGACATCAGAGTACAGGGAGTGTCCGAGCAATATCGTTCTGAAGACATCAACATTCCAGGGAGTGTCCGAGCAATATCGTTCTGAAGAAATCAGAGTCCAGGGAGTGTCCGAGCAATATCGTTCTGAAGACATCAGAGTACAGGGAGTGTCCGAGCAATATCGTTCTGAAGACATCAGAGTCCAGGGAGTGTCTGAGCAATATCGTTCTGAAGACATCAGAGTCCAGGGAGTGTCCGAGCAATATCGTTCTGAAGACATCAGAGTCCAGGGAGTGTCCGAGCAATATCGTTCTGAAGACATCAGAGTCCAGGGAGTGTCCGAGCAATATCGTTCTGAAGACATCAGAGTCCAGGGAGTGTCCGAGCAATATCGTTCTGAAGACATCAGAGTCCAGGGAGTGTCCGAGCAATATCGTTCTGAAGACATCAACATTCCAGGGAGTGTCCGAGCAATATCGTTCTGAAGACATCAACATTCCAGGGAGTGTCCGAGCAATATCGTTCTGAAGACATCAGAGTCCAGGGAGTGTCCGAGCAATATCGTTCTGAAGACATCAGAGTCCAGGGAGTGTCCGAGCAATATCGTTCTGAAGACATCAGAGTCCAGGGAGTGTCCGAGCAATATCGTTCTGAAGACATCAGAGTCCAGGGAGTGTCCGAGCAATATCGTTCTGAAGACATCAGAGTCCAGGGAGTGTCCGAGCAATATCGTTCTGAAGACATAAGAGTCCAGGGAGTGTCCGAGCAATATCGTTCTGAAGACATCAGAGTCCAGGGAGTGTCCGAGCAATATCGTTCTGAAGACATCAGAGTCCAGGGAGTGTCCGAGCAATATCGTTCTGAAGACATCAGAGTCCAGGGAGTGTCCGAGCAATATCGTTCTGAAGACATCAACATTCCAGGGAGTGTCCGAGCAATATCGTTCTGAAGACATCAGAGTCCAGGGAGTGTCCGAGCAACATCGTTCTGAAGACATCAGAGTCCAGGGAGTGTCCGAGCAATATCGTTCTGAAGACATCAGAGTCCAGGGAGTGTCCGAGCAATATCGTTCTGAAGACATCAGAGTCCAGGGAGTGTCCGAGCAATATCGTTCTGAAGACATCAGAGTCCAGGGAGTGTCCGAGCAATATCGTTCTGAAGACATCAGAGTCCAGGGAGTGTCCGAGCAATATCGTTCTGAAGACATCAGAGTCCAGGGAGTGTCCGAGCAATATCGTTCTGAAGACATCAACATTCCAGGGAGTGTCCGAGCAATATCGTTCTGAAGACATCAGAGTCCAGGGAGTGTCCGAGCAATATCGTTCTGAAGACATCAGAGTCCAGGGAGTGTCCGAGCAATATCGTTCTGAAGACATCAGAGTCCAGGGAGTGTCCGAGCAATATCGTTCTGAAGACATCAGAGTCCAGGGAGTGTCCGAGCAATATCGTTCTGAAGACATCAACATTCCAGGGAGTGTCCGAGCAATATCGTTCTGAAGACATCAGAGTCCAGGGAGTGTCCGAGCAATATCGTTCTGAAGACATCAGAGTCCAGGGAGTGTCCGAGCAATATCGTTCTGAAGACATCAGAGTCCAGGGAGTGTCCGAGCAATATCGTTCTGAAGACATCAGAGTCCAGGGAGTGTCCGAGCAATATCGTTCTGAAGACATCAGAGTCCAGGGAGTGTCCGAGCAATATCGTTCTGAAGACATCAGAGTCCAGGGAGTGTCCGAGCAATATCGTTCTGAAGACATCAGAGTCCAGGGAGTGTCCGAGCAATATCGTTCTGAAGACATCAACATTCCAGGGAGTGTCCGAGCAATATCGTTCTGAAGACATCAGAGTCCAGGGAGTGTCCGAGCAATATCGTTCTGAAGACATCAGAGTCCAGGGAGTGTCCGAGCAATATCGTTCTGAAGACATCAGAGTCCAGGGAGTGTCCGAGCAATATCGTTCTGAAGACATCAGAGTCCAGGGAGTGTCAGAGCAATATCGTTCTGAAGACATCAACATTCCAGGGAGTGTCCGAGCAATATCGTTCTGAAGACATCAGAGTCCAGGGAGTGTCCGAGCAATATCGTTCTGAAGACATCAGAGTCCAGGGAGTGTCCGAGCAATATCGTTCTGAAGACATCAGAGTCCAGGGAGTGTCCGAGCAATATCGTTCTGAAGACATCAGAGTCCAGGAAGTGTCCGAGCAATATCGTTCTGAAGACATCAGAGTCCAGGGAGTGTCCGAGCAATATCGTTCTGAAGACATCAGAGTCCAGGGAGTGTCCGAGCAATATCGTTCTGAAGACATCAACATTCCAGGGAGTGTCCGAGCAATATCGTTCTGAAGACATCAACATTCCAGGGAGTGTCCGAGCAATATCGTTCTGAAGACATCAGAGTCCAGGGAGTGTCCGAGCAATATCGTTCTGAAGACATCAGAGTCCAGGGAGTGTCCGAGCAATATCGTTCTGAAGACATCAGAGTCCAGGGAGTGTCCGAGCAATATCGTTCTGAAGACATCAGAGTCCAGGGAGTGTCCGAGCAATATCGTTCTGAAGACATCAGAGTCCAGGGAGTGTCCGAGCAATATCGTTCTGAAGACATCAGAGTCCAGGGAGTGTCCGAGCAATATCGTTCTGAAGACATCAGAGTCCAGGGAGTGTCCGAGCAATATCGTTCTGAAGACATCAGAGTCAGGGAGTGTCCGAGCAATATCGTTCTGAAGACATCAACATTCCAGGGAGTGTCCGAGCAATATCGTTCTGAAGACATCAGAGTCCAGGGAGTGTCCGAGCAATATCGTTCTGAAGACATCAGAGTCCAGGGAGTGTCCGAGCAATATCGTTCTGAAGACATCAGAGTCCAGGGAGTGTCCGAGCAATATCGTTCTGAAGACATCAGAGTCCAGGGAGTGTCCGAGCAATATCGTTCTGAAGACATCAGAGTCCAGGGAGTGTCCGAGCAATATCGTTCTGAAGACATCAGAGTCCAGGGAGTGTCCGAGCAATATCGTTCTGAAGACATCAGAGTCCAGGGAGTGTCCGAGCAATATCGTTCTGAAGACATCAACATTCCAGGGAGTGTCCGAGCAATATCGTTCTGAAGACATCAGAGTCCAGGGAGTCCATCGACTCGCCCAGGTGTCCCGGCACAATTAATCCCGGAGATAAGGAGCGATCGAGGGCTCAGTGAGTCCCCAGATTGATTGCTGCAGCATCAATACCTCCCGAGTAGATTAGAGAGGGATTAGTCAGGGAACAAAGGATGACTTAACTTATTACCCCCTGCATACAATCCTTCGACATTTCCTTACAATACTCACGTTACCCATCGGGTTCCTTTATAACTAAATATACTTTGAAAAAATACAAATTTTTCAGTGTTAACATAATATAGGTCCAGCTTTGTGAAAAAAATCCTCTATTAAGATTTATCAAAAGATCATAAAATTGTGACGTGGAATTCGTAGAGGGATGTAACAAACGCCCACTCAACGATAAATGACAATTTTAATAATATTCAAGAAAGATAAACAAGTTTAATACATAAGCGCGTCTTCTGTTATGAGAATTCCAAATTAGTAAAGACAGTAGATAATTGTTTAATTTTTAAAAAAATTATACGCGTCTATAATAGTTTATAATTCTCATAAATAATTTTAATAATTTAAACAAGTTTATAACAAGTTAAATAAGTTAGATAAGTTTAAATAAGATAAATACGATTCAATATGGCGATAGAAAGGAAGCAAAAGAATAACATAGAAGCAATTTTCTGGCAGACATATTCAATTTTTATCATCATCATTTTTTAATATTATTTTGTTTTTCTTAATTATCAAATAATATTGCTATTGTAGTTTTTTTTTGTGTGTGTACCTTTTAAGCTATAAAATATATAGAACTAAGGTGTGATATTTAATTCAAGCATATCGAACCAACATCGATTCATTTTTTAAACAAATCAAAATTATAAGTTTATACAACTTTCACTTTTTCATAGACAATGTATTATAACATATTAGAAAAATATTTTAAAACATAATTCTATAGACATTATGTGGCGCTGAATTTGTTGTTGAAATAAATGTTATAATACCTTGATCCTGGCGTTCAGCCAACTGAAATATTGGTAAAATAATTATATATGCCTTTTTAATTAATATACAAGGTGCGTTCATTAATTTCCAGGACTGCTCTGTATCTTTGAAAAAATGAAACAAATAAAAAAACTAATTCAATATTTTTCAAAATATGCCCCTCCTGCCTCAATACACCCGTTCCATCTTTTTTTCCAATTGTCGAAGCAGGAGATAAAATCACTTTTTGAGAGGTTCCTCAAGGTTGCCTTCGATTCAGCTTGTATCATATCAACGTTGTCAAATTTCCGTCCTTTCAAGTTAATTTTCAATTTAGGATAGAGGAAAAAGTCATTGGGGGCTAAGTCGGGGGAATAGGGTGGATGAGGGATCTGTATGGTTGAATGCTTGGCCAAAAACTGCAAAACAACATGGGCTGTGTGCGGCCGCGCATTACCGACGTGAAGTATCCAGTCATTGTTTTGCCATCTTTCAGGTCTTTTAAGGCGCACTGCCTCCCTTAAGCACCTCATTATCCCCAAATAAACAGATAGTCCAGTTACTGAAGATAATTCTTCTGTTAGATTTAATTAACTCCTTTATTTTGAGCTTGTTTTCCTCGCAACGAAATGATCTTAATTAATTAACTTTATTAACATCATGAAACTCGATATCCCAAACTCAGGGATATTTGCGCCAATACATTTCACTGCATTACAGCAATTCGGCTATATACAATCCTGTTCAATTCATTATTTTACATGAATTAACTAAAGAAAATTGTCCAAAGAGAAAAACAAACAACAAAGCAAAACACACAGAGCAAGCATCGCAGTTCTTTTTTTTTTTCTAAGATTCCTTCTCTTTTTTCCAATTCAAGAGAAAGTTGTATATGTATTTACAAAATTGATCAAAATTTTTATACTTTTCTTTTTTGTCTACAAATTCATCAAGCTGTCCAATACGACCAAATCTATTTTCCCTAAAATCCCGGAAAATTGGGCACTCCAGAAGTAGATGTCTCGCGTCTTGAATTTCACCTCCGCAGAAGCATCCTGGTTCCTTCACGGCGCCGATAGTTGCCAAAAATTTCCCAAAATTGCCATGATCTGTAATGAATTGGATATTATAAAAATTTGGACGGAAAAATCTTGGAATTCCTAATACGAAAAAGCTTCTGAAAATTTCATTAGTGTTCTCAAAAATTTCATTCATTTTTGCGTGTAAGAATGATTTGACTATACTTGGAGCATGGGGTTCGTAAGTAATTAGATCTTCAATGGACATTTGAGCTAGATCAAATTTGATTATTCTGGATTCTATATAATCTGTTAGGAGTGGAATTTTTGCCAAGCTATGCACACAGTTTGATGAAGTGGTTTTGTATGCTCTAACTGCCCATAAAATGATCTGGTACTGCATGGAGTTCAGTTTTTGTTTACAACGATTGTTTAAATATTTGAACCAAATTTCAGAACCGTATGTAAGTACAGGCCTAATGATTGTTTTGAATAAAGTTAACCTCTTTTCAGTGTCTAAACACCACATATTGCCACTTAGTGAACATAATAAATTTTTCATACGTCCTGCCTTACACAGAATATCATTAACATGCGGTGTAAAGTTAACTTTGTTTTTCCATTTGTGATTAGAAAATTTCATTCCCAGAATTTTTACTTGCTTGACCGGCATTATTATATTGTTATTAACCTTAATAGGTATTTTTTGTCTGTTATGTAGGTATAGCATATTAGTCTTCTCTGTACTGATCGTTAATTTATTTCTATTACACCATTGGATCACATAATTTAAGGTGTATTCACTTGCGGTTTTTAGTCCTTCAATAGTCTTATTCCAGCAAATTATTGTAACGTCGTCTGCATAACATATAATATCTGCATTCATTGAATCAAAATTTATCAACAAATCATTTAGCAAAATATTCCATAGAAGTGGAGATAAAGGTCCACCCTGTGGACATCCTTTAGTTAGTTTCTTATAAAAAGTTTCTGATTCGTATGTAAATTTCACCTCCCTTTCATTATTCAAATAAGATTTTATGATCCGTATTAAATCTGAAGGAACATCATCATTATCCATTCTTTTTATAATAGCAGGCCACCATGCATTGTCGAATGCACCCGCAATATCTATAGCTATCAAGGAAGTCAATTCTTTTTGTTTATGTTTCAATATAGTTTCTATAATTTTATCCATTCCAGTAATTGTTGATCTAGATTTCATAAAACCATGCTGCCTTGAGCTCATTAAATTATTCTCTAAATAATAGTTACTTAATTTATTTTTTATTATATTCTCAAATGTTTTAGATAGATTAGATGTCAATGATATAGGTCTATAACTTTTATTTATTTCATAATTCGTTTTGCCTGGTTTTGGAATTATTTTTAAGAATGATTTTTTCCATTCATCCGGATAATATCCCATTTCTATACATTTATTGAATAATTTATGCAGAATTGGCATTATTTTTATTTTAGCCTGTCTAATCATATTGTTACTAATGTAATCAGGGCCCGGTGCTTTTTTAATATTTGTTTTTAAAATTGTTTCCTCTATTTCCTTAGATTCGATATAAACACTACTTTTATTTTTATATTTAGGCGTATAATTTCTAATCAAAATATGATCATCTTTATCCAAACCTCCAATATCATCCTGAAATAGATCGTTCATTAAACTTTTTATTTTGTCGGTCTTTAAATGATCTGGTAAATTATCTATTAGTGGTAATCCTAAATTTCTAGTTTTCGATCTCAATGACTTGAATATCCTATAAGCATTACCAAATGAGTTATTTGAATGACTTTCTTCTATAAAAATTCTCCAACTCGCTCTTTTTGCCTTTTTACTTTTATTTAAATATTTATTTCTCATTGATTTATAGGTCTTTTCAAGGACCTTTCCATGTCGGTAATACAAATTTTTAATATAGTGGAAATCGTTTTTCATTTTCTCCAGCTTCCCATCCCACCAGTATGTATTTGTTTTATGATTTCCGCTTCTTGTCTTGACATTTAGTGACAGATAAGCTGCCTCTTTAATTATTTGTGTGAGAGTCTTTACAATGTTGTCAATATCTTTGATGTTTGACGCGTGGTTTATCATGGTGATAATATTATCTACGTCTTGTATTGCTATTTTTTCGGTAAATGTTTTCCAATCAGCATCTTTTTCTATAAATTTCCATGTTGAGTTTTGAACTGTCCTTTGCCTGTTAAAATTGTGATAAATGTCAAAGGTTATTGCTACGTGATCTGAAATGTGCGTCAATATAGTCGTCTTCCAGTTTTGTACCAAACCTATTGATTTTTTGTTTGAAATCGTAAGATCTATAAAGCTAGAATTTCGGCAGGTGGGTATCTTAAGATTATGAATAAATAGGTTATGTTCATCTATGATGGAGTGGAATTTGAAACCATTGGAGTTTGTTGTCGGATCAAACCAGACTGGGTGTCTAGAATTAAAGTCACCACATAGTATAATAGCTTGTTGATTGTAGGTCTCCAGAAGCTCTTGGATAAATTTTCTATGAGTGTCATTAAATCTATGTGGATGTATATAAAAGTTTGCGATAATAGTATTTGATTTTGCTGAATTTAAAGAAGTGGTTGTACAAAAGGAGTTTGTGAATTTATTGATTTTATTAAATTTTAAACTCTTATTCATAAAGATCGTTGCAGTATAAATTTGTTCATCTGTCGTTGAATGCACTATTTGAGATTCCAAATCGAAAATTACATCTCTATCAATCAGATAAGGTTCCTGTATTAGGATGATATCTGGTGGGTTGTCTTTTATAGAAGCTTGAAGCTCATTCAGTGCCAATATACTTTTTCTTACATTTTGTTGTAAACATTTAATTCCTTTTCCCTGCATGATATTCAAACTAAATAAACAAAAATCTTAGCTGCGAAATTTGCCTAATTGTCGGTTGGATGATATCTCGTTCGTTGGATAATTCTGTCTATCTGTATTTTGTATAGAGGACAGTCCGAGGAATTAGCTCTATGATTCGGCGAGTTTCTAAATTTAGGATGTTTTAGACAGTTATAACAATTGCAAATTTTTGAACAGTCATGAATTCCTTGCGCGCCGCATAATTTGCATATCTCGACGTTAGTACAATCGGCCAATTTATGGTTGGGATTAAATTGAAGGCATTTCTGACATTGTTTTACCAGAATCTTATCTTCCACAAAACAGCGT
Organism: Cordylochernes scorpioides; assembly: GCA_030710605.1. Lineage (NCBI taxonomy): Eukaryota > Metazoa > Arthropoda > Arachnida > Pseudoscorpiones > Chernetidae > Cordylochernes > Cordylochernes scorpioides. The sequence goes on along the minus strand of CP092865.1, from coordinate 81,566,334 downwards.
TCAAAGTCAGTATATAATTTATTATTCATATTTTTAAGGATTCGGTAAACCTTTGGAGAAACCCTAAGAACTATGTTGTGGTGGGGCGTGTTCGATTTCATGCTAAACAAAACATGGATATCATTTTCCATTTCGTTCAATTCAGGGTTCATACTGCAGATTGTTTTAGTAAAATTAGCGGTTTCTGTAAGTTTATTAACATTTTTGACTATTACTGTAGGATCTCTTGGTTTGGGGATAAAAATTTTGCTGATATTTGCGAGTTCCTCTGCCCTGCCTAACTCATCATTTAGAGATTCCATGTCTGATTCTGTAGGGGTCTTTATTATTACAGATTTCCTAGCATTTATAATTTTGTTAATCTTTATTTTTTTTCCTTCGTCCCTAAGCTTTTTAACTTTGCCTGATATAGTTTGATACATTTTTGTATTATCTTCCACATTTATAGGTGTTGCCACTATTGTGAACTCCTTATGTAAATTTTGTTTTTTTTATGTAATCTTGTGATGTTTCTGTACGAGCTACTTGAGCATATGTTGGAGTTGTTTTGACTAATTCATCTTGGATCCCTTTCAGTTTTTGGTCCATAACATCTGTAATTGTTGTTTTCATTAGTTCCAATATATCTTGGTTATTTATTTCTTTTAAAGTTGAAATACCATCCTTGGTTTGCCTAACCATAGTTGACAAAAATGTAATATCATTTTTAGTTAGATTTTTTTGATTTTGTTGAACCTTTTTGTCAAAATAGTTATAAATTTCATCCAACTTATCATTTAATGTTTGAATAATTATTTCCATATTCTATTTTTGCATATTTGTGCGAAAACAACAATTGAAAAGGCTTTCAAAAATGACTAAACTCTTAAACAGTGATTGCCAATTAAAAAAAGGTTATAATATTTTTAATTAAACAATTTATAAAACTTTTATAAATTATACAATAAGTAAAATGAATATTTAAAACAATATTTACCGGAACTAGCGGAGCCTAGCGACGCACGTCCGGTCAGTTTCGCCTTGGACGCCCAGTATGCTGATCATCGTTTACCTTTTCCCGACCTTTTTGGAAGCGTGAAAATCATTCAAAAGTTCTTGAACGGGATAAAGCTGCATTGCCAAAAGCTTCTTTATTCAATTCATACGTCTCAGTATCACTTTTTTTTTTCAATTTAAAACAAAACTTAATGCAGATTCTCTGCTCTTCGAAAATGGCCATTTTAAAATTAGAAATGCGAACCTTACAAGGAAGTTGTTTTGTTCTATTTTTAGATCGGCGCGTGCGCCACGAGACTCGTGCTTTCAGTCAGGTGTGGTCGAATGTCCAATATTCAACTCTGTAAAAAATATTTTCTCTAGGTTTTTTATTTATTTTATTTTTTAACCAGTCCTGGAAATTAATGAACGCACCTTGTATTTTCACGTTTGTGAATTTTATAATATTAATTATTTCTCTTCTTTTTTTTCACTGATTTTTGTATAATATGAAAAAATAGTACAAATGTGATATTGTACTGGGATAAGGTTCATAAATTATGAAAGAGGGCATCTCCTTATCGTGCAACTGAAAGTGGCTGATGACTTGCGCCATCTATCGGAATAAATATCAACTATTCTCGTTGCTCGTCTCGAATAGTTGATATTTATTCCGATAGATGGCGCAAACCATCAACAACCTTCAGTTGCACGAATAAGGAGATGCCTTTTTCATAATGTTTGTATAAAAAATTAAAAAGTCATTTTTGTTATTATCATCACATGCAATGTATTTTTTTTTTAATAAACAAATGATAATAAGCAACAACAATAGTATTCGCATCTTCATTATTATAAAACAACAAACTAAATTAACAATATTATGATCAACAAAATAAAAGAAGACGAGTTTCTTAAACAATTTTAAATAAACGCAAGCTTTCGGGTGAAAACCCTTCGACAGGCAGTATAAAGCAAACGCGACGATACAAACATGGTACACATGGCAGACAAGAATATATACATCTATGATATTTACATAACTATGGTAAAGAGAATTGCAAATTCGAAATTTACATCATTATGAAATAATGCATATAGAATCTATTCTTCAAAAAGAGATGCTAATTTTATAATTAGAAACGGGAATATCGTTGAAATATAGTACATGACTGACACGGGCAACTATAGGGAGAACTACATGAAGGCCAGGAGAGCGTGATAGGCTTCAGGGAGGTCGATTTTTCTGTTGATGCTCTCCTGGCAATAAAATTAGCATCTCTTTTTGAAGAATAGATTCTATATGCATTATTTCATAATGATGTAAATTTCTTATTTGCAATTCTCTTTACCATAGTTATGTAAATATCATAGATGTATATATTCTTGTCTGCCATGTGTACCATGTTTGTATCGTCGCGTTTGCTTTATACTGCCTGTCGAAGGGTTTTCACCCGAAAGCTTGCGTTTATTTAAAATTGTTTAAGAAACTCGTCTTCTTTTATTTTGTTGATTATAATATACCTTGCTGAGAAGAATCTCTTATTTCTTAAATTAACAATGTGAAAAAATAGTACAAATGTGATATTGTACTGGGATAAGGTTCATAAATTAAGAAAAAGGCATCTCCTTATCGTGCAACTGAAAGTGGCTGATGGCTCGCGCCATCTATCGGAATAAATATCAACTATTCTCGTTGATTTTTAAATTATTAGGTATTTGGCCAATTCTGTAATAATTAAAAATCAACGAAAATAGTTTATATTTATTCCGATAGATGGTGCAAGCCATCAGCAACTTTCAGTTGCACGATAAGATGTTTTTTTCATAAATTAACAATGTAAAAATATATTTTAACATTACAACATTTTAACATAAAAACGTTACAATATATATTTTATACATATTCCATATGTTTATTAGGTCATATAACCGACACCTCTACTCCAGAGTTGGCTTGCCACACCCTGCAGGTGGGGTACCCACCAGCCAAAATAAGAGAAAATTGTTAATCACAGCCATCCTGGAACATAGCCAAGTGGGCCGTGCTCTATTAACTTTGAATAGCTACAAAACGCAATCCTCATCAACAATTCTATACATGTATTGGAGCAAATTGCTTTGTTTTATTGGGAATTAAATATAAATTAGTGAAATTTACACACCATTTTATTTACATATTATCATTTAAATAATAACAGGAAATTATATTCTAATTGGACTTTACGAAGAGGAAAAGTGCATTTTATTGAAAAATGGTGAAAAAGCCCGAAACGCGTAGGTGTTTAGCTTTTCTTGATTAACTAAGAATGGGTATTTGGCAAATTCTGGAATAATTTGAAAATTCAACAAGAATAGTTGCTATTTTTTCCGATAGACGTCGCAAGCCGGCAACATTTTTGTGTATATGTTTATTCAATGCTATTTTTCTTAAATGCTTATTTTATTTTTGATAATTCTGTTGCCTACTCTATTACAATATGAATTATTGTAAATAGTTTCACGCGCAATAACCCAGATCGGATATAGCGTGTCTTATTTGCAACTGGGACTAAATAAATTATATTTCTATTATATATATATCAATGCATTATTAATATATATATATATATTATTTTGGATAAAAGGTATCTCCTGAAAAAATAAACTTTTATCCGGCAGAGATTCCTCACCACTCTGGAAGTACCTGCCTCGGCGCGTTACCCTTTTTGGCGGTTCACCCCCCTGGAGCCCTAAATGGTCCTGAGAAGTCCTATTCCACTTCTAGCTTTTACTAACCCCACCATCGGATCTGACCTGATGGCGCCAGCAAAGCTAGGGCCCTAGAACTGAATAATTGTTGAAGACTCGTGTCCCAGGAAACTGAATAATTTTACAAACTAAGATAAATTTGATAAAATTTTAAATATGTTATAAGCTATGAAAATAAGAAAATCATGTTCACAATTTCATATGATGTTGGGATATGATTGATTTATAATTCCAGAAAATGAAACATTTTTTTACAAAGTTAATGGTTCATCTATGATAGAGATAATATCTGACAAGATTCTCAAGGAACATTATTAAGATTATAAGATTGATTGTTTTTGATGACTGTGTGGTGATATTCCTACATGTAGTTCTTGAAATTCTGGTAGCTGGATAGCATCTAGCAATTGGACTCTGTTTCTTAAAATTATTTTCCATACGGCGACATCTTCTTGATAATATCATTGTAATATTGATAACACATTCAAAGTGATTGTCGTAAAGATAGAGGCTGTCTGGCCGGCATTCATTGTTCTTCAAATATAAGACACTTCGACCAGTAAATCTTTTTATTGTCTGGCCGAAGAGTCTTTTATTTGAAAATCAAAGTGATTGTGTATATACAAGGGGGGATCAATAAATAAGGTGAATTATCTTATTTCTTAAAATTTAAAAAAGCAAAAATGATTTAAACCACAGAATATTAAAATATAACATCGAGAGACTATTTAAGGTGTTCTGTTCTTTTTTCCCACGGGCGGCGCGAGACTTATAAATAAACTAAAATGGAAGCTCCCTTGAAGGATTGCACCACGCTTGAACAACGTGCAGTTATTCGTTTCTTGAATGCAGAAGGTATTCAAACATCTCAAATATGCCAAAGAATGAAAAATATCTATGGTGAGTCTGGTTTGTCTCAAAAAACATTTATAAATGGGTTAACGAGTTCAAAAATGGACGAATTACATGTACCGATATTGACGGACCTGGACGACCATGTGCTACAGCGACGCCAAGCACGATAAATGCTGTTGAAAACTCAATTTTGGAGGATAGAAATATCCTCAAGGCAACGTATGAACAGTGACCTTTATTGTGACATTCTTGTAAATAAGCTAAAGCCCGGTATAAGAAACAAAAGAAGAGGGAAGCTTAGTAAAGGTGTTCTCTTCCTTCATGATAATGCAAGGCCGAATACATCATGTAAAACTGTATCTACAATCATTAAATTAGGTTTTGAAGTTTTAGAACATTCTGCATATAGTCCAGACCTAGCCCCCTCTGACTATTTCCTTTTTGGACTACTAAAGAAGGAGTTAAAGGGAAAGCGATTTAACTCGGAAGAAGATTTCCAGAAAGTGGTGCAAGATTTTTTTCACACGCTTCCTAAGAGTGCCTATAAAGAGGGTATTTACAAGTTGCCAGAACGATGGAGACGATGTATAGAAAGCCAAGGTGATTATTTTGAATAAATCAAGTCCTAATTTTTAATATCGTTCTTATTTTTTAAAATAAATTATAATTCACCTTATTTATTGATCCCACCTTGTATAAAAGGTATATTTTGTTTTTTACTTCTTGTACATACAGTACTGGTCATGGAAATCACGGTGGTAAGAGGTTTGTGACTACTCATACTTCAGGTACACCAAATGTCTTTACTAGTAATATCAGGCAATGGAACCATGGGGTTAATGTCTAGATATACGCATATTACAGTGATCTTTATTGAAGACACACGAGATAACCAAGTGTGAACTACACTCATGGACAAAACTTAAGGATGTTGTACCTTTTAACATGTATATCGGGATTCAGACAATAACTCTGAAAGATAGTACAGTGACCTTTATTGAAGACACACGAGATAACCAAGTGTGAATTACACTCTTGGACAAAACTTAAGGAAGTTGTACCTTTTAACATGTATATCGGGATTCAGACAATAACTCTGAAAGATAGTACAGTGACCTTTATTGAAGACACACGAGATAACCAAGTGTGAATTACACTCATGGACAAAACTTAAGGAAGTTGTACGTTTTAGCATGTGTGTGTATCGGGATTCAGACTATAACTCTGAAAGATAGTACAGTGACCTTTATTGAAGACACACGAGATAACCAAGTGTGAATTACACTCATGGACAAAACTTAAGGAAGTTGTACGTTTTAGCATGTGTGTGTATCGGGATTCAGACAATAACTCTGAAAGATAGTACAGTGACCTTCATTGAAGACACACGAGATAACCAAGTGTGAACAAATTTGCCACTGTCTTGTTAACTAAAAAGGACGACCGGAGACAATAAGGACTTTCTATTTCCTTTAGGTTAATCGATGAGTATAAATGAGGGTGAATTCTATTGAAGCTCAGAACCAAGTCCAGAAAGAATGACCAGAACATCGGTCACACACAGCCCAATATTATGGAAATCCTGAGACACTAGGTTTTTTTAAATTATCCCTAATACTCGTGGTACATGCCATGATAATTATGGTGGGTAGTTACGACTGCTTTTATTGTTAAGTACACCACATGTCTACACATATGAAAAGCAGTTTGACTTTGCACTTACAAATGTGCCAGAGCCCCGTTTGATTATTTGCACTCGCTGGTGGGGTTGGAAATTTTCAAAATGGAGGACATTGGAGCATTTTTAATTAGAAAAGGATTCCCAATGTGGGATTCAAACCCGGGTCGTAGCTGTCGCAAACCAATGGTTTAGGCCACCCGTCCACTGACTCCCCTATGATACACTAATGAGTTATCTGTTCAACCTTACGGCATCCAGGCCATGAACACGACACGAGAGATCTACTGTAGACAATCGGGGCACAAGCGGACATCAGTTCTTACAAGCCAGGAATCAATTTGTTACAGAGTGTAGCTAAGGCGACAGGCGTATAACCTTGTTACAGGCGGCTACACCATCCGTCGATGTTGATTTGGCGAAACACCGATTTAATTGCATAGCTACCTAAGCTAGTAATGCTTGTACGGTTCCAGCCGCAGTTGTATCTTTGCCATCTGCTCCCCATCCAGTAGGAACTGGTGCACGTTTGTACACCGAGCGGCAATATGTTATGGGAAACGGAACCATTAAAACACGAATACTTCTTTTATACATAATACAAACTCCTACTATACATGCTCCACGCTGACGAGGGCCAACAGCCCGAAACCCGTTCGTGGTTGACTTCTCTGGCTAGATGGCGCTCTGCCATTTAAAAAGCACATGTGCTTTTGGTCAGGATATGCCTTTTTTATTTTTAATATCAACACCTGACCTTTTTATTTTTTCTATAATGTTTTAACACACACACACACACACATATATATATATATATATATATATAATCATACTAGTGGCCACTGAAAATGCGTCGGACCTGTAGGCTGTTGTTGGGTGCTGCGCTGCCTGGAGTACAGGAGTTCCATCTATGCTTCCTTCCTGTGGTGAATCTGTATAAGACAGGTGGTCTTAATAAAGTTGTTTGCGTAATTATATTCCTACTGTACTACTACCAACTAGTGATAAACTCTGCGATCATAGGTGGGGATTGGAGGACAAAAGACACCATAAATCCTGTTTCCATCAACAGGATAGCGATGCTACAAGTAACAGAACAAGGCTAAAAAAAGGCATTAACATAGCTTATCTCAATAAGCGATCTAACCGTAATTAAGAATTAAGATAGACGGAAAGTCTATTTATATGGTTATTGGAAGCCGTAAAAAATTTGATGGCTTGCGATTGGCCGTTGCGGTATAACGTCATTAGACGGGGTGGCCTGTTATTGGATGAGGATTCCAGTCATCAGTTCTGGAAAAAATCAAGAAATTTTGGGGGAACATTGTTCTTCACAAGTACCGATTGGGGAGGAAAGAAGCACAAAAACCTTATATAAAATAAGAAAAAAGGCATCTCCTTAAAATGCAACTGAAAGTTGCTGATGGCACCATCTTCGGAATAAATTCCAACTTTTTTTTCTTTGATTTTCAATTATTTATTCCGATAGATGGTGCAAGCCATCAATATATTTCAGTTTCATGATAAGTAGATACTGTTTTCTTAATTTATCCATCTTATACCAGTACAATATCAAATTTGTGATATTTTGTAACTTTATATCAAATGTAATCTAGAGTAATAAAAATAACTGTTACTAATTCTAACTGAGCCCCTTAATAAAAAAACAGTAATCTCTTAATACTAAATAGATTCTAAAACAATACACCATCTATCAACCCTCTTAGTACTCTTCACCAGCTAAACACCTTTTAAACAAATTATGATGATTTCACGAATTCTTTACGGATCTCATGGATTCAAAGCTCGTTCTCTAAGCTGACGAGAGCCTTTATCTGAAACCATGGTTACAAGATGGACGATTTGAATTTTTCAAACTGATATTGTAGTTTTGCCACTGACCCATAAATTGCAGATACGGTCAATTTATGGCGCATTGTCTTTAACGTCTATTTCGAAAAGGTAGTCATTTTTGAGTAAATTTTTCCGCGGCAATATATTAATCTATATAGATTATGTGAAATTTAGCACCCTGTAGACTATTGATTTCGCTTTACAAGAAGCTAATCATAAAATTTGATGAGAAAATAGTTCATTGAACCTTGCCGTAGATGTAATGTAGAAATCAGCGTCCACAGCAGTCAGCATTGTCAGAAATAACAGCTATGTCTTGGGTCAAACCGAGTTTAATGACAGATGCATGTAAAGTTGTTCATGCGGCTTCAACTCTGCCTACCTTAATGGTTGATGGTTGTTGGTGTGGAATTCTATTACCAGCGATAACCCCGAGGTTTTCATTTGGCGAGAGAAATAGAGAATGTACTGGCTCTAGTCGATCTCTTCAGAAAGCATTGCCAGGATATCATGGGCAACATGAGGTCGTTGATTGTCTTGTGAAAGGTAGTTTGAAGGTCTCAATGATGGTTTGATTCCACGGATTAGATACACTTCAAGGTACGTATTGTTAATATAGCAGGTAATTTGAACAGCTTTCGTTACACATCTGATCGGAAGCTGTTCAAATTACCTGCTATATTAACAATACGTACCTTGAAGTGTACCTAATTAGAGAGAACCTGTACTATATAGTATTCCAGATGCTGAACCGTATATATATATATATACACACTATATGTATAAGTACATACATATACATATACGGCAAAGACGAATGCAAACAAATAGCAAGCATTTACCTCGTTGTCCGTTTCCACATATGGCAAGCACAGTGCTGGATGTAGAATTCGCTATAATATACAATGTCATTCTTCGTATCCATATTGGTCGTTCAACGTTCCAATCTTGGTTATTGTGACTTTACTACGGTTTAGATTGTGTCAATAGTCGCCGTGTTAACAGACCATTGTGTTACTGACATTGTCGCACTGTCCGTGGTGACACTTATTGTCCTGGAAAAGACTTAAGTCACTAGATATGCTTACAATCTTCCCAAATTCTGTGAGCAGCATGTCTGTACTATAGAGCGGTACTGACCAAGAGCAATTGAGATAAAACACGCCATTCTGGTATGTTATTCCTGGAGGCATATTTCAAATTTAGGTATGGGATCTCGATAGACGACAATATACACACACAGCCTTTATTAAGTCATCAGTCTTGTACAGATTCTCCTCTCTCATTGCCGGCTTACAATGATATCCTCATGATGATCAATTACCATCATGTAGTGAAGGAGATTACGATGAATATAAGTTCCTACTTACTGCTATGTAAAGGTTAAATAGGGACAACCATTATACTTGATATGGTGTTGGTACTTTGTATTGAGGTATGTTGGCTGTCGTTTACTTTTAAGAAGAATGTCTCTCTTTCTTCGCTAATATACTGGCACTCAAAGATGTAATGAGATATTTCCATTTCTATATTTACTTTGCAAACATGGCATATTGTATTCCCCTCACTGTCAATATTTTGATGTGGCTTTCCTGGAAAAAAATACAATTGAGTATTCCGTGTTGAACAATATAGCGTTTTATTGGAAAACTGGAAGGTCACTTAGTAAATAACTTTAGTTAAAAATGAACTAAGTACTGATAAATGAGAATAGAATTTGGAATTTTCTATTTTAACTTGATCACTTTTTGAATAGATTGTCCTGTTGGTATCTTTACTATTGACAATCCTGCCCAGAAGTCCAACCCCTTCTCTGCGTGGTGGGCGGGAGAAGCAGCACAAGTAAGGGACTGCCCCGTAGTACGGTGTCGTGAGCCCCGAGCCGCTACGGTAACCGTGAACAGGTATCTCTGAAATGTGGATGACTAACGGGGTAATGGCACCCCTCTTTCCATGGAGTAAAACAATCCGACAATACTACCACTATTGACAATATCAAAATAGAAAAATCCACAGTTCCAGTTACAATTCTGCTGTTTTCAAATCACAATACGTGCGGACAGATATAACCTCTACATACACCAGGTACAAATATCCTTTCCCAAGTAAAAAAAATCGGTATAAGAAACCAGCTACATACATTCCTCGCGGATACCTTACCTAAACACAAGATTATTCTTGTCAAGTTCCTCAACACAGTCATCGCTGGGGACACGGATTCCACAACTCGCAAGTCTGAACTCAAGACGATTCTAAGCTCCTGATAGGATCCAGACGTACCTTCGGAGAAGGCCTCGTCTGGTGTATATATTTTCTCTACTATTTAAACTGTGTAAACTCTCTTTTGACCATTGACTAGATTTTAATAAACTATTTTTAATTGTAAATTGTCTCTGTAAATTAAACAAATCGTAGGAAGCGTTATTTCTAAGTTTTTTTTTACATGTTTGCTTTCAAATTCAAATGCAAATTCTTGATGCAAATTTTGTGCTCTAAATATTGGCGATGTTTTAACGTAGCTTTTACTTTTTGTAAACTTTATTTTTTTACTTTCTAAATTAGTTTTAAATTTTAAATGTGAAGAGTTTGTCTAACAAAGAAGACATTTCAGTCTCTAATATTTTTAATTGGTGCTTTCCTTTACAACTTTCTCTTTCCGTTAATGTTCTTCCATAACTTTTTTTTTTTGAGGTTTTAATAAGTGATGTACATATCATTGGCTTTCATTTTTATTTTAATAAAAAATTATGAATATAAAGTAAATAAATTTAAAATAGCATTTTAAAGGAAGTTATGTATATTTGAAAATTATTTTTCTCCTTTTTTTCGTAACGTCTTAATAAATTTCTATAAACATTGTGAAAAATAATTCAAATGGTAGAGTAAAATATTATAGGGTGTTACTTATATGGCCACTAGCCGTATGACCCGGGCAACGCCCGGGTTTTACCCGATTAAATGCTTTTATTCAAATACTATTCGTTACAATTATAAATTGGCGCCGTGGATGTCATTCTTGTATAATTTATAAATGAGTTTTAAAAACTGTAAAAAAAAAAATGCATCGGCCGGAAATCGAACCCGGGCCGCCCGCGTGGCAGGCGAGCATTCTACCACTGAACCACCGATGGTTATGAGAAATGGCCATATTTGGGTATTTATTTCATTCACAAAAGCAAACGGTGACAGAATTGATTATTAAGAATTGTTGCTTGATGACTCTGATAACTGTATATATAATGTCTATTGTGGAAAATATTTTTTAACTGTACAATTTAGCATGGTCTAATATATACCTACCTAGAGAGACAATTCTCCATTTAACCGTGCATCAGTACGATTGCACTGCGCATCACCCTAGCAAAGAAACTCCACAAGTGATGATTTAGAATGAGTCATAACACCAGTTTTGGAAAACTGAGACAAAAAGCAAATATGTATACCATGGTGTCGGGCTATGGACCTCATCAGTACAGGGGCAGCTTCGATTTCATAACATCCTTCTTGAGAGGTTATAAAATCGGTCGAATTTACAAAAAAAAGGTGTTTGTTGTATTCCAATTGATTACACACAGCGCTCAACGTTAATTATTATTTAATTAACTACAAGGTAAAGGGAATATATATAGATTAAATAGTAAACATGGAGAAAGAGAATAAGTCAATATGGCGATGCCGCCTGCAGGGTTACATCAACAGGAAGTGACGTCAGCTCCAGTGTAACCGAGCCAACCATCCGCTGTCCAGCAGTGTTTAAGCTGGTGAAGTGACAAGAGCCGATTTTCAGGATAGAATACAACATAAAGTTGTGGGAGGATTACAATCCCCGAAACCATGGTACACAGGTTAGCTATTTGTCTGAGTTTGCTAAAACCGGTGTTGGGGCTTATTCTTTATCATCACTTGTGGAGTTTCTTTTGCTGGGGTGATGCGCAATGCAGTCGTTCTGATGCACGGTTAAAGGGAGAGGTGTCTCTCTAGGTGCGTGATTCTAATCCTTCCACAACTTTGTTATCAAAATTCGAAACTATTATAGACACATATGATTATTTTAAAAAATAAACAATTTCTACTGCCCTTACTGCAATGGAAAAATTAATGGGAGGGCCTGGTTCATCAGTGGTGAACCCTCCCAGCGGTTTCGCCAGTTTAATCTACCATACCGCTGTTATATTGCATTTCCTATCTTCCTTTTATAGTGATACTGATGCTAGACTCTTGGAATGGGTATTTTAGATGTACTATAGACATAAGCTTTGAGGTCAGAGAATTAAATACATTTATATATATATATATATATATATATATTTGTATATATGGGTGCCTACATTTAATAACCTATTTACATATTTATATAATTTGGCATTTCAACGTGTAGTTACGTCAATTTATAACATTTCCATTGAAACATTTTTTTTTAATTAGAAAAAAAAGTGCCTAATGCAGGATTCGATCCTAGGTCCTAAAGATCGTAAGCCAACGGTTTAGACCATTCGTCCACCGACCCTCACTTTTTAGAAGTATATAGAAGTAGATAAACCTACACAAAAAGAGACAACCTCTAAGAAAGACAGAAATTTTAATCATTTTTGCATGACTTCTTTTATAATTGAATGTTGGATGAGATTCTATTCAATCAATAATAATTAATTTTATAAACATAATTTTATTATAACAGACACGACAGCGCCCACATATGTATATATTATATAATAAATGTTATTTTATTTTAAAATTATATAATTTATAGAAAATATTACTCTGTTAAGTCGACCGTTAGAGGTCACGCTTTCCATATATACACTGCGTGACATTGAAAATGGAACACCAAGAAATAGTGGCCAGAAAGTGATGAAACTCGGCAGACAGAGAGAGACAGGGACACACAATAGGTGATCTTTATTTCAAAATGATAGTCATAATACAGAGCGAGAACGGCGTCGGCTTAGTAGCAAGTAGGACCACCGCAGATGGCGATGCACGCAGCAACACGTCTAGGTAGAGAGTCAATCAGAGTACGGATGGCGTCCTGAGGGATGGCTCTCCATTCCCTCTCAACCATTTGCCACAGTTCGTCTTCTGAACGCGGCTGTGGCAAGGCATGCAAACGGCGTCCAATGATGTCCCAGACGTGCTCGATTGGTGAGAGATCAGGAGAGTACGGTGGCCAGGGAAGCATCTGTACATCTTGCAGAGCTTGTTGGCTAATACGAGCAGTGTGCGGTCGGGCGTTATCCTGCTGATAAAGGGCATTGGGTACCCCCTGAAGGTAGGGGAGTGTCACCGGTCGCAGCACATCATCAACGTATCGTTGGGCCGTCATAGTGCCCTGAATACGAAGTAAAGGTGACCTGGAATCATACGCGATTGCGCCCCAAACCATGATTCCACGTTGTCGCACGGTGGGGCGTTCCACAATTGCTGCCGGATTGGACCTTTCTCCACGTCGACGCCACACGCGTACACGGCGACTATCACTGGACAAGCAGAAACGCGACTCATCTGAGAACACGACCCTGTGCCATTCCGTCATCCACGTCGATCTAGCCCGGCACCATTCCAAACGTTGGCGCCTATTCGGTGGGTTCAATGGCAGTCTTCTTAGCGGACGGCATGAGTGCAAGCCATTAGCAACCAATCGACGGGAAATGGTTCTGGTCGAGATGGAATGATCTAGGGTGTCTTGCACATGTTGCAGGATGGCGGTACAAGTGGCTTGTGGGGCCGCCACTGCTTGTCGAAGGATACGCCGATCCACACGTGCTGACGTCACCCTGGTTGCACCGACATTCCTATAAATTGCCACATTTCCTTGTTCCAACCATCTTCTCCACAGTCGGTGCACCGTGGACGCACCAAGGTGTGTATCAGCTGCGATTTGACGTATGGACCAACCTGCCCTTTTCAGTCCGATCACCATGCCCCTCGTAAAAGCGTCTGTCTGCTTGAACTGCCTCCGTTTACGATGACCTGGAATTCTCTGTTATTACACGTGTCTTTTGACACAAGAACAAAATTTCTACAATGATTTTCCTTGAAGAAATAACGACACGAATACTGTCCTTTCTACAAGTTCCTTCCCTTATATCTTACTCCATGTGCGCACGAGAGCTGCGCATTTTACATCATTTGCATAACTCGGTTAGGCGCGTCTACCCTGAAATTTGCATAATTTTCTGGCCACAATTTCTTGGTGTTCCATTTTCAATGTCACGCAGTGTATTACAAATTGTTGTTGTTTCCCTTCCTTGGCCCTCCACTGCGGCGGGCGCTTGGAGACACCTAATCATGAGTGATGCCTTAAAATGCTTACCGAATCATGTAGAAGGCAAAACAATAGTATGTTGTTGCTTCCAGTTGACTGGCTCAAATCTTTTGTATTATGTAAATAATCTTTTGTTTTTCCTTATTATTAAGCCTTAAATCAGGCAATACTTTTCCCAATTTATGTATTAAATATTTCATAAGCTAAATTAAAGCAATAATAATCTAAACTGTTTTTATTATTTTTATTACGACTGCAATATAACGAACATATTCATGTATCAAGCAAATTATCAATAATTCTATATAAAATCATATAAATAATATCCCAAAAACAACACAGCAGAAAATCTTTCTTATATATATATATATATATATATATCAAATATTAAAAATATAGATTTTCTGCTGTTGTTATATATATATGTTGTATGTATATATGTGATGAAGTCCTGTCGAGTAACTATGTGGTGAGGTTTGGTTGACTCTTGTAGAATTCTGTCGACTAAATATGTGATGAGGTATCCAGTCGACTTAAATTATGGTGTGAGTCCCTGTCAACTCTCGCTATACTGTGTTGACTGAGAGGAACAGTCAGGATGGGGAGTTTTCCAGTACCTCTCTGCACCTTGGAAGACCTTTAACAGTTCTCACAGAGTACAGGCAGTCGTGGTCGAGGCAGAGTGGAAAGCTTGGGAATGTCCACACAAAAAAACGAAGACACAGTTGCACTAAGAAAGCTTCGTGAACAGATAAAAGTTGAGCTAGGAGCGAAAGATGGAGATAAGAGTTCTTAGTGGTCTACATGGTGGATGAGGAGGACCTTGGTGAAAACCGACGAGGGCTCGCGCTGATGGTGAACTAACTGTCAAGTGACTGTATCTTTATCTAAGACGCGGGCTTTATATACCTTTTCTGTGAAAGGGAGTATTGCATTTCAACAGATGCGAAGAGCGTGGATCGTCTGGCGAAATTCTAAACTGGCGCCGTCCTGACAGTTTCCAATCTATCTTTAGATGTTGTTTTGTGACTTCCATCTATCTCGAATTTAGACGTTTTTGACTTCTATCTCTTTAGCTCAACTCTTAATCTATTACTGAGTTTTATTTATTTATCCTCAGTTTGTACAAATACATTACATATGATGATGTAATGATACATGTCAATCATGCGCATAATCATTTACAGATGTGTTTCTATTATACAACATGAAAATCTTGTTATAAGTTATATACAATATGGGGTTGTTGGTTTAAATTACCATAGATGGGCCCCGGGAGTGAAAGGGTGTATCCGGGTTTTAGCGGGTAAAGCCTCTTTAACACAGGTAAGTAATTAAAAATTTTTTGAATTAATTTAAACTGTGAGGATTGAAAAGGGCTATTACAAGATTATTTGTTTGTATATATAAAAGTGAAATAAAAATGAAATTTTTGTTTGATTATAAAAAAAAAAGATGATTATGCGAAAGAGAATTAAAAATTGTAAGATATTATTGGCGCGGGAGTTAGAAAGGTTTAGGGGTCAAAGAATATGCAATTGTAAGTATTACACATGCAACCAAATAATCAGATCCAGGTGCAAAGCGAGGATATAGACTTGAGTGTCTTCCTAGGCAATGTTTCACTTGCGATCCTATATAAGGGTTACAGTGCTTTGTCACAATTGTAGGGTTATTGAGTTAAAAGTTGTTGAAGAGAAGTTGCTTATTAATATGATTGAAAGGGGTGGTAGAGCCATGCGATAAGTAGAATTGTAGCGACAGTAGGCGTTCTGACTTGACTTGATATCAAAGGTTGATTGTGGTCCGCTAGAGCTGATAAAAAAAGTTGAAAGTAGAAAAAAGTGAACGCTTTGTGCATGCGTTGGTGATTGTGCTCTGCGGATGATTTAAATTGACTCTTGAAGCGTGTTCAGGCCAGAAGTTAGGATTTTTAAATCTGGGGAACTGTGTTCAAAGAGATTTTTAAAATTACGAAATAAAAAAAAATTGTCAAGCAGTGCTGTTGTTTTTCTACAATGAAGTGAAGCAATGGCTGAAATAGATAGTGATGAAAAGTATAGGGAAGTGGTTAAAGAATATTGTAGCGTAGCAGAAAGGTAGACGCAAGGAGAGGTAAACCCAACCGAACTTTATTCTCTCTAACTGTCCTTCTAAAATTGTATTTACGCGCATTTATATAGCCATGCCATAATTCAAAACTATGTAAATCGATACAATCAAAATTAAACAAATAAATTAAAATATTTACATGAAAATTATAAAACTAATTACTCGCTACAATATGATTGCTGTAAGCGGTTGTTGCATGCCCGATAGTTGATGATATACATTGTCATATTATAAAGGTATGAATAAGTATAAATTGAATAAAAAGATAGACATATGATTGCGGGTAAAAAAAAGTGTAAGTGGACAAAATCAAGCATGTTATATATAAAAGATATAATAATTAGGATAATAAAATGATTTTTGAAACAATTAAATGTTTTGCAATACTAAAATAATATCATGAAAAATGAAGTATATTTGATTAAAGTTTTTTTTTTTTTTGAAAATCATGTTGGATTAAAAATTTGATTATATAATTGAAAGGAAAAAATAAATAATTAAAATTTAAAGATTTTATACAAAATTTTGAATGTAATTAAAGGTTATTAATGATTGGGTAAATGATGGGTAGTGGAAAATTGAGCAAAAATTGTCTCTTTTGAAGAAAATTTACAACTGTGGTGTGTAACTAGATCATATCCCATTGGTAAACATCGGTGTTTTTATGACTCTCTGAAACTGGGAATACGTGAAATGACATTTTCATTTGTCCAAAATGGTGATATGTAGAGAATGATTTCTCTTTTGCGTCATAAAGTCTATATAAGACTTAACCAAATTGTTTTATTTGGTGATATCAATTAACATGTAAAATGTTCAATGTATGTTGTGTTGTGATTAAGGCGTTGGTGAGATTTGTAAGAAAACCTTAATGCTTAGTGTGAAACATGTTTTTTTAAAAAAATGGCGATCATGAAGATAGCGGCCATGAAGATCTGCCTTGAGCGGGGAGAGAGGACATGTCCAAAGATAGCAATGACTTGGGGGAGTGACGTCATAAAGGGCGTCCACTTCTTTTTTTCACGGGAATTCTATTTCTGGGGTGGTCAATCGTGCGGGGTGTTGGGAATTTTGTCGTTTCCTTGAAACTTATTTTCTTCTTTTGTTGAGGTTGGCAATTTTCTGGTATAATAGAAAGATATGGTTTTCTTGATATTCGCAGTTGTTGTGTTTCGAAGTTAGTTTGGACTTAGTAAAAATGCTATTCTGTGTTTTTAGATTAGATATCTGTGAAAAGTGCGACTTTCGACGTGGACACTCTTTGAGGTGAGATGTGTCACAGGCATGAAGGCGTCTTTGGCCTGAGAAGTGAAAAGGTTTTTGGTGTGGCGCTGTGACACGAAGTGAGAAGTGATTTGGAAAGGTGTCACGTGGAGTCGTTGTTTTGGCACAAAATCTAACCAGTTTCACCCTGAATAACAACTTTACTAAAGTCATGGGTGGTGGTTGTATGAAACACATCGAGAATATTTGACTGTTAGTGGATATGGCACGTTTAATGCGAATATTATTATTTTTTTAGTGTTTAGTGGGGCGACGTTATGGAGCTTGTATGGCTCGAAATCGGATTTGTTTGTGAAGTCGCGCACTAATAATTGTTGCCAATTAGAGAGAGTGATGTTGGAGGGTGTTGTAACGTTTGTTGAGATAGATTTGTTGATGATTAAATATGCATGTAAAAGGGAGGTACGAGGGAGTGTAGCTATGTTGAAATTTAACGATTGTAATAGTTTTGTAAGGCTGTGACTTAATTTAGCTACTGGCGTGGTAGTTAAGGGGATTTTTATTTTTAACTTGTTTTGGGAAAGAGAGTTGTTTTTCCTAGTTGTGATTTTGAAGGTATTGTCTCTCAGGAGAGAAATCACAAAATACTTCTGAAATTAAAAAATGCGTTTCACCTATGTTGATTTATATTTAAAATTTTGATTTTTTTATCTTTGATTATGGTTGCTAAAATGATTCTTGTAAAAGTGCTATGTCGTGAGAGTGACAAATAATTTTAATTGGGGCGTTTATTTTGTTTATATTGGGGCGTTTACTTAAAATGGTGAATATGACAATTAATTTTGAAAATGTTTAAGTATTTGATTGAGAAATTGGTATATTTTGGTATGAAAATGATATTAAGAAAAACAAAAATAAGTTTAGAATTATGATATGCGATTTTTTTTTTAAATATGAAAATAATGATGATTTTTTTGTAGATTTGGATAATGCCATTTGAGGTGAATTTAAGAAAGGCATGTAAGATTAGTAAATTGGAAAAAATGCGTGATGAGCTAATTTTAGTTTTTTTGTTTTTTTTTTTGCATAAAAAAATAAAAATATTGAATTAAAATTCATAATTTCATAAAAGTAAGGTAAAAATTGATAAATGAGAGTGTGGAATATTTAAAAATTGAATTTAAAATGATATTAAAAAGGTCAAACCTGATTTTAAAATGCTTAAAGTGAAAATATAAATACAAAATTTATGTTGAATCAAGTTGTGAACGTGAGGATAAAGTTAAGTTAGGTTTTTTTTAACTTCCAATTGTGTGATGATTGTTCAGACAGTAGACTTGGTCTTTGGTGGTCGTCCTGCTGTCGTGGAAGTCGCTCCATGTAGAGCTTGTAGAAGCTTGTAACTTCTATAAAGTCGTCTGCGGCTTGTCGCTTTGAGCATTGTCTCGACGATGTCAAGTGAAGGTGGAGAACTCACCGGGTTTGCGTCATTCTGCTCCTCGATTTCCATGACTTTCGGGAATTTCGACTGTGTCGTTGGGGTGGTCAGACTGCTTGCTCCTGGCGCTGGCGATCTGTTAGCGGGTCTGCGGAGGTCCCTTGGGACGGCGTGTCTTCCGTAAATATCTCTTGTTGGGGAGAGATTGCGTGGTCGTTTCGTTGGAATGGCCGGTTTGTTCCTCCATCTTCGCTCTTTCTCGCTTCTATCTGGACAGTATTCTTATCTTCTTCGTTGTGTCATTCTTCGTTTTGGTCATCCTGTCGACTATAATTGTGATTAAGTTCTGTCGACTAACTATGTGGTGAGGTATGGTTGACTCTTGTAGAATCCTGTCGACTAAATATGTGATGAGGTATCCAGTCGACTTAAATTATGGTGTGAGTCCCTGTCAACTCTCGCTATACTGTGTTGACCGAGAGGAACAGTCAGGATGGGGAGTTATCCAGTACCTCTCTGCACCTTGTAAGTCCTTTAACAGTTCTCACAGAGTGCAGGCAGTCGTGGTCGAGGCAGAGTGGAAAGCTTGGGAATGTCCACACAAAAATCGAAGACACAGTTGCACTAAGAAAGTTCCGTGAACAGATAAAAGTTGAGCTAGGAGCGAAAGATGGAGAGAAGAGTTCTTAGTGGTCTACATGGTGGATGAGGAGGACCTTGGTGAAAACCGACGAGGGCACGCGCTGATGGTGAACTAACTGTCAAGTGACTGTATCTTTATCTAAGACGCGGGCTTTATATACCTTTTCTGTGAAAGGGAGTATTGCATTTCAACAGATGCGAAGAGCGTGGATCGTCTGGCGAAATTCTAAACTGGCGCCGTCCTAACAGTTTCCAATCTATTTTTAGGTGTTGTTTTGTGACTTCCATCTATCTCGAATTTAGACGTTTTTGACTTCTATCCCTTTAGCTCAACTCTTAATCTATTACAGAGTTTTATTTATTTATCTTCAGTTTGTACAAAGTACATTACATATGATGATGTAATGACACATGTCAATCATGCGTATAATCATTTACAGATGTAGATCTGAGATGTAGATGTAGATCTAAATTGTCGAAATCCGCAATCCGTTTACCATGAATTTACAGATGTGTTTCTATTATACAACATGAAAATCTTGTTATAAGTTATATACAATATGGGGTTGTTGGTTTAAATTACCATATATATATATATATATATATATATGGCATCCTTCTGCTTCTTTCTCATCTCCACTCAATCATATTAGGGTATCAAGCTTGTAAAGCTTGAGACTTTTTATGGTGTCTGCCGGGGTAAAACCATCATGACTGGGTGAAGTAGAATGCGTCTGCCTTTGTCATTGAGACTGGGAGAACTACTCAGTGACAGACCGACTTCGCTCCAAAATAAATGGCCGCCTCTGATATGAGGAACAGACGCCATGTGCAGCCGCTCCTAACACGGAGTACAAACGCTGCTCATCCTGTATCCCTGGAGCCCTTACAGGGTACTATCAGCCGGGCCAGCTGAGCCCAGGGTTTTTAGTGAGCTTGTTACTGCTCCCCCTCCTCCTTTTTCATCCGGGCTTGGGACCGGCAAAGGCGGAGTTATATATATATATATAGTCATATATCGAAATTTATTTTCAAAGAGAAATAGCGACATTTCTAACTTTGAGGATGAGGTATGGAAAGGTGAAACATGAAGAGTAATGGAGAACGGAAAAATAAATTTCCGCCCCTGGACACCTTTTATTTTTCCGTTCTCCATTACTCTTCATGTTTCACCTTTCCATACCTCATCCTCAAAGTTAGAAATGTCGCTATTTCTCTTTGAAAATAAATTTCGATTTTTAAAAGAAACATTCGCGGTATAATTTTAATTTTCGTTTTACAATCATCAGCCGCGTTTTATTGTATTTTAAATAGTCATATATATTTGAAAAAAAAATTAAAAAGGCCAGAATTAAACTGTTTTTAAAATCCTCGTTAATCCAGTCTATTTGTTAAAGAGATATTTTATTGTACAACACCTATAGAATACTAGAATACAAGAACTGGAATACTATAACTAAAACATAATAAACTTCTATTTACAAATGGAAGGACGTCGTTTATCAGACAGGTCGTTCTTGGAAGATAATCATACAGACAGAAACATCATACAAATACTTTTGTTAAAACATTGATAAAATAACTTCCTGGTTCCAAAATAAATTTACTAGGTACCTCTCTAAAAAAAAAAGAGCAACCTAGTTTATGATATTTACAACAATGAATAATATATATGTGTGTGTGTGTGTGAAGGTTATTCATATATATAAATAAAGTGTACAACGCTAGATTAGATCCCAGTTCATGGCTGTCGGGAATCAAGGGTTTTACCCACTCGTCCACCGACTCTCTAGAAAATCAAACTTTCACTACCCGAAGTGTCATTTTTCAAAGAAATTATAATAATGATGTTTATTAATAATAGTAACAATAATATTTACTGGCAATGTGCTTAGTTTTAATAATAGCATCAATAATTATCTCTATAGACCTTACTATAATGTATTAAATAATAATAAATGCGTAATTAGATATCAATGATGAACAAAGTTTCGAAAGCTTCACGATAAAATTTATATCGTTTGCTTTTATTTAACGAAACTATTTTGACAAAACTATTCACATTTATTAAAGAAAGTTTGTTTAAAATTATTATTATTATTATTATTATCCCTAGTACACGTGGTACAGGCCATGATACTCATGGTGTGTAGAAGTTGGCGACTGATTTTACTGTAAGTGTACCACATGTCTACACATGTGAAAAGCAGTTCGACTTTCCACATTAAAATATGCCAGAGCCCCTTTTAGTTACTTGCACTCGTTGGTGGGGTTGGACTTTTGAAAGAATTGGAGACCATTTGAGCATTTTTATTATTAGAAAAAAAGAGGGTGCAATGCGGGAATCGATCCCGGGTCGTAGCGGTTAGAAAACCAACGGTTTAGACCACACTTCCACCGATTCACCTTAAAGAAAGGTTAAAATAGAATATATTCGCGACAAAAGAATATAAGAAGATATGCATTCATAATAAATTATTCCTTGTTAAAATTCAATCATTAATAAACTATTCATATTTTTCAGCATTTGTTCATACCCTTCATTGAATGTTCAAATAAAGAGGTGTGGAAAATTTTCAAGATTAAAGTTTTTTTTTGAAGAGGCGGAAAAAAAGAAACTGATTTTTAGACACAAAATAATCCGCGACGACTCTTTTAAAATAAAATGTGAAATAAAATAATAGTTGTCAACAAACTGGCTTCATTTTCAGAAAGATGATCTTAGCTTTTATCGCACAACTTTGCTGATTTCAACAGTACCCATTTTTTTGGTAAATATTAAACTTAATATTTTATCTGTATAAATAAAGGATATCTTAAATATGGCTCTATTAATTGTAACAAAGTATTTATTATTTTATTAGCAGAGTATTATATTTTATGTTTATATTTTGCTATAATCCGTACACTTCCCTCTTTTGCTTATCTTTTGTTTATCATTTATAGTTTCTTCTTGTCTGAAATAAATTGCTGTCTCATCCCGAAGTGGGTCTTCCCTAATTTTCCACGTGACATTTTGGTGGAGATTCTGGGTAAATTAGGGAAGACAAACTGAAGATCGCCGAAAAGACTTAGAGGCCATGGCTGCTGTGATCTACATTTTCGGAGACTGGCTACAGGAAACCACCGCCGTGTCAAAGCCAAGACTTCCCTCCAAGATGACGATGTCCCTATAGACGATACGACGCAAAGCCGCTCTTCACGCCGCAAGAAAAAGGACGAAAAGGTACTAGGGACAAAGTTCCAAGACTTCGATGGAATCCTTGGCAGAAGCACTTCAGATCCATGTCAATAACTCCAATAATTGCAAGCTGTGGGTTACAGCTCCCATAGGGAAGGAGCTATGAAACAGTATTTATTATTTTATCAGCAGAGTATTATTTTTTATGTTTATAATTTGCTATACAATGTACACTTCCCTCTTTTGCTTATCTTTTGTTTATCATTCATAGTTTTTTCTTGCCTGAAATAAATTGTTGTCTCAACCCGAAGTTGGTCTTTCCTAATTTTCTACGTGGTAATATAAATGGAATATTTAACAATGAACACCATTTATAATTTCAATTGTTATCTTTCGATAAAATTTGTAACAATTTACTGGTAATGTGTTTCTTTCTGATAATATTGTAACATAGAAAATTAGGAAAGACAAACTTCAGGATGACACAGCAATTTATTTAAGGCAAGAAACAAAACCAACATTTATAAGATATAAGATAAGCAATGAGGGAAGTTTCCAGAGTAGAAAAATATATATAATAAAATATCCGAAAATTAATGATCTCTACTTTAAAAAAATACAATAAATACTTTGCTAAATAGCATCAAATATTATCTCAACAGACCTTATAGCAATAATATAAGTTATTGAATGAGAGGGCTTGGGTCATCAGTGGTGAACCCTCTCAGCGGTTTCTCTAAATTAATCAATACAAAAAGTGAAACGGTCTAGAGATTAATTTGGTGAAACACCACTGAGAGGGTCACCACTGATGAACCATTCCCTCTCATTCAATAACTTATATTATTGTAGTAAGGTCTGTAGAGAGATAATATTTTATGATTTCATTGAAAAAAAAAACATATTACCGGTAAATTTTATTGTTACAATTTTTGATAAACATCATTTTTATAGTTATTTAAAAAATAGACACTTCGGCCAGTTAAAGTTTTATTTTCTAGAGAGTATGCTTGTAGTTCCTGAAGGCCTGGGAAATACTTAAGCCACGTGTCTGCGCGGAGGAGTCTAATCTCTCAAGTGATTCGGACTTCTAGCACGTAGCTGCAACTTTCGCATGTGACGCCGTGCTTGCCCGGTTTACCGACCGGCCCTGCATATGCGACCGCCCCTAACGCTGTCGTGTGATTGTGGCACTGTACCCTGGAACACTGAGCGTTGCGGTCTGTCTATGGTCACCCTTGGGCTCAATACTATTGGACCCGTCTCTGCCTCCCCCTGATCTCCGCGGATAGCCACCCTGCCCCCCTCCTCTACATCCCGGCTCTCCTGGCCTCACCCGGCGATGATCCCCTGGCCACCCATCCTCAGGCCCCTCCAACTGTGCAATGTATATAGTGCTTTGTATATATTCCGCTTCATGCGTCTATATGGAGCTCAAAAATCATCCATTCTGGTTAGCAGCTCCGTAAATAAAGATATTTCCTTTCTAGAGAGTCGGTGGACGAGTGGGTAAAACCCTCGATTCCCTACAGTCATGAACTGGGATCTACTCCCGCATTGGACACTTTGTTTTAATATATGAATAACCTTCACATATTATTCATTGTTGTAAATATTATAAACTAGGTTGCTCTTGTTGAGTAATACCTAATAAAATGATTTTGGTATCAGGTTTATTTTCTCAACGTTTCAAGAAACATATTTTTGTTGAAACCATGAGAAAATAAAACTTTAACTGGCCGAAGTGTCTATTCTTTAAAGATATATGAATGCCGGGCAGGCAATATCTATTTTCAAGATATAAAGAACATTGCTATAATCGAAAATACACTCTGATATTTGAGGTCTTCTCCATAAAATTAAAAATAAAGTTTGAATGTTGAATTCTTTTTTCTCTCTGTATTATCTCAGAAATGGTTCTCAAGAAAACTATAGACATAAGCTTTTAGGACAGTAGAATTATAATATAAAATGAAAGAAATTTAAAAGCACGAATGTTTCTTTTATACATAATGCAAACTTCTACTCCCCTTACTACGATGAAAAAATATATTGGGAGGGCTTGGCTCATCAGTGGTGAACCCTCCCAGCGATTTCGCCAATTTGATCCACCAGACCGCTTCTCAGAGCTCTAATACTGTATTGGACGATTCTGCTTATATACGCAGCACTGAAGGATGGAATCTCAGTTTGTATTATGTATAAAAGAAACATTCGTGCTTTTAAATTTCTTTCATTTTATATGTATAGATGGCGCGTTATTGCTTTGTGTTAATTTATGCCTAACTGGCCTTGTCTTTATTGTTTGCGGAAGAGCATTGCTCGATGCAAATATTTGAATGTAATTCTATTGTCCTATAAGCTTATGTCCATAGTTCTTTTGAAAACCATTTCTGAGATTCCATCCTTCAGTGCTGCGTATATAAGCAGAATCGTCCAATACAGTATTAGAGCTCTGAGAAGCGGTCTGGTGGATCAAATTGGCGAAACCGCTGGGAGGGTTCACCACTGATGAGCCAAGCCCTCCCAATATGTTTTTTCATCGTAGTAAGGGCAGTAATAGTTCGTATTATGTATAAAAGAAACATTCGTGCTTTTAAATTTCTTTCATTTTATATGTATAGAATTATAATAATGAGATTGACGAAATTTCTCTTAATGAATTGTAAAAAGCTATAAAACGAAGAGAAAAATTCTTTTATTAAAATGCATAGGCTACTAGCTTTCGGGCTCCAAGCCCTTCCATAGGTACAACGTATTGTGAGGAACTAACGCTATATATAGAATCGATATGCGATGAATCTGCATATTTTAACTATGTATGAGGCAACGATATCAAATTAAGATATGGAAAGAAGGCTTTTTAGAAATATTTAACAAATATAGGATATGATAATTGATAAAATTATGAAAGATTTAGCATACTATTAATAGAACTATTGCGAAATAAAATAAAATTAACTAAAAAATAAAAATAATAAGATAACGCGTGATCATCTCTGGATGCCAAACAACTGAAAAATACCACACACACCGTGACGCTAAAAAGTATAAACAGAGAGGAAAACAGGTTTGACCCGCCATCAGCGTAATCCTCGGATTATGAAAAATAGGGGTCGGGAGGGGGGGGGGGGGGGGGTTATGCGGGTGGTTATGGCAAGATCAGGGGAGTGATGTGGCCGGCCTAAAGATTATTACATATGTCTAGGTACTGCATTGGTATATCAATATGTCTGTTAATACTGTTGTTACTGATGGATAATACTGCTTCGATAATTAACCTTTGATATTTATTGTTGATATTAGAGTATATGGTGGTAGGGGAGGATAGATTGAATGAGTGGCCAGTGGTGTCTATATGGTTGAAAATAAGGGATCTGTTGTCTTTGTTGGTAATGCATCTACCGTGCTCAGTCATCCTGATGGCTACGGACCTACCAGTCTCGCCTATGTAAGACGCGCTGCAATCGTTACATGAGACCGAGTAGACCGAGCCACCCGAGGACTGAGCAACGGTAGATCTAGGTAGTCTGGTAATAGGATGTCTGAGGATGGCGCCAATACTATTGCTATTAGAGAAATAGGTGTTGATCCCGTGTGATCTGAGGATGCGGGAGATGGCGACTGATTGGGTGGAGAAGGGCAAAAGACAACTGTTTCTGCTGACTGTAGCAGGCCTAACGTAAAAGAGGGTTATATCTATATTTATGTATAAAATGGGGAGGGTATTGGGATTAAAAAAGTCAGGTCATATCACTCCGGTTCAATATAGTACTTTCATTTCCGATCTTGGCAATGTTCCCTATATTTACGGACTTCCCAAGACCCATAAGCCTGGCATCCCCCTACGTCCCATCATAGCCTACCACCTTTCCCCTGCCTACAAACTGTCTAAATATCTGTCTAGCTGGCTCACACCTTTGGTGAAAGCCAGCCCACAGTCCTCTGCCATAAGGGATATCCCGTCCTTTGTGCAATCAGTTAATTCCCTCAGTCCTGTTCCCAACTCCGTTATGTTATATTATGATGTTATTTCCATGTATCTTTCCCTCCCCCACCAGCTCATTATTAGCCACTTGACAACATTCTTGCAGGATAACCACGTAGATCCCCATACCATTGAATCCATAATCGCACTGTCCTCCCTACGTTTAGACTTCACTACTTTCACCTTTAACAACCTGTATTTCAAACAAATCAGGGGCTCGCCCTTGGGCAGCCCGCTATCCTCCCCCCTTGCAGAAATAGTCATGGCCACCATTGACCACTGGATCCAACAGCAAATCACACCGGGCATTCACATGTGGCGGAGATATATTGATGATATCTTCTGCATATGTGATACCGGACAGGAAATAAGTATTTTAGATTGTCTTAACTCCTATCATCCAGAAATTTCATTCAGTTTAGAATTGGAGGACAGATCTGTATTGCCGTTCCTGGATATACTTTTTATACGTACCACCTCCCATTATCACACTACCGTATACCACAAGATCAATAATCCCACATTCTACACAGACTTCAACTCTTCATGCCCCCTATCACATAAAATAAATACTGTTCGAACGCTTACCAAGAGATTATCACCCACTTCTCCCTTCCCCTATTCAGAACTATTGAATTTTCCCTAATCATAAAACAGCTGGCCCTATCCCAATACCCTCCCCATTTTATACATAAATATAGATATAACCCTCTTTCCGGTAGGCCTGCTACAGTCAGCAGAAACAGTTGTCTTTTGCCCTTCTCCACCCAATCAGTCGCCATCTCCCGCATCCTCAGATCACACGGGATCAACACCTATTTCTCTAATAGCAATAGTATTGGCGCCATCCTCAGACATCCTATTACCAGACTACCTAGATCTACCGTTGCTCAGTCCTCGGGTGGCTCGGTCTACTCAGTCTCATGTAACGATTGCAGCGCGTCTTACATAGGCGAGACTGGTAGGTCCGTAGCCATCAGGATGACTGAGCACGGTAGATGCATTACCAACAAAGACAACAGATCCCTTATTTTCAACCATATAGACACCACTGGCCACTCATTCAATCTATCCTCCCCTACCACCATATACTCTAATATCAACAATAAATATCAAAGGTTAATTATCGAAGCAGTATTATCCATCAGTAACAACAGTATTAACAGACACATTGATATACCAATACAGTACATAGATATATGTAATAATCTTTAGGCCGGCCACTTCACTCCCCTGATCTTGCCATAACCACCCGCATAACCCCCCCCCCCCCCCCCCTCCCGACCCCTATTTTTCATAATCCGAGGATTACGCTGATGGCGGGTCAAACCTGTTTTCCTCTCTGTTTATACTTTTTAGCGTCACGGTGTGTGTGGTATTTTTCAGTTGTTTGGCATCCAGAGATGATCACGCGTTATCTTATTATTTTTATTTTTTAGTTAATTTTATTTTATTTCGCAATAGTTCTATTAATAGTATGCTAAATCTTTCATAATTTTATCAATTATCATATCCTATATTTGTTAAATATTTCTAAAAAGCCTTCTTTCCATATCTTAATTTGATATCGTTGCCTCATACATAGTTAAAATATGCAGATTCATCGCATATCGATTCTATATATAGCGTTAGTTCCTCACAATACGTTGTACCTGTGGAAGGGCTTGGAGCCCGAAAGCTAGTAGCCTATGCATTTTAATAAAAGATTTTTTCTCTTCGTTTTATAGCTTTTTATAGAATTATAATAGTTTATAATTATTATCAATCATTATAGAGACTATGGTATGTCAGGTTTGTTCTTAGGTAGCATTTTCAAGGATTCCTTCAACCAATAGCGACATTGAGTCAATCTTCTTGGAACTCCTGGAGTTTCCAGAGACGAAATTGGTCATCTACCTCGAGGGGTAATTCTATCGATTCTATAATTGGGTCTTAAATTGTTCGCAAATGTGTCTTCGCCAGTGGCAATTAGTGTGGGAGTTGAAGAAGTTAATTTTCTAAAGGATTTCTCAAATAAGAAACACCACAGTCTGAAAAGGTTTTCTGTCCGAGGTGTCTTTTATTTTAGAATTATAAATTCCGGCCAAGCAACCTCTATCTTCTAAGATTTCTAAAATATATTGTTTTCTAATGAAAAAAGTTGATTTTTAATGATATTCATATCTTTAAATATTTCCATGTGTGCTTTAGAAATTTAGTCCTATGTTAATAGGGGGACCATTTTATTTCTGAATACCTTTATTTCTTTTCCGATTGAAATAGTGTTTAGCTTTCCTATTATAGTATTTACAAGAATTAAGTTAAATATATATATATATATATAATTTAGATAATGTTGAGGATTATAGTAATGGTGATGCAGTCGTGGTTAAATCTTGAAAGTATGATAATAAAAATAATTTTTATCGGTAATTTAATTTAACTAAAGGAATATATAAAATAACATAATTTGCTAAAAGTAATGCCTGGCTTAAGGCGAGTAGAATAAGGAAAACAAAGGATTATTTACATAATGTACAAAAGTTTTGAGCCGGCCATTGGGATAAAACAACAACGAGTTTTTATAGGGGAAGCATGACCTCTGGCGGTCGATTTAGCAGAGTATTTGAATCTATGAAATTATAATTTTAAATAAAATAATACTTTAATATTACAATTTTAAATAAAATATTTCAATATAACATTTCAAATAATACCTTTATGTAACATATATATATTTAACTATATATTAGATAGCGCTTTCGCCTATTTCCCGTCTGGAACTAGTGTTGAAATCGCCGACTGCTGTGGTCCTGTTTCTTGGTACAAATGAGTGTAAATATCCGTTGATATTGGCCCTGGGGTGTAAAATAGTGTAAATACCTGTTAATTGTTATTCGAGTTATATTTAATGTGGTTTAAAGATGACAATAGAAGAGGAGCGTTAGCAGACTTGTTTCTCTGGCTCTATCCCCAACATCACAGCGGTTGCTCTTCTGATAAGTCTCTCGTGTCCCGCCACCATGGTAAGGCCAAGAGTTATGCCAGAGGAAAGGAGATCCACCTGAGAGTGGTGGTTCTCGGAGGTCTGCAGGGTAGGGCTGCAGGATAGGGCTGTAGAGGAGAGCAACGGGAGCCCATGGTAGGCGATCCACAAAGAAGAAAGTGGCGTAGTCGCGAAGAACCGGAGGGGATAGCGTGCGACATTACGTATTGATAATAAAGCTTTCCTGTGCTAAATTTATATCTTTAATATCATCAACAACTAAACGCCATCTATCGATTAAAATCATAAATAATGTTTAAACGTCATCTTTCCTTTTAAAATATTTACAATTAATAACTATTTCTCTACGCAGAACTTCTACTGCAATGAATACAATTTGGAAGAGGGAGGGCATTACTCATCAGCGATGAACCCTCCCAACAGTTTTATTTCTGATTCATTTATTATAAACAAAATATTGTCATTTCCTGACCCTTCGCATGAGCATTTAGGATGGCAGAGCGCCATCTAGTGGAACAAGAATAAAATAACTTTTGGTAGTAGAGGTACAGCCCGAAACGCGTACTTGGTTGACTCTCTTGATTTATGAAGAAATTAGGTTGACCAAATATCTTTGGAACAAGCTAAATCAACGTTTAGTTGATTTCTATAGAATAAAGGATAACTATTTCTCATCGCATGCCTTTTGTATGTATTTTTATTTGGATATTGATGACAACCAGATCTTTTAGTCGGAATTTCGATGAAATAAAAGACTTTTCAAGTCAAGGTTTGTATGCTTTATTATAAAAAGGAGGGTAAAAGGTGTTATTATTCTTATGTATTTTGTTTTATTTTATCTTTCACTTTTATTTCATTTTTTAACAATATAAACTCCTATTTGAAAGCATTTTCAACTTTTCATTTGTACCTATTTACATAGACATAAAAGAAACTCATCTCCAGAAACCTGTGACAATTGACAATTAAAACAGACTTTATTGACGATCTAGTCAATAATTACACTCAATCAAGAGTTAATGGGAAAATTTACAGATTAGGGGGGGGGGGAGCATTTCGCTGAGTATGCGTAGGCCCTCACGCACAAAGGGATCTGAGTTCCGAGCGCATTCAGATGCAGCGCTGATGATCTCGGCAAGAGTGGTTCTCTTCTGAGTGGAGAGGCGCCTGAGGAGAGGTTCCCTATCCACGGGGAAAATAATCGCCTCCACGATGTCACCCTCTGTGACTCCTATGTTGGATAAGGGCTCCGAGAAGCGCTCTCGGCTCAACGCATATATAATATCGCCTGCCTGGTCGTAGCAGGCATCTATGAATTGGGTAGACAGAGGAGGTGGAGGTGTCGCGATGTCCGGCGACGTCCTTTCCCCGTGGAGAGCGGGTGGTGTTGGCTCGGCAGGCCGAGTCGCAGGCAGTGGGGGTGTTGGAGGCACTGCGGCTGGTGAGGTTTTCAGCTCCGCCTTGACCTGATGTAGAACTTTATAGATGTTGGAATTGCCTCCGGGCCTCAGGTCAAGGAGTTGGTTAATTACACCGGCGAGAGCATTGCTCTGCGGAGGTGTCAGGAGGGGTCCGCGCTTATGGGCCCTGGTCTTCGAAGAGAGGAGGTCTAAGACCTCCTCCCGCCCAAGACCAAGAGCGTCCGTCCCAGCAAAGGACACGGTGGGGCTTCTCCGGATGTACGCCTGGAGGTCATCCCTCGTAGATTTCCTGGTTGATGATGTAGAGGAAGCGGAGGACTCTTCGATGGCGGTCATTTCAATGTCCTGTGCGGAGGGTTTCGACTTCGTTGATTGAGGGCTCACGGAACCCCCAGGTGCTCGCAAGGACGGAACAAGTGTTACAGGTGGAGGGGCAGGAGACGTGTCCTCCACAGGTAAGGCCGAAGGCGCTGGTGGTGATGGCTGGGGTGCAGCAGATGGATGGAGCGCAACACGGCTCGCGGGAGGCACGTCGGAGAGCTCCATGGTTGGACTGGAGGACGCCGAAGGTGGAGGCTGGGCAGATGGCTGCTGAGGCAGCCCAGGCGCAGTCGCTGGTGGGACGCTGGTGGGAGAGGTTGGTGTGGCCGGTCCAGGAGCGGTGATTCGCCCTGCAAGCAGGGGGCAGTTGGCCCTGCGATGTCCTTGGCAACGGCACCTGGAACACCTAATACCGGAGGACATTAATGTCCAGGAGATTTGAATCTATTTACATATTTATATACTTTTATCAGTTTAACTATGTATATATATTAGGAAAATTCGAAACTATTATAGACGCGTATGATTATTTTGAAAATGAAACAATTTCTACTGGCCTTACTGCAATGTAAAAATATATTCCAAATTTTTCATTTTTAATATCTTGTTTTGCCTCGCTGGACATTTTCTCTTATGAATTCTGGAAAATATATATATGTATATAGATTGATAAAGATAATACTTCGCTAATAAGTTTTCCATTTTATTTTCTTTTAAGAGCGACAGTGGGTCGCCGAAAGGTCGAGGGAAAAAAACGTTTATAAAAGGTTTATGAAGTCTTAACTCGACATGATCAAATTTAATATAGTTTGAACATTTAATATAGTAAAATAAAGACATCAAATCGCAACTAAACGTTACTTATCCGAAACTTTTAGTTGCATGATTAGGAGATGTCCTATCAACTTTTAGTGGAACGATGAGTAGAAGCTTTTCGCTTGATTTATTCCCCTGATCCCAATACAATTTCACTTTTGTACCTTTTTTGCACATTATTGAATTATTTTAGTATAATTATAATCATACTATTTTCTGTTTAGTTTATCAAATGTATGAGTCTCCGCTAAGAAATCACAAGTTTAGATGGGGTCCGCATCATTTCACTTTTATAGATTTTCATTTTAGTTGAACGCGGGGCCCACATTTTAAAAATCCAGAGGTAGGGTGAGGATCGAAGCGACGTTTTTAAAATATGAAATAATGATAAATTTGAAATCAATGTATAGAGAAATTCTATAGGGAACTCTTTGGTGCAGTCAATTTTCCGTTATTCAGTCTGCATGGAACCATGGAATGTTACGCCAACACACTGTAGACTATTTGTTAACCAACAAAAAGCTATGTCTAAGAATTATATGTGGGTTTCTAAAAGATATATAATAATATAACTTATTTAAGAGAATGGTCGGTGGAAGAATGGTCTAAACCGTTGGTTTTCGACCGCTATGAGCCGGGATCGAATCCCGTATTGGGCACCTTTTTTCTTATTAAAAAAACGATCGAATGGTTTCCGATTCTTGCAAAATCCAACCCTACCAATGAGTGCAAGTAACTAAACGGGGCTCTGGCGCATTTGTAAGTGCAAAAGTCGAACTGTTTTTTCACATGTGTAGACAAGTGGTGCACTTACAGTAAAAGCAATCGCCAACTTCTACCCACCATGATTATCATGGCCACGTGTACTAGGGATAATAATAATAATAAATAAAACTTACTTAACTTAAGAGAAATACATACTTGAACGTTCAACTAAAAATTGCTGATGGCTTACGCAAACTATAGTTTGGCATTAGGCGTTTTATTCTTTATATATGTTCTCCTGTAGAAGTGCAGAAATTCCCGAAAGCTTGAGACGGTTTTAATAAAATAATAAAAATACATTCTTAAAAAGCTTTTATTTAAATGTACTAAAAAGGAAAAATAAAATATTGTATATTCTGTTATTGAGCAATTAGATGTATCTGAGTGAAAATAAAAGCGGCGATGGGATGATCATCATGAATTTCGAACCTAATGTGATTTAATATGTAACAACTGATTAGCGATTTTATAAGTGTTTGCTATATTTTTACCTCTTCTCTAAATATGATCGTCCCCCGCCGCTTTTATTGCCACTCAGATACATCTAATTGCTCAATGACAGAAGAATACAATATTTTAATTTTTCCTTTTTAGTGCATTTAAATGAAGGCTTTTTTAAAATGTATTTTTATTTATTAATTATTTAGTTAGTTTTTAGTCATGGATTTACAAAACTTAGAATCAAAAGTTCACTGAGGATTAGGCCTTAAATAGACGGAAGCCTGCTCGCGGCGGATTGGTCAATGTAAGGGGCGTAACACAAGACTTAAAAAGAAATATAGAAATGTGTTCATTTCTGGCCATACCGACCACCCAGAACTTTAAAAATCTGTACACTTGCATTTTTAATGCATTTTTAATGAGTGGGTGTTAAAAGTTTATACTTCTATGTAATCTGTAAGTATATAAAAATTAATTTACAAAATTTGAAAGGCAATTTGAAAATTTGTCCATTTCCGGCCACCCTGACACAACCCAGAAGTTTGAAAATTTGTCAACTTGCATTGTCATCGAGTTCTGAAAAGTATGCCAAATTTCAGATTACTACGTGGTTTAGAAATATATTAAAAATCGATTGCAAGATTTGTGGAGAGACAGACAGAAAGCAAGTTAAATAAAAGCTTTAAAAAAAACATATCTCCGGGAACCTTTATAAGTGTTCAATTATTTCCAAGGGATTTAAATCAATTGATGAGAATAATAATTATAAATAAATCAGAAGATTGTGTGAATAGGTTGCGTAGATGTTACACGTCTACTGGAAGTGTATTGGAGAACATGGATATTCTGGAAGATAAATGACTTACGCTCCAAAAACTTCCCTGCACGGTAAAAAGTCCAGGGAACTACGTAATTAGTAATTAAAGTCTTAGGATCAATCCCAGCCGATACTGTTTGTTTTGGTGACAATGGAACATGTAATTAACGGGTGACGTCATCTTGGTGAACGGAAGTGACGCATCATCGCACTTCCGAGGACAATTAAAGTTTCCAGTAATGAATCTTACAGTGATAAATCATTAGAAGAGCTGTAGAAGCGCAATAATTCTGTCGATGTCTTGACGCCTGGTTGGTCCCATTCTTACAGCCGCTTTTCTCTAATTGGCTGACTGGACAGCAAGGACGCTCTTTTGGAACAAAGTTAGAAGACTTCATAATCGACTGAATACACTAAAATATTGGAGGACTTTGAAATACATCAGAATATCTTTTAACCCAATGGGATAGTGATATAGCACAATATGGATTATAGATTATAAACTTAGGGTAATGAGACTAAATTCAAATAAATAAATAGAGTGTGACGTTTCGGTATAATCGTTGTTACCATTATCAAACAAAAGTACACTGAATAAAGTATTCATTGATATATATATTCAGTACTTTTGTCTGATTGTAACAACGCTGTTACTGCAACGTCATACACTATTAATATTTTTGACCTTACCTTGTATCCAAAAGGATAGTGTTTATAAATGATTGGTTTACAATGTGTGAGATTGATATATTGCAGATGCATATGTTATATATTGTAATCGCTATGTTTCAATGCCCAATAATATTGGGAGATTTTATTGACAACTAGCCGAATGAATAGCCGAAACGGAAACATCGAGGATAATCATTATAAAGTACTAATATTTGTGAATTAATTACATAATCTCATTTTAACTAGTACAATATCTGAGAGACGCGAGGTCTAAGGCATGTAGAAATCTTCCTGCCAAAATCTAAACCAATCTCAACCGAAGTGGGGCGCTTGTTGCGAGTGAAATTGGCAAATTTATAAATAACTCCAAGGATATTCGAGGTAGAGACAATAAAATATGACTATACGTTTTTACAGATTCAACTATATATATACATACTGTTGAAATTTCAGCCAGATTAGTTATGTAATGAGGACGTGTATGAGCCGACAAACATATATATGTCGTGGTAAGGTTATCCTGTCTACCGATTGTAGTGATAAGCAGGCACTATGCAGTCATGGGGCCAAGTGGTTTCAGGCGTCAATAGGTAACACAAAGGACGAGACAGGTTGGATGTCACCTCAGAGAGAGACCAGCGCCGAAGACGCGGACAAGGTCCAGGAGGATGTAATCTACATGAGAGGGAGAGATGAACTGTTGTTTCCGACTGTATTTGTCGGTCTGTAATCGGACACCTTTTGTCCTGTCTTGGAGCCAGCGGACTCTCAATCAAACTTTATTATCCTGTTTTGTATTATATGATTGCCAAACTGAGGAGTTGAAATGTATCTATATTTTGGGGCTGTTATACTATAATTATGTTACATATGAAAATCTAGTATATATTGAAATATATTACTACATATATATATACATGAAAAAACAATTTTAAAATATATAGGTCAGGTGTTGATATTGAAAATAATTAGAGCAGATCCTGACCCGGAGCACATGTGCTTTTTAGATGGCAGAGCGCCATCTAGTGGAACAGAAATCAACTAAACATTGATTTTAACCTGTTTCCTGATATTTGGTCAACCCATTTTCTTGACAAATTAAGAAAGGCACATATGCTCCTGGTCAGGATATGCTCTAATTATTTAATATCAACACCTGATATTTTTATTGATTTCTATTGTGTTTTCGTGTGTTAAGCGTATTTACGCAAGTATGGCCTTAAAATACCCATTTCTTGGTTTCTCAAGAAGCCTCTGGGACAAAAATTATTATTGGTCGCAGTGGTACACCCTACTCCACGCTATCGAGCGACAACAGCGCGAAACGCGTTCGTGGATGACTTTTCTTGGTTCATCAAGAAAATGTGTTGGCCAAATATCAGGAAACAGTTAAAAATCAATGTTTAGTTGATTTCTGTTCCACTAGATGGCGCTCTGCCATCTAAAAAGCACATGTACTTTTGGTCAGGATATGCTTTCATTATTTTTAATACGGCTGCTCCACGCAGTGTTAGCTGTCTTCTTCAGTGTCAGAAGAGCTGTTTGTCGTGCGACACTGGAAAATCAAAAGATAGTCACTGCTAAGTGGTACACTGAGGAATTCCTTCCTAAAGAAGTTCAAGCTATCAAAAGGTTACGTCCAAACTCAAGGACTGACACATGGCTTTTCCACCATTACAATGCTCCAGCTCACCGTTTGAAGGTCTGCGCCAATTATTCGGCACGTACTGGACTCAAATTGTTGGAGCATCCTTCCTACAGTCCAGACCATGCGCCTTGAGACTTTTCCCTTTTCCCTCACGTGAAGAACAGACTAAAAGCTTTTTCTGCGATGAACACCTTTTGAGAACATGAGATTACGCCCAGCTCCCTGAGGAAACGTGGAAGAGTTGGTTTGATAACTGGTTGCAAATAATGGAGTAGTGTATTGATTGTGGTAGAAAATATTTTGAAAGATTGTAAATAAATTAGAAAGTTATATTGCAAAACCTTCCTAGTACCCTATGTATAAACACTTTAATTATCATCAATATGAGCGGTATGATCTGGAGATGAATTTACATCATTCATCCCCAAATGGCAACTGATTCTTCGATAAAGGTTGCATTTTCTATAAACTCTAATCATACAGTTCATTTTCTGGAACGCTCCATGAAAATGAAACAGACAACTAAAGACCTAAAAGACTTTACACTTTATTAAATTTTGTTTTTGAGTGTAAATCCAATCCCAATTTCCAATACAAGGTCACTATTAGTAGAGACCAAATTAATCTTTAGTGTACATATCATGGAGAATCAAGGAACACTCTTCAATACATCTTTTACTAGATTATTCTGTTTTTCAGGACTATAAAATCGAAAATAATTTAGTAGTAACATATCCAAGTATTTTTTTTTTCCAGTAAAGAAATGTATATTAAATTCCATACCTTTTGTAGATATATTTTGATTTATATATAGCAACAAATATCTTTTAAGAAACTGATAATTTATATTATGCTGAATTTACATATTGCCAGACACTTTTTTCTTTGTACACAGTTCTTTTTTTCTCGTTTTTTCCCTCTCTTTCTCATTGTTAACATCATATGACTATTCTATTCACGGCCTAAAATTATTGTATATATATGTACAGACCTATATATGTAAAGGCATACATGTATGACAGCGCAAGTGTTCATAGGAGGACATAACGCTTTAAATTGAAATAAAAAATGAAAATGGAGAATTCATTGTGCAAATTCTTTAGGTTCTATAATCAATATTATCAACATAACTTGTACCATATGTATGTCATATTAAGAACTATTCTACCACTGTCCAAACTTTACAGAAGTGAGACATCGATTGTTCCCTGATCTAAATGATTTAACTCTCTTACATATACAACTTTGTCTTTATAAATTTTGACAACTCTGTCGAATAATATATATATATATATACATGTAAATTTGTAAATATTTATTTATAAGTTTTAATTTGTTTGTTGTTTTTGGTTTATTTCCTTTGTAATAGGCATAAATACTTCAATATCGCGACTTTTGTTGATTAATAAATAATGAAAAATAAAAGATATAAATAAGAACATATTTCATGACGACTATACACTGCTAACAGCCCAAAGTAACCTTCATGAGTTTCAACTGATTTTATTGATTTGTCATCTAATATATTCATTGATTTTAAAATTGGGACGAGACAGAAACGAATCAATAAATCCATATATATGTTAGGAATTCGTCGCCAAATAATACCATAACAGAATTAAACTAAAGAATTTTATTTATTAAGTTTTAACTTGGTTTCAAAGGTGACATTGTGTTGTTTTTTTAAGTTTGAAGAGTTAAAAAGAAGGACAGTTGTGTGACCATGTGGAAGACATTTGTCACATGAAGGATGAGCGACTTCACCAACACGACAGCAATTCGTCTGCTCTGAATAATGGCTTCTTAAAAACTATTGATTGACTTCGTCTGATTCCAAAATATTCTTGATGAATGGCACAACCTTTTTTTTCTTATCTTTGCAGTCCATTTCTTATGTAAAATATTTTCCATTGCGAATATAAACTCCAAATTTATTTTTGAAATATAAAAAAAATATATGTATAATAATATATTTTACAAGTATATATACTTATATATTTTAGCAAAGTATTTATTATATTATATATACAGATTATTAATATTTTTATATTTATATTTATATATATTTTGTTACTCTGGAAACTTCCTTCATTGCTTAACTTGTATCATATAAATGTTGATTGTGTGCTTACATTAAATAAATTGCTGTGTCATCCTGAAGTTTGTCTTTCCTGATTTTCTACGTTACTGACCAGGCGGCCAGACTGAGTGGACGTGTATTGCATCGCTCCTAATTTTCCGGTGAATATACTTTAAATTTGATTTAACTTTTGTTATATTATATATTTCGAAATATTTTAAACCCAGTTTATATTTAAACGTATTGAATTTTAAAATTATATATTAATATTGCTAAATCTTTTGGATTGAATTAAATACTTTAAATAACGCGCTAATAATTCATTAAAATTTTACGCTGTCAATAGATATGCAAAACAATGAATGCATTAATATTAGACAGGTTGGATGAATCATGTAAATATTTTGTAGACAAATTTGATAACAATCAAAAAACGTTGAATAAACAAGATATTGGATATGGTAAAAGTACAACAAAACAGCTAAAGGATAGTGTAATAGAATTAGTGAAACTAGAACAGAGTTTAAATGGAATTGGGGAATGTATGCAGAAAAACTATACTGACATTAGAAACGATTTATCCCAAATAGTAAAACAAAGCAGAAACAAGGACTCGTATGCAGAGGTGGTAAAATATGGGGAAGATACATTTATTCAAAAAGAAAAGCAAATTCCTGAGGAACAAACTATCATAATAACTGCCAATGAAAATCAAAACATCTCACAGGTACAACAAAAGGTGAATGATAGTATAAAATTTTTACGACAGGAGGGAAATAAAATTAGGATTAACAAGGTATTTAATACTAGGAAAGGTACAGTAATAAAATTGCCTAAAGATCAAGATATAGATCGAATGATAGAAAGTTTTACTAAGCAAGATGATCTAAACCAATGCAGTAAAATATACAAGCCAAAACTAAGAGATCCAAACATAGTCATAAAATCAGTCAACAAGATGACAAACTTGGCTAATTTATCGACAACGTTATGTGAGATGAACCCTGAACTTTCTCAACTCAGTGAAGAGATCAAAGTGCTATTTCCAATGAAAACCAATAGACCAGAGCAAGATGTAGTACTGAGGGTTTCACCTAGAGTCTACCAAATTATGAAGAGAAATGGAAAAATTTACACGGATATTCAACGATGCGATATTAAAGATAAAATATTAGTGAACCAATGTCAGAACTGTTTTTTATTTAATCCTAATCATAAGAGGAATAACTGTCCCAATCCCAAAAAATGTATTAAATGTGAAAAAGAGGGAGAACACGAATGCTCGACTACAGTTAAATGCTGCAACTGCGTCAAACATCCACATTTTAGAAATCGAGATTTGGAGCATAAACCGAATAGTCAAGACTGCCCAATCTATAAAAAAGAGATGCAA
The DNA here is from genome assembly GCA_030710605.1 of Cordylochernes scorpioides. NCBI lineage: Eukaryota > Metazoa > Arthropoda > Arachnida > Pseudoscorpiones > Chernetidae > Cordylochernes > Cordylochernes scorpioides. The sequence continues at coordinate 81,526,011 of CP092865.1, read as the reverse complement.
ATCATAATACAAAGAACAGACTATTCTACACTTATAGAAGATGCGGGCCAATAATAAACCTCCAGAATGATGGGGCGAAAACTAAATATTGACAAAATAAAAATTATTCAACAAAATACCAGAAAAAGCAAAAATTGCATAAATGAGCTTTGTGCATCTGATGAAATTAGAAATGCAGATATAGTAATGATTCAAGAACCTTATATAATCAAAGAGGAGGTAATATTTCCAGGACCTTGTACAAAATATCAATTGATGAACAGTCCCAATATAAATACGGCAATAATTGTAAGAAATAGCAGCTTAAAAATTCAATTAAGTACAGAATTCACTAACTCATTCGCTACAACTATAACCATACAAACAAAAAGTAAGAAAATATATCTTTCCAACATTTATATACATCCGAATTCAATGAAAAGTGAGCACGAGGAATTTATGAAGAAGTTAATTAATACAAATTTACATAAACCGGTGATAATTTGCGGCGATTTCAACGCCAGAGCTCAGTTATGGTATGATATCAGGAAAAATTATAATGGACATAGACTGATCCCTATCATAGATGAAATAAACTTAATTATCCATAATAATAAAACTTTCACGTGTCGTGATGCAAGTGTGATTGATCTCACACTAACAAATAAACAGGCAATTGCGGCGATCAGAAATTGGAAGACACAGCAGATATCGCAAATTTCAGATCATATAGCCATATCTTTTGAAATATATACAAACGAACAATTTAGTTCAGAAAAATACTATTCCACTTGGAAATTTAATGAGAAAAATGCGAACTGGTTAAGTTTTAGTCAGAGAATTAACAGTACTGAACAAGAAAAAATTGAAAACTTACTAGACATAGTGGATACACCAGAAATGATTGATCAAACGGTAAAAGAACTTACGAACATACTGATTGAGGCAGCACATAATTCACTTAAAGTAAATAATAATATGACAACAAAAAATAATATTATTAATAAGTGGTGGAATACGAATTTACAGCTTCTAAAGGATCACTGTCATTATCTTAGAAACTGTTACTATAGAAACAAAAATTGCCCTAATCATATTAAACAATATTATAAAAGCATACGAAATAAGTATTTACGGGAAATAGAAAAAGCTAGGAAATCATCATGGATAATTTTTCTGGAGGAAAACAAATCAAACAACCCTTATGGAAACTTATATAAGGTGTACAAAAACATCAAAAGTGGATCTAAGCGGAAGAGAAATATGCAAATTTTGGAGGGTAATACTGATATGGAATGTTTGCAGAAGGGTGAGGAATTATTGAATAACTTATTTCCAGATGATAAATGTGAAGAAGATACAAACATCCATAAAAGTATAAAAAAAGAAATTATAATTTAAAACTACTCAATAAAGAAAAACCGATGATTATGATTACTGAAGTCAACGACTTGATTGACAAATTAAATCCAAAGAAATCTCCCGAAATAGACAACATCTCTAACAACATGATAAGGCACACTAAACAATTTATAGCTCCTATATTGGTGAAACTATTTCAAAAATGTTTAGACATACAATACTATCCTGCTGAATGGAAAAGAGCAGAGGCAATAATTATTCCGAAACCTGGAAAAACAGATTTTAATAACTATAAAAATTATAGACCTTTATGTCTTAATTCCAACATTTCTAAAATATTTGAAAAAATAATTAATAACAGAATAATAAAATATTATGAAGATTTTAATTTACTAAGTGATCGACAACATGGCTTTAGAAGATCGAAATCTACTATTACTGCACTAACTGAAATAATAAAAATTGCGTTAGAACATAAAACAAGAGAATATGCAGCAATAATTGCAGTGGATATTAGTGCAGCGTTTGATAATGCATGGTGGCCGGCCCTGATGAAAAGACTAGATGAAGATGGTGTGCAGGCTTCAATGATAAATCTTCTACAATCATACTTTGATAATAGAAGAATAAGATTTAGATATTCCTCAACTGAAATTAATAAGAAACTAAGTAAAGGATGTCCACAGGGAGGACCACTGTCTCCCACATTATGGAATATTCTTATTAATGAGATACTGAATAATAATCTGGATGATAATTGTGAAACAATAGGATATGCAGATGATATTACGTTAATATGTTGGAATAAAACTTCTGAACAACTAAGAAAGACAATAGATAATATATTAAGAAAAATCAATAAGTGGTGTGAAAGTCGTAAATTAAAATTGTCAGATGAAAAAACAAAAATATTATATTTATATAAATGCAATAGCGATATAATAGTCTCAGGTAGCAAGTTAATTAACCGGTTGAAGAACTTAAGATTCTAGGAGTGACTATTAAAAATCACCGAGTCAGAAGCAAACTGGACTTTACGCCTCACGTTAATGAAATGATCATAAAGGTAACTAGAGCTAGTGGATACCTATTTGGCCTGACAAAGAAAGCATGGGGTCTGGACTTTAGACGAAGACTGATATTGTATAAGACATTATATCGAAGTACAATTACTTATGGTTATCCAATATGGCATCCATTCATAAAAAAAAGTCTAAAGACAAACTTAATTCTCTTCAATATAGTATATTAAAACATTGTATACAGGCCTACAGTACAACATCATCGGATTGTACACATATACTTGCACAAGTCCCCAAACTTACTGAATATATTGAATCTAACATGTTGAAAACCGAAATAAATTACAACTGATTTGACTCTTCAAGTAGGAATATAATTTCTAATTACATCAGGGAAAAATTGCAGAAATACTATGAGAAGACTAATACCATTTTCAAGTCCTTCTTCACTGATTCCCAAATACCCATAAATGTCAAGCCAAATTTTTACAATTTCCAATTTTTTACTGGTAACGGTAACTTTAGATCATATTTGTACAAAGGCAGAAAGACGGATTCGCCTAAATGCTCATGTGGTGCAGAAGAAGAAAATCCTGTACATATTTTAACGGACTGTCGACTTGTAGAGGACTTGAGAGTCAAAAATCAAATAAATATAAATTGTCTAAATCAAATAGTTAATAATAGATATATGTATATAAATTTTAATAGATTTTGTAGAATGTTTTTAGTAATAGATAGCCTGGGCTGTAATAACTGATATATAGTTATATGCTGTAAATAGCTCTAAATTTCTGTTCTTATGTGATGTTCACTAATATTCATTATAGGGTAATTAAATCGTTAACTAACTGACAAATATGTTAATAATTTCTATTATAATAAATTTCATATTAATAATTACTGTAAATAAGCTCCCAAACTTGTGTATGCATGCAAATATCCAAGACGGATATCGCGTGCTTTGTAAATGATAATAAATAAATAAATAAAAATGTTATAAAAATATATTTGTTTAGTAATATTTTGCAAAATAATATATATATAGAAAATATTTTCTTTTGATGGAAAATACATAAGTATAAACAATGAAATTGCATATAAAAACATACGTGTAATATTATTAATGATTATTTGATTTTATTCTTTAAATATAGAATTATATTTATCGAGTTTTTATGCAATAAAATTATTTTATAAATGTGTTTTTATTGAAAATAAAAAAAATCGTTAGAAGTGTTCTATAGAGTGAATGATTAAGTGAGATATACTCACAGACAAAACTTAAGGAAATTTAATATTTTGATATTGCCTGTCGTCGGCTTTTTTTTAAGACAGAGGTAATTTATTTCACACATGGATATCTCGTGTGTCTTCAATAAAGGACACTGTAATATCTTTCAGAGTTATTGTCTGAACCCCGATATACATGTTAAAAGGGTACAACTTCCTTTAATTTTGTTCATGACTGTATATATAAATATTTAAAAATAAATATATGTAATGAGATGAGAATTCCAGTAGCTTTTGTAGAGATCCTGTCGACTCACTGTAATATAATGTTGAATTACTGTAATGAGTTGTTGAGTTTGATGTCGACTACTGAAATAATGTTTAAGTCCTGGTAGCTCTTGTTGTACTGTGTTGACCAAGAGGAACAGTCAGGATGTAGAGTTTTCCAGTACCTCTCTGCACCTTGGAAGACCTTTAAAAGTTCTCACAAAATACAGGCAGTCGTGGTCGAGGCAGAGTGGAAAGTTTGGGATGTCCACACAAAAGACGAAGACACAGTTGCACTAAGAAAGTCCCGTAACAGATAAAAGTTGAGCTAAGGAGCGAAAAGATGGAGATAGACGAGTTCTTCCTAACTACATGTTGGATGAGATCGACATAACATACGACCGACGCGGCTTGCACTAAGGGTGAACTAAACTCAACTGAACTGAACTGTACTGTACTGTCAAGTCACTGTAAGGTGATGTATTTATAGGTTAAAGACGGGGCGACCTTATGTGACAGGGGCGTTTCTGAGAAAGGAGGCCTTTACCTGTCCAGGTGTGAGAGGGGTCTCTGCATTCCACCACATGTGACAGTGTGGGTGGCCTTGTTTGTGGGAATTGTAAATCGACCTGATTTATGACTTCCATCTTTAGACTTTGTTGTTTTGGCAATACTATGCTCGATCTCTGCTTTAGCTCAACTCTTAAATCTATTACAGATTTTATTTATTTATCCACTTTGTACAAATTACATTACATAGGGCGATGCAATGACACAGATTAATCATGCGCATAATTATTTATAGATGTGTTTCTATATACAACATGTCAATCTTATTATAAGTTATATACACAGTATGGGGTTGTTGGTTCAAATTACCATATATATTTATTTTTGTTTAAATATATTCAACGCTATGGAAAATTTGATTTGAAAAGCTAATTATTTTTAAATAACAAATTTAACACGAATTTAAACATTCAAAAACGCTTTTACAAAAATATTATATTTGTTATTTTGCATATATTATTTAAAGTATACAATTTATATAAATATAAAAAACAAAAGTATATATAAAATGTTTAAGAAAAACATCCACATTTCCTTTTAAAATTTCCAATTAGAACTTTGGAAAGCATTCAATTCCCTCATCAGAAATAAGACTTTCAGAAATGAAATAGAGGCAACATAAAATTATACGTTATCCTTCCAACTTTTTCAAACCGTCGTTTGATAAAGTTTGAAATAAATTCAACAAAATTATTTTATGGCGCACACATATAGACATTTTGTAATAATGAAAACAATAAAATGGTCTAGATATATATTTTCTATAACGTTTTATTTTTAAAAATCGTTTTCCTTTAAAATTTCGTTTTTTATATAAGAGAATAGTTTTATCTTAAATTGCATAAAATATTAGGTACGTAAAGAAAATATATCTTGAAGGTAAATTTTCAACGTGTTCATATTTCCAAGGTAATAGTTTTCCATTTAGGTGAAAATAGCTATTAGAGGCTGTCGACGTTTTTGCATGGCAATTTAAGAAATGTTTCTCAAATCCTAAAATATGAACAGCTTGGTTGTAAAAAAATATGGACATTGTATATGATAAAATATGCTTATTCTACGAACATTTCTTTATTATAAATATATTAAAATAATATATGTGCATATATATAATGTTATAAAATATAATAATTATAATGATTTCTTTGAAAATAGATTTTAAATTATTATTATTATATTGTCAGTTAAAAAAGATAAAATCGAACATTTAAATTATCATTTTTATGATTTTTAGTATAAATTAAGTTCTTTTGATTTAGATAAAGATTTATATAAATCAATAAATTAATTTATATTTTAATAGTCACAAAAATTTTAATATATATTAAACTTTGAAAATAGAACAATCTATAAATATTTTTAATTGAAAAGGCATATATTGGATCGAAATATCATTTGTTTGACGATATTTCAGTTGGCGTTCAGCCTTTTCAATTAAAAGCATATTGAATTGATATGGAAATTTTAAAAGGTGGAAATTGATCTATAAAATTAAAGCTCGCCTCTCCCGTCAAAATAGACGTTAAAACTAGACGCCATCTATTGACCGTCCCCGCAAACTAGCGGTCTCCGGTCTGTGACAAAGCCATAACAACAGCTTGGGCAAACTTGGTAAAGCGTCCGCCTAGAAACTATGGTTTCGGGCTAATGGCCCTCGTCAGTCTAGGGCGGACTTCATCCCGTGTGGATATCATGGAATCTTCACAATCTGCCAAAGAGGTGTTTATCTGGCTAAGTAGCTGTCGACGGCCATTAGCCCAAAACCATGGTCTCTAGGTGGACGCTTCTCAGTTTGCCCAAGCTGTTGTTATGGCTTTGTCACAGACCGGAGACCGCTAGTTTGCAAAGACGGTCAATAGATGGCGTCTAGTTTTAACGTCATTTTGACGGGAGAGGCGAGCTTTAATTTTATAGATCAATTTCCACCTTTTAAAATTTCCATATCAATTCAATATGCTTTTAATTGAAAAGGCTGAACGCCAACTGAAATATTGTCAAACAAATGATATTTCGATCCAATATATGCCTTTTCAATTAAAAATATTTATAGATTGTTCTATTTTCAAAGTTTAATATATATTAAATTTTTGTGACTATTAAAATATAAATTAATTTATTGATTTATATAAATCTTTATCTAAATCAAAATAACTTAATTTATACTAAAACCTACTATGCTACTATACTATGCTTTTATATATATTGTAATAAAAATTGATATTTTATTAAGAAAAAGGCATCTACTTATCGTGCAACTGAAAGTTGCTGATGGCTTGCGCCATCTATCGGAATAAATATCAACTATTCTCGTTGATTTTTAATTATTCCAGAATTGGCCAAATACCCATTCTTAATTAATCAAGAAAAGCTAACCACGGACGCGTTTCGGGCTGTTGGCCCTCATCAGCGTGGTGCAAGCTGTACCTCAACGACCAAAGAAATTGGTCATTAAGGCATCCTGAAAAATCATGAAACGGGTAGTTAAGGCCAGAATTGCGTGAGAACGTTACAAAATGTGAAAAAATAGTACAAATGTAATATTGATACAAATACAAAATACAATATATTAAAATATATCAAATTGTTATGTCATAAACCAAAGAATAAATTGATTATTGTATTATCAAATCATATATTATATATATCTTATATTAATGCTTTGAAAATAGAGCAATCCATAAATAAATCTTAAATTAAAAAGGCATATATTGGATCAAAAAATCATTTATTTTACCAATGATACCTTGATAAAGGTTGGCGTTCAACCAACTGAAATGTTGGTAAAATAAATGACTTTTTGATCCAATATATGCCTTTTTAATTATAGATTATATTAATGTATTATTAATTAATTATATTAATTTTTAAATATAATAAACCAAAAGAGACAAGTTTAGCGATTTTTGAAAAGAGAGTTCCCGTTAATCCGCCACTTATGTAAATATGTAAGCTCATATGGTGTCTAGTTTGTTCTTCCGATGATTGGTTCTCCATTATCACATGATCATAATTGGCCAATAAGAATTAAATGAACACATTTTCTTATATCCTTGGTTTCATTCAGGTACTGATTAGAGATGTTAAATAAATGAACATGGATTCGAAAATCTAGGTTTTTTTTTTTTTTTTTTTGTGAACACTGAATATTTTGGAAATTTTATTTTTTTGTTTTATCATATACATGGACAACACTTAAGGAAGTGGAGTGTCTTCGATGTCGCTGATTGTCTGATTTTTATTTTCATTTTTTTAAGAAGACAGAGTCAATTTTGTTCACACTTGGTTATCTCGTGTGTCTTCAATAAAGGTCACTGTAATATCTTTCAGAGTTATTGTCTGAATCCCGATATACATGTTAAAAGAAACAACTTCCTCAAGTTTTGTCCATGAGTGTTTCAAGGTTAGTAATATAGGTTAATAGATCTTATTGATTTTTAGTTCTTTAATCTTTGTTTTAAAAGGATAAGACGCTCTCAATCTCTTTATTCAGTAATGGTGAATTTTAATGATGTAAGAACTGATCAAAATTTAGGATATTAAACAATCTTTAAGTTTAATTGTTAGTTGAAAGTTTGGTTTTATTTTGCGATAGGCAAATACTCAATTATTATAGCCAAAAGACGCTGAAAGTTTCACCATTAGTGACATTAATGCAGTAGAACTTGGAAAATTCGAACGTCTTTGTGGTGTATTTAGGTTGATTAAAAAGTAGAAATATATTTTAGGCTTTATTTATTTAAATGGATTTCATTATATTACACCGTATTAGATACAAAATCCAAAATTACAAGTCAACAACAATAGAATGATGATGATCAGTTAGATATTATGATATATACAATATATCACAGAATAATAATCTGTGGATTTAAAATTATTAGAATATAAATATACGCCATTCTTTAATTCGAATATTTATCTTGGTCCCTAGACTTTTAAGCTTTTTATTCATAACAGCTTTAATTTGATTTTTTTTTTGCCCTTGGACTTCGAATTATCCATGTTCTCGACTGTAGTTTAAATATTATATTTCAGAGGTTATAGAAATACGTTTGATTAAAGAGAAATAGAAATCGTATGCAAAATTGTTACAATTTTATATAGAAAAAGATTACCTATTCAATGAATTTTTAGATATATTACTTATATTTAAATATTTCAGAAAATCTACTAATTATTTTAAGTTTTTCTCATTATAGATATTTTATTCTGCAAAATTTGAAATAAATATTATGGTATAATAGAAAAAAAAATTATTTGTTATAGTATTTTCTAAAAACCTATCAAATATAAATTTTAAAATCTCACAGATTTTTGAGGTTAAAATAATATCATCATCAACACATCATTTAAGCTTCATTAGCGCCTCTTTATTTTTTTTTCTCGTGTTCAGTCGTCTGCGTTTAATTAAAAGTACAATCGATGACATGGCAGCAGACGAACCATGCCTTAAAATGGCGGGAAAAAACTAAGCGAGGGTTATACCTTCATTTAGGTCATTTTCTCTCTTCTGCTCTTAATTGTAAGTTCGCCATCTTGTTCTAATTTCTTGCTTCGTTGAAGAAATAACTTCATATTAATACGAATTCTTAGATAATGATGAAGAGTGGTAATTACAAAGAAAATGATATTGATGCATTTTTTAATGGACTTAGAATACTCAAATATATAATTGGTAAAATAAAAATATACTTTTTCTGTTAATTATCATCATATTTTTATTAATACTCTGGTATACATAGATGCATATTACACTTGCGAATATTTGAGAAGTTTTTGATATTATTATATGTACATATGATTTGTGTATAGATATATTCGTTTTGAAAATAGAGCAATCCCTATTTAAATCATTAGATAATAAAAAGACATTTATTGGATTGAATAAAATATTTATTTGCCAATATTTTGGTTGGCTGAACGCCAATCTTTATCAAGGCATTACATTTTGTATAAACAAATTCAGCGCCACATAGTGTTATCACAGTTGAAATCATTTGCAAATATTGGCAAATAAATTTGTTATTCAATCCAATTTTGACGGGAGAGGGACCCTATGCTTCTATGGATCAATTTCTTCCAGGCAAAATTTCCAAATATATATGTTATGTACTAGGGCAGGAGTAAAAAATATACTTTTGGTTAATTTATACACTTTCCGTTATGTATTTTTTTTTGTGGACAACAAGAACCTTATTCTTCAATGTAGTCTCCTGCCTCAGAAACGTACGTGGTTTAGCGTGCCATCAACTTTCGGATTCCGTCGTGGAAAAAGGTTGAACGTGAAGCCACCTTTTCTACTAATCAAACGGAACGTCCATATTTAAGAGAAACCAAAGATATATCAAGGATTTATTAGGCGATTCAAATAGATGAAAGTCTGAGGGAGTAAGAATTTTAAAATTATTTTTTTCACTGATTTTTATATATTAAAAGTCATTTTTGTTATCATCATCACATGCAATGTATATTTTTTAAACAAACGATAATAAACAACAACAACAACAATGTATTTTGCATCTTCATTATTATAAAACAACAACAACAAAATAAATTGATACTTCTGTTACCTACTCTACTACAATTATTGTAAATAGTTTCACGCGCAATTATCCAGATCGGATATAGCGTGTCTTATTTGCAACTGGTAATAATTAAACAAAATAAATTAACAATGTATAAAAATAAATTTTAACATTTCTAACATTTAACACAAAAACGTTACACTATAATCCCAACTTCGGCCGGATGTTAAATGCAACAAATTCCCATCTTCAATTGTAAACCTCGACAAATAATGTCAACATGTTACTGCATTAATACCAAGATAATCTACCTCGCCATAGAAGAAGAAACAAGTCGGGGAGATGATATTCTTTTATGATTTTGTAAATGAGCCAATTGTATCGTTTAACATAACTTTGAAAGAGATTCATAATATCACTACGTTACTGTATTTCGCATTCTCTAAGGCCGTTTTAGTCGAAAGGATATAGGTTAGTATCACCTTTCCCGACAAAGAAAATTCAGACAAAAAGCCAACAACCAGTATACCATGGTGTCAGAATTTGACCCTCATCAGTACAGGAACGGCTTCGATTTTATAACATCCTACGAGAGATTTTATGAAATAGGTCAAATTTACCAAACAGGTGTTAAGCTGGTGAAGTTGCAAGGGCCATTTTTCAGGCATGATTTTAGTGCATGACAATCATCCTCCCGTAACGTTATGTTGTAATTCTTTATTATCATTAGTAAAGTTTTTTATATACTAGACCAGGGGTCTGCAAACTACGGCTCGTGAGCAACATGCGGCTCTTTGGATGTGAAGCTCTTTATACAGTTCCATACGTAAATATTATTTATGTGAGTAGACAATTAGAATAATTTTATTGACATCTTGTCAATACATGCAAAGTGCACAGTCTGTACTATTTTAAAAAAAAAGATAATATGGATTATATACACAATGTACAATGGATATGGCGCCTCTGCCAGCGCTACAGAGTTTGGTAGAGAATCGCCAGTGGGTCTCCAGCGAAACCACGCATTTCGCGATCTACGAAGAATACGTAGATCGCGTACTTCGCCGCTGAGGAGATGGTGATGGTTATGCGAGTAGAAGGACGCATGCGTCTGAAAACTTGCGAATAAAGTTCGTATAAGACAGTCCACTTCAATCGTTGTTATATTTTACTATTTTGATTCGAAGAGTTTAATTTAGTCGAGTACTATTCATTGTTGGCAAGAAAAAAATATTGTGGCTCTTTAAAAACTTAGAAATTTTATAAATTGTAATTTTCGACTCTTCTTCTCAAAGGTTTGCCGATCTCTGTACTAGGTTGATGCACTGTGCCATCTTTCTGATGTACAATTAAAGGGAGAGGTTTCATCTTCAAGTACATATATAAAAGGATTAATTGATTAACTTTACTAATATTAGAAATCTTATTAATTACTTAATTCTTCTTTCCACTTAAACTTGTTCTGTGGGGATTCACCACTATTTATCACAATACTATAAAGTAAATTTATTTTTTAGCGTTTCGAATTTTTTTCAGATTGAAGGAAAGGAAGGGGGTGTTCTATCCAACTTTTGTTGCAGTGGTGGAGAATTGAGGCTTTTAGATAAATGGTTTTCAGAAATGAATGAGAGGGTCAGCAAAACTTGAAAAAAAAAAACTTTAAAGTAAATAAATCTTTTTAAAAAGTCTCCAAGCGTTTTACATTTGGCTTTCTAGAAGGTTTTTCATCCTTCCGCACCATAAAATCTGCTTCCAATATTCTTAGAGTTCTCGATTAAGATTTATTCCTTTTGGTCCCTGAAATGGTCTCATTACCATATCTACTTGGTTTCCATGGAATTTCTCTCTTTTTTTCTTTTAAGTCTCCCATGAAAAATGATGCGTATTTGTTATGGGTTATATATCACAATAGCTCGATATGTTTGAAGAGTACGTTGAAAATATATATATAATCATATATTTACATATATAAATATTTATGCTGAGAAAGGAATAATATATTTTCATATATTTAATATATGGCATAGAAGTTAGGTACCATTTTCATGTTTAGTTCTATGTTATTTAAAGGATTCCTGAAACTTTTGACAAAAAAAAAAAAACATCAATGTTATTGATCGTATCTGCTTTTATTGTATTATAACCAAAGGTTTCTAAATTAAACAAGAATATATAATAGAACCTCCCAGTAAAGAACACCTAATTGCAGAGCCAATGTGTCCTTTAGGGAGAGTAAAAATGGTAATTTTGGATATGAAAATTTTCCTTTATAGAGAGCTGTCCACTAGCACGAGTGTCCTGTCATGGAGGTTCTACTGTATACTTATGAGTATATTATAGTATTAAAAAACAACTGGCAACAGCTTTTACTGTAAGTGCACCACATGTTAACAGATGTGAAAAGCAGTTCGACTTTCCACTTACAAATATGCCAGAAACCCTGTTTGGTTAATTACACGCGATGATGGGATTGGACTTTTAAAAATCGGGGGCCATTGGGGCATTATTTTTAATCAGAAAAAAAGTGCCCAATGCGGGAATCGAACCCGGGTCGTAACAGTCGAAAACCAACGGTTTAGACCATCTTTCCACCGACTCCAGGTATGATTATAAACAAGGTTAGATATAAAGGTCCTCAGTAATGCCATGTTCACAGTTGGTCCCCAAATCTCCATATCAAACTACCCGCCATCCTACAGAAGTAAAAACGAGAGGAAGTCGAATATATAAATAAAACTGGGGAAATGTTGTTAAAATAAAAGAACATAAAAGTGTTGAAGACGTTGTAAAGCCGGATGTTTTAAACACACAAACTTTTATAGCAATCCGCCTTTCAAATTCTACTCGTTATAAAACTACATTACTTAGTTTTATATGTATACTAGCCGAATGACCCGGGCAACGCCCGTGTTTTACCCGATTGAATGTTTTTATTCAAATACTATTTGTTACAATTATCATATTAGTTACGTATTGTGGACGTGTATAGTTGACAAACATACATACCTACATACGCTGACTTATATATATATAGGGATAATAATATAAATGAGTTTTAAAAATTGTAAAAAAGAAAAAAAATGCGTCGGCCGGGAATCGAACCCAGGCCGCCCGCGTGGCAGGCGAGCATTCTACCACTGAACCACCGATGCTTATAAGAAATGGCCCTATTTGGGTATTTATTCCATTCACAAAAGCAAACGATGACAGAATTGTTGATGACTCTGATACTTGTATTTATAATTATGTTAGCATAATGAATTAGTCAGTATTCCCATGGTCTCCAGCGAAGAGGTGTGAATTGACTTTTTGAAAATATACATAATTATAAAGATAGAAGCTTCTATAGAAATAAATAAAATAAGCCGAAATAGCTCAGTTAGGAGAGCGTTAGACTGAATATCTAAAGGTCCCTGGTTCGATCCCGGGTTTCGGCATCTTTTTTTAATTTTTAAATTTCATCCGTGAAAGAGGCCAGGAAAGACGGTCATGATTATAAATTATAATATTTATTGATATGCTATATATATGTCATAATAGATATCGGCTTACTGTTATATTATTATTTCTATTAATTAAAAAGGCATATTTGGATCAAAATATCATTTATTTTACTAATATTTCAGTTGGCCGAACGCCAACTTTTATCAAGGTATTATAACATATTAATGTGTGTCAAAAACAAACTCAGCGCCACATAACGTCAATAGAATTAATGAGATTTTATTTTGAGATTATTAGCTTGGTTTTTAGATACATGGGTATTTTTATGTGAATAATAGTACAAATGTGATATTGTACTGGGATAAGGAGCATAAATTAAGAAAATATGATATTGTAGTCGTGGAAAATACAATAAAATCAAATTAAAATCCCAATTTGCTTTAATTGTGCTAATTAAACAAATTAAGAAGAAAAACCTAATTTGAGGCGTAAAGAAGAAAATAAAAGATTACCTATTTACATATTTATATTATGATGTATTAGCGACCGCTCTTATATTGCATTTTTCGGTGTTCCTTTTATAGTGATAGTGATGCTAGACTCTTGGACCCATTCCAAGAGTCTAGCATCAGTATCTGTATAAAAGGAACACCGAAAAATGCAATATAACAGCGGTATGGTAGATTAAACTGGTGAAACCGCTGGGAGGGTTCACCAGCGATGATCCAGGCCTTCCTATTATTTTTTCCATTGCAGTAAGGGCAGTAAAAAAATGTTTAATTTTAAAATAACCATACGCGTCCATAATAGTTTCGAATTTTCATTTACATATTCACAAAATGTTTTGAACCGGCTAAAGGAAACCAACAACAATGGTTTATATATTCTGAAGCCTGGCGGTCGACTTTACAAAGTAGTTTGATTTAGGAAATATTTGAAAATGAAATTTTTTTACATATAACATATATGACGCTCTGCCAACTAAAAAGCACATGTGCTTTTGGTAAGGATATGCCTTTATTATTTTTAATATATATATGTAGTAATGTAGTTTATGCTGTTGGATGAATGCAGGGTGGCATGTTGGTTAGAAGCAGTCGTGGTTGTTGAGCGATGGGTGGTAAGGACACACAGGAGACAGAATCCAGAGGCAAAAACCCGTGAGGAAATAGATCGGGGAGGAAAGATAGAAGGTCCCAGAACAACCCCTAGAACAACTGGCGTCGAGGCCACCTCGGTGAGAACTGAACTTTGATCATCCCGTCTAGCCGCTTTAAGGAAGATAAGTCCCCTAGGGGAGAATGAAGTCGTGATACTTGTTTACCAAGGGGGTTGTTTGTTAACCTGGCTATCTTCCCTCTTTCCTTGTACTCCCACACAGGCCATTTTATTTTACATATTTCCAAATATTATTATAGATGTCCCCCCCTTTCAAAGAAGAATTTGTGCAGGAAATTCTTTGAGGGTGGGAAATAATTTGGCTGTGTACAAATTAATTTTATGTGTAGGTTAATATGGTACAGAGTGTAGGTATGGACAATCATAGCTATGTACAATATGGATACGTGAATGAGGAGGTGAAGAGAATGGAAAGGTGGAAAGTAAGAGAGCTGTAAAGTAAGTGTTTCAACATTGTAAAATGAATAAAGGAAGCCATTAGAAAGAGGCTGGAGCAAAAGTCATATCTGCAGCATTCGTCAACAAAACATATTGAGACATTTTACAGAGATACTTTAGAATGAAGGAGATTGATTAGGCAGACAACTTATGTGCGGTTCTCTTGATGACATTAAAATTAATAAATTTAACAAATAATGGACATGCACATACGTGAAAAAGACCTTCGGGGTCGAGTGAGAAAAAAAAAAGTGGACCTTTGCGGTCAATTGACAAAAAAATAAGACCTGTGAGGTCGAATGGTTGAAAAAAAAAGCCTTGACTTTCAGAACCTAAGTTTCAATGTAGGAATAGATACACTGCAGAAAGACTGAGAGGTTCAGCGAAAATAGATCCCCCCCTCCCCCCCCCCCCTCCCCCCACCCCCGTCCGGCCGCCGGCCAATCAGAGGGATCAAGAGGTCCTGGCGCTGGGGGGGCGGGTAACCTCCGGGAACTACGTCCATCTTCCATAAACGACCATGATTCTATTCAACTTATCGAGTAATTTTCAAGGGACCGGGAAAATATGTAGATAAAACGATGATTTTGTAATGTAGAAAATTAGGAAAGACAAAATTCAGGATGACACGGCACACAGGGACCGGGAAAAAATAATCACCTTATCGAGAGATTCACGACCATGAATTTATTCAACTTATCGAATATCTTTCAAGGGACCGGAAAAAAATGTTCACTAGATAAAACGACGATTTTGTAATGTAGAAAATTATGGAAGACAAAATTCAGGATGACACGGCACACAGGGACCGGGAAAAAATGTTCACTTTATCGAGAGATTCAAATTTACGAGTTTCAAATTATCAAAATATATCTTTTCTTTTTATAAGTTTGTAGAGAATTGTTTTAACAAATGTTCGTTAGACAAACATTCACTCGGGTAAAACCCGGGCGAAGCTGGGCACATCCGCTAGTTGAGAATAAAATAAGGCATTGTAAGCTTGAAAGGTTGTGGCATGATATCTGAAAATTGTCCATTAATTGAATTATAAATGAGAGATACGTATGATAAATATAAAAGGCTAAGTTTTAAAACATAAGTAAAAGTGACTTAAAAGTTGAAATAAATATGTGGTGAGGATTAAATTAAATGAGATTTTAAAATTAACTATAAATAATAATAAAAGATAAAAGTTGGTCGAGGTGAAATTAAAATTGTATTGGAGTTAATAAAAGGTTGAGGGGGGGAATATATAAAAATAAAAGACTAAATACATATTGGTTAACATGTTTGAACAAAAAAAAAACAATTTTTATGTGAAAAGATTGATATGCCCCATGCCCATTTAAAGTCGTATGTATAATGTATATTGGCGAGCGAATATTTTTTTTTAAACTGCTATTCAAATACAGTAGATACATTGTTTATGATAGTTTCAGGTAGAAATGGTACTACAGTGTGGACACGATTTAAAAAAAAAAATTGGCCCCAGGTGAATGAAAAGTGAGATAATTTGGTTGAGTTGATAAAAAAAAGTTCACGCTCTGTCATGATGTGATAGTACTACACATAAGTTGTTGTAAATTTGGGGTTATTCTCAGGTGACCAGTTTGATTAAGGGGACATTAATAGTAAATATTACTTTTTAAAAATGTGTAACTCTTTAAAGTTAAGCAATTTAAGGAATTGAATTATAGTTAAATAAATGAAGTAAATTTAAACATAAAATGGGCATATTATGGTTTTAAAATTGATATGAGATAAGTTATTTAGAGCATAAACTGTGTTAAAAGTGGGCTAACATGGATGATATATATATAACAAGCAAAAATGTAAACGGACGAAATCAAAATAAAGTTAAACACTCACTGTTGATGGGTTTCTGTTGGACTTCGAAGCTGGGTTGTGTTGAAGACTTGGAGAGCTTCGGGGTCGCAGATTGAACCTTGGTTCATGTTGGAAAGTCCCGATGGGGAATGTGGTTGCCATACATGGCGTGTAGACGAGTCCGCGGGACGTAGGCGGCTTGATCCGCTCGTGGTGGCGTAGACTGGCAGGGGACGGCGTTGTTGGAAGCAATTGTCCCAGTGGGGTTTTGCATTACTCTACTACTGTCGGGATGCGTTGGATCGCAGTCACTAAAGCTCTTGTAGCACTTCTCCTCACTGAGACTGGGGTTGTCTCGCTTGTCCGGCGTGCTAGAGTCACTGAGGTCTGTGTCCTCTAACAGTAGGCGGTGGTCATGTGGAGGGTTCTTGGACATCTCATCTTCCACAGTCAGCTCATGTGGATTAGGGGTAGTGGGATCTTGGGAAATCTGTGCAATTGGGACTTGGGAAGTCTTTTCAATTTGGACTTGGGAAGTCTGTGCAATTGGGACTTGGGAAGTCTTTTCAATTTGGACTTGGGAAGTCTGTGCAATTTGGACTTGGGAAGTTTGTTCAATTGGGACTTGGGAAGTCTGTTCAATTGGGACTTGGGAAGTCTGTTCAATTGGGACTTGGGAAGTATGTTCAATTGGGTCTTGGGAAGTTTGTTCAATTGGGACTTGGGAAGTCTGTGCAATTGGGACTTGGGAAGTTTGTTCAATTGGGACTTGGGAAGTATGTTCAATTGGGACTTGGTAAGTCTGTTCAATTGGGACTTGGGAAGTCTTTTCAATTTGGACTTGGGGAGTCTATTCAATTGGAACTTGGGAAGTTTGTTTAATTTGGACTTGGGAAGTCTGTTCAATTGGGACTTGGGAAGTATGTTCAATTGGGACTTGGGAAGGTGCGACGTGAAGAATTTGGGGCGTGGATATTGGTTTTGTGATAGCTTGCTCGATGGGATGGATTTGCGCATCCCGGAGAGAAGACCTCTGCTCAGGGGTCTGTACCTGGTGGAGGAGAGTATTGTCGGCGGCGAATGGTTGTTTACGACATTGTTTGTTGCAATGATTCTGGCCACAGTACCGACATGGTGAAGATGGCAGGCTGTTTGCACCGTGGGAAGACCTGGGTGGAAATCTCTGGGTGCTGGTGTATGGTCCCGAGATATAAGGTGGACCACTGCTCGCTTGGCGGGTCGTGGGCTGGGTATATTCCCGAATCCTTGTTACCCTTTGATACCACTCGGTTAGGGAGGTTGGCGGTATGATCCTTACTAACTGTTGGTCCCCGAAGGGTAGTCCTTCGGTCAAGGTTTCCAAGATAGTCTCTTGGGGCAGGCTAGTTGTAGCCCCATGGCGGTCTTGGTGCGGTAATATTCTTCCAAGGACTGATCTTGTAGGCGCAGGGCGAAGTATTTCGAGTAGGTGACTTCGCTGGTCGAGGGGTAGAGATCCAGCAAGGTGTGTCTCGCCTGGAAGTAGTTCCGAGTGTCCAGCCGAAGCTGGTGGAAGTATTGCAAGGGCTGTTGGACCAGGAACAGCGGCAGTCTGTCTAGTTTCTCGGAAGCAGAGAGTTCAGCTCGGTCCGCTTGGTTGTCGTAGGTCTCGAAGAAGCTTTGTGCTGGATACGTACCGTCATACTTGGGCATCTCTAGGTCTTGACGGGCCTTTAGGCGGAGGTTTTGTAAGGCAATTGTGAGCTGGGTTACCAGGTTCTCCAGAGTGATTGGGGCGGAGGGGAGCTCCACTCTCTCGTCGACCTGACCTACCTCCGTTGGGGTCTGGTTCTTGTCCTTGTTCATCCTGTCGGCTCTCTGTAGTAATGTAGTTTATGCTGTTGGATGAATGCAGTGTGGCATGTTGGTTAGAAGCAGTCGTGGTTGTTGAGCGATGGGTGGTAAGGACACACAGGAGACAGAATCCAGAGGCAAAAACCCGTGAGGAAATAGATCGGGGAGGAAAGATAGAAGGTCCCAGAACAACCCCTAGAACAACTGGCGTCGAGGCCACCTCGGTGAGAACTGAACTTTGATCATCCCGTCTAGCCGCTTTAAGGAAGATCAGTCCCCTAGGGGAGAATGAAGTCGTGATACTTGTTTACCAAGGGGGTTGTTTGTTAACCTGGCTATCTTCCCTCTTTCCTTGTACTCCCACACAGGCCATTTTATTTTACATATTTCCAAATATTATTATATATATATATATTGTAAAAAAAGATTTTCTTAGGTTGTTGAAGGGTACATGAGTATGTTTTTTGATAATGCTTTGTAGTCGTTGGAATATATTAATAAAATAAAGGTTGAATCATAATTTACTTTAATTAATATGATAACATAATAGAGAATGAAATAATACCTTGACTTTTAAGGCGGGTAGTAAAAGAAAACAAAAACTATTTACATAATGGTTTGAGCCGGCCATCTGGAAACAACAACAAATGGTTATATAAACAGAAAGCGCGACCTCTGGCGGTCGACTTAACAGAACATTTGAATTTATTAAATATATTTAAAATAAAATAACCTTTAAAAAACCTTTATATAACACCTATATATATATTATGATAGATTATGAAACGTTTATTTTGGATCCAAGTATTTGTTTTTCTAATATTTCGACGTAGCTGAACAACGCTCGTCTTACTCCTGAGAAAGTATCAGTAAGAAACACGACCTAAACATCAAGTAGAGAGTGCTGCTTTCAGAAATCTTCTTAGAGGAAGGTTGTCGTTCTGACACGAAAATAAAATAATATGAATTCTTCCAAAGCTGAGTTAAATTTAAAAAGAAAACGCTAGCACAATATAAAGTCCAACAAATTAATTTCCATGTTATATATATATATACTCGTATATAAACACAATTGTGTATATTGTTGCACCAAGTTGCAGCTTTGCACGGTCGTCGACCTTGGTTTCTTCCTTCTTGGTGTTATACACCGAGCGGGTTTCTATATTCGAAGCAAATAAATAAAAGTAAATAAGAATAAATTATATTTTAAAGTTATTGTGTTTATTTATTCGTTGTCTTCCTCGTAGGTCGCGATCCGCAGTCTAGGTCTAGGTCATCTCTCGCTCCAATAACCAATCAAGATAAATGTACAATAACAATATTACAAAAGGAATGAAACTATAAAAAGGAATGATGATAATCTAAATAATCTGTTGTAAATAAATATTAAATATCATAGAATATTTTGAATAATTGTAAGGCGCATTAAAATTGATGCCATAATATATATATAAGAAATACTTTTGAATATATATATTCTCAACATCACAAAAGATCTAATTAACTACGTATTCAAAAAAACATTCAAATATTCAAAACACTTGGCGATGTGCACAAGAAATTATAATATTCGTGTATATAAAATACTTTGAAAAGAATTGCCAACAAAGTGTAGAATTTGAAACAATAGTAAACTAAAACTTTATATCCATTGTTGAAACATATGAAACATAACAAAGTTAGCTTTATTTATAAAATAAACATTCGTGCTTTAATGCTTACATTTCCTATATATAGAATACGCGTTATTGGTTTATATTGAAGTAAATTATTTATTTTTTATTAACAGAGTATCATTTTTTATTTATAAATTCAATTGCCATCTATCGTTAATATTTTACACAAATTAAATTATTAGCAATGCGTTTCTTTTAAATATGATCAAATATTATCTCTACAGACCTTACTGCAATGATATGAGTTATTGAATGAGAGGGCTTGGCTCATCAGTAGTGAACCCTCTCAGCGGTTTCGCCAAATTAATCTCTAGACTGTTCTACTATTGTATTGGATTGGTTTGGAATATACCCTGTATTGTCTATGGAAGGCAGCTTAGGGGTGTTTAGTGAACTATGGACATAAGCTTATAGGTCTGTAGAGGTACATACATATAATTTCAAGGTATTGCATCGAGCAAAGCTCTTCCGCAAAATATGTTTCATAACAAATATATATTAGTAAATTAAATTTATAAATTAATGTTTATATTTTGCTACTCTGTAAACTCTCCTCATTGCTTATCTTTTGTTTATCATTCATAGTTTGTTCTTACCTTAAATAAATTGCTGTGTCATCCCTAAGTTTGTCTTTCCTAATTTTCTACGTGGCAATATATATATATTTATTGTTTCTTTGTAAGAAAGGTAAAGCCTCAATTACAGATTCTGTTCAACTATCAGAATGAAAATAAGCTTTTTAAGTATTATATGATAATTGAATAGGTGTATTTTATATTTTGCTATAGAATATTGCTATAAAAGCTTCTCTTTAGCGTGTAATGATGGTTTGCGCCAACAGTCAGAATAAATATTTATGTTTTGCTTTGCCATTATATACAGTATATAAACCCAAATTCAATAAATTATTTGGCCATGTTATTATGGAATTATATCAAAAAAACGTTTAATTGATATGTATTCCTCTAGATAGCGCAGGCCATCACTGATATCTAGTTTTAAAAAGTAAAAAATGTTTTTATATTGATTTTATTACTAGACCGATATATTTTTATTTTTGATCAGCGTTTTATTTCTTTTAATTATCCAGTGTACAAATAAAAAAGAGAAGAATATTCAGTATGAAATATGCGCACATACAACTTTATAAAGACGACCGGTTTTATACAGATTCACCACAGGAAGGAATCAGAGATAGAGTTCCTATACTCCAGTCAGCACAGAACCCAACAACAGCCTCCAGGTCCGACACATGTCCAGTGGCCACACCGTACATAGGTTAGCGTACCACTGAAAAGAAAAGTATTGAATCAGCCGCGTTCTAGTCTTCATGTTCCTCATCCAAATGGACCACGACATTCGGCGAATCTATTAATCTCCTCCGAAGTATTCCATATTTACAAACAAAATAATTGAGCCGGCCAAAGAAAACAACAACAATGAATTATATTTCTATGAAAAATAGACACTTCGGCCAGTTAGAGTTTTTATTTTCTCAATGTTTCGACAAAAATCTTTTGTCTTCGTCAGGAGAAGTAAATAAAAATAAAGCATTTGGCAAGGCGTTAAAAATTGTTCTGAGGTTGCAAGGGCGTTCTCACGTGATTTTTCGAATTTCGTACAACATCTAAAGCACGAGTCAAAAACAATTGAAACGTTGAGAAAATAAAAACTCTAACTGGCCGAAGTCTCTATTTTTCATAGAACTATGAATGCTGGCCAGGCAACCTCTATCTTTACGATAATGAATTATATAGTACGAAGCTGCGCTATCTGGCTGAGGACTTCACAGAGTTGTTCTAAAAAATATAATTTAAATTGAAATTTTTATCTCTCTATATAAAAGTCAATGTCTGTTTCGCGATAAACTCAAAAACTACTGAACCAATTGGTACCAAATTTTGCATGTCGCTTTTTATAAACCTGATGAAAATTTTCGGCTGCATTTTGATTAGTATTTTTGGCTATTTCTTTTTTTCATTTGAAGAACTTTTTTTACGCGGACTAATCCGGAAAGGATGAATTCCTAAATATGGCCATTTTTTTTAAAGCATCGGTGGTTCAGTGGTAGAATGCTCGCCTGCCACGCGGGCGGCCCGGGTTCGATTCCCGGCCGATGCATTTTTTTTTTTACAATTTTTAAAACTAATTTATATTATATATAATATAAATATATATTATTATATATCAACTATATTAATTAAATTAAATACCTAAACACTAATATAATACAATTTTTGACATCACACACACTTTTTTCCTGTAGTTTATGTGTTACTTCTGTATTGCTATTCTATGGCACTTCTAATATTTATTATTGATATACTTTTAGTATGAAGGAAATTGCACCCAAGGGATTTCTCGGGCGAAGCCGGGTCATTCGCCTGGTATTATATAATTTATATAATTTTGTTAAATAACATCCTCTATGTTGAGCTTGTATTTTCAAAATTAGGTCAGTAAAAATGTTTTGAATCTGTTTTCTTTCGCACACCGAGGTTTAGGAGTTGTTCAATAACATAAATGGAAACACCATCCTAGAACACCACCCTATATAGAGACTATTATGGGGAGGAGATAGTCTCCTCTTCTAACAGGGAGGACGAGTCACCCGGACAAAGGTCTGAAGGAATTTCTCGACATGACAATAGTCGGGAGATCTACATCTGTCCAAGGTGGAATTTGACATTGAGTCAGACGATACTCACTAGGATTCGTCTGATGTAAAAAAAAAATAAAAATATATATATATATAATATGCATATATTGGATTTATAATTATTTTATTGTTCCAATATTTCGAGGGGCAACTCGTTTCTCTTTATCGAGGATGTTTGTGTTTTTTACTAAAATATTAACCTTGTAGAACGAAAGTGGTGTAAGCGTGCTCGCATGTTTTAGTAAAAGACGCAAAGATCCTCGATAAAGAGAGACGAACTACCCCTCGAAATATTGGCACAATAAAATACTTAGAAATCCAATATATGTATATATTTTTAAATATATATATAATTATTGAAATTAAAAAGGCATATTTTCACCGCTCTCACATGAGCATTTTATATGGCATAACGCCATCTAGTAGAACAAAAATAAACTAAACGCTTATTTACCTTGTTTCGTGATATTTAGCCAACTAAATTTCTTAATAAATCAAGAAAGGCCAACCACGATGGACCTCTGTCATCTAAAAATGCTCTAGTGTGCGCGGTCAATATATGCCTTTTTATGTTTTCAATATCAACACCTTTGCGTAAATACACTTAACACATGAAAAAAATAATAGAAAAAAATGAGCACATGTTCTCCTGGTCAGGATATACCTTTTTTATTTTTAATATCAACACCTGACCTTTTTATTATTTTTTTTCTATTGGTTTTTCATGTGTTAAGCGTATTTCCGATTTGTACCTTCTGTAATTTAAAACTAAAAAATGAAATCACTCACTATATTTTTGATTGCTCTGCTCTGAAAGAAGAAAGAAGAACCCTTATGCTCAAAACTGGGCAGCTCTGTGCTTCACTTCCATCAATAATTGACAATATGACCCAGAATAAGTATATTGATACGGCGTTTTATGGTTTACACAAGTCCATATCTCAGAAGAAGGCCAAGTGACACTCACTCCTCACTTTCTTACTGCTACTCTTTTTGTGTTGTTTTTCTTGCTTCCCTCTTTCTCTTTCTTGTTTTGTTTTCTTTTTTTTTTTCTTCTGTCTATATCGTTGTTTCCTTTGTCTCACTGCTTTGTTTTTATACCTACCTCTGGTGAATCCTGTATAGAGTCAGTGACCCTAAATAAAGGCTTTTTGTTGTTGTTGTTGTGTTAAGCGTATTTATGCAAGTTTGGCCTTAAATACCCATTTCTTGGTTTCTCAAGAAGTCTCTGGGACCAAAAAGATTTTTGGTCCCAGTGGTACAGCCTACTCCACGTTGACGAGCGCTAAAAGCGCGAAACGCGTTTGTGGATGGCTTTTCTTGATTTATCAAGAAATTGGGTTGACCAAATATAAGGGAACAGGCCAAATCAATGTTTAGTTGATTTCTGTTCCATCAGATGGCGCTCTGCCTTCTGTAGAGCAGATGTGCTCCTGGTCAGGATATGCCTTTTTATTTTTAACTAGACGAATGGCCCGGGCAACGCCCGGGTTTTACCCGAGTGCGAATACACCTTGCTTCCTAGGGTTGTCGGCGCTTGTTGACTCCCGGCGAGCAAGCGACTGCTCCCGTCGGCCGCCGGCGTGCGAGTGGCTTCCCGGCGTATGCGCGCACCCGTTGACTCCCGGCGAGCAAGCGACTGCTCCCGTCGACCGCCGGCGTGCGAGTGGCCTCCCGGCGCATGCGCGCGCACAGGGAAGCCACGTGTCGCAGGCAGCCAATGAGCGCGCCCCGCCATCAGTTCCACCGCGTTCTAGATGAGCTATTTAGAATAATTTGAATATATAGTTTTAATAATTGATTTATATATTTTTTAAAATAGCCTATCGTCATCCTCGTTATTTTTTACCTATGTATGGAAATTTTGGTTTGAATTAGTGAACTACTGCGAATTTGTATACCGGACATACAAACCAACCAACCAACCAACCAACCAACAGACAAACATACAAACATTCATTTTTATATATATAGATATTGCCACGTGGAAAATTAGGGAAGACCAACTTTGGGATGACACAGCAATTTATTCCAGGCAAGAATAAACTAAGAATGATAAATAAAAGATAAGAAAAGAGGGAAGTTTACAGATTAGGAAAAAATATAAACATAAAAATGATACTCTGCTAAAAAAAAATAATAAATACTTTGTTATAAAATATATATCACTCTATATAATTTTATATGAACGATTAATAAAATTAATTTCAATCCCAAAAAAATCTCCCTCATACATTGTTTCTTCAAATTGTTTTATATTGGCAATGTTCATATGCTGATTTGACAATGTCAATTATAGAATACATAGTGTAGAATGTATACTAAAAATCTTCAAAGTTTCTACCCATTCTGAAAATTTCTAAAATATCAGTTTTATCTTTTTTCTTTAAAATTTTGATTAACTTTCATTTCACTTAGTGAACAACTCCTACACAACTCTGTTGATTCCTTAATTTACAAAATTTCTTTCGTTTATTTCATGGAAGCATCTAATCACAAAATTTCTCATTTCTTTTTATTATATAAAATATTATTACTATCATCTAAAAAGTGTCAACTTTCTTTCTTTAATTAATTAAGAGAAACCTCCAATTAATAATTAAAAGATATCAATAGAATTAGTTTTAAAATTGAATTGTGTTTTTTTTACTTTGTGTTCTCTAAAAATGTTTAAACTTTTAAAGAAATTTTGTTTTAAAAATTAATTAACTATTTAATTAGAGGAATTCATTTAGTTTTTATCTATATAAATCTATTTAGATGAATAAAATAAAGGTTGGTTTGTTTCACGTAGATTTATACAATATCTGACATATATTTGGGTGATATTTTTTTATCACAATTATGTATGTGGAAAAAAAACAATTTAAAAAAGGCCAGGTGTTGATATTAAATATAAAGAAAGCATATCCTGACATGGGGAACATATGCTTTTTAGATAGCATAGCGCCATCTAGTAGAACAGAAATAAACTAAACGTTGATTTAGCCTGTTCCCTGATATTTGACTAACTCATTTTCTTGATAAATCAAGAAAAGCCATCCACGAACGCGTTTCAGGCTGTTGGCTTTCGTGACACAAATATCTATTTGTGGAGGTAAAAGGTTTTGACTTGTCACAATGATGGCGTGTAAGAGATCCCGCTATTGTTGATACAATGACTTTACTATGGCGGCTAACTGACCAAGGCATTGTGGACATAACAATCCGCCATTAGAAGTAATTTCTGTCCCTTGGTGCGGCTTGCACGGATGTACTGATTGGTCTATCCCATGGGTCTGCACACTGCGGCTCGTAGCCACATGCATCTATTTGGATGTGACGCTCTTTATATAGTTCCATACGTTAATATTATTTATTTCGAGTACTATTTATTGTTGGCAAGAAAAAAAATTGTGGCTCTTTGAAAATACTGAAATTTTGTAAATTGTAGTTTTTGACTCTTTCGACTCAAAAGTTTACCGACCCTTGTTCTATCTAATTCTAAGTCCGTAGTGATATTCTCTTACTTTAGGAAATAGAACAAATCATGAAATTGTAGAATATATATTTAATATGGATTTACACAAAAAATATCAGTCTCATAAAAGAATACAAGTACACTAGTGAACAAAACTTAAAAGAGTGGAAAGTCTTAAATGTTGCCGGTCGTATGTTTTTTGAAGGAGACAGGAGAAGTTTTGTTCACACTAGGTTATCTCGTGTGTCTTCACAATAAATATCACTGTGTATCAAATATTTTTCAGAGTTATTGTCTGAATCCCGATATACATGCTGAAAGGTACAACTTCCTTAAGTTTTGTCCATGAGTGTAGTTCACACTTGGTTATCTCGTGTGTCTTCAATAAAGGTCACTGTAATATCTTTCAGAGTTATTGTCTGAATCCCGATATACATGCTGAAAGGTATAACTTCCTTGTTTTATTCACGAGTGTATTTGTTACGTGGAAAACTATTTCTGCCTTTTAGTATCTAACATAGAGAAAATATTTGATTTTATTATTGCTCCCAAAAAAAAGCTTCTATCCTAAATTCTGAAAATAAAATCTTACCTCTTTCTGAAAAGAACAGGCTGGAATAACACGATGATAATTAAAACGACATAAGTATGGTCAAGGGTCAATATTATTTAATTTATTTAATTTCACTGAACATCTATCATCGAGTTTGCAGTCGTAGCAGAATTTAGCAGCAAACTACAACTTCATGTGTCCGTTGTACATGCGATTTAAAATTTATGAGCATCTAAACCTCAATATAAACTTATTATAAATCTTCATTTTACTTTACAAAATAAAAATTCCAAAATGTTTTAGGAAAATGGTCGAAATCTAGATAGAAAATCAGTTTGAAGATTCAAATGGGCTTATGTATTTACCATTCTGTATTCTTCATTTCTTTGATATTTCGATATTTATTTGATAGAAGGAGATAGAGAATATAAGTGAAGATACTCTATCTGACATCACGTTTCCAGTTAATGGATTCACACTGATCTCCTCGCTGTGGGGATTTGAAAGAAGAAACAATTTTGAAAGAAATATCTTTTGAATAACGTAATCGAATCATTATAAGTTTTACAACGTGTTATATTTTTATCTGAAAAATATTTCTGTAAAAAAAAAAGACACTTCTGCCAGTTAGTTTCATTTTCTTAACGTTTCAACAAAAATCTTTTATCTTCGTCAGGAGAAATAAAAATAGAGCATTTGGCAAGGTGTTAAAAATTTGTTCTATTATTATTTTCATATCGCCTTACCAAATTCTTGATTTCTATTCATTTCTCTTGACGAAGACAAAAGACCTTTTTTGAAATGTTGAGAGAACTGGCCAAATTGTCTATTTTTACAGAAATATGAATGCTGGCTAGGCAGCCTCTATCTTCTAGTTTATGATATTTACAACAATGAATAATATGTGAAGGTTATTTACATATTAAAACAAAGTGTCCAACGCGGGATTCGATCCTGGTTCAAATTGTCGGGAATCGAGGGTTTTAACCATTCGCCTACCAACTTCTATGCGACTGCTTAGAACTATTCAAACTCGACCTTCCACGTTTAATATATCTACACAATTTGAACTTAGTTACATATTATAAATGTAAACTAGGAAATATGTCTACGTTATCCATTTAAATAAATGCTCATCACATTAATCATCTTTAAAATCATCACGCAAAATTGTTCTTGTAAGATGATCATTATACCTAAGGTAAATTGAAAAAGAGTTGATTTAGATCAATCACGTTGCTGCGAGTTGATGTATGAAAGTTGATACATTATCTAATAGAAATTTATAATTTTATGATTAGTAATCATATCTAGTAGCCAGCTAGCCAATTTATGAAATGGTAAATCTTTAAAAGTGGAATACGTATTTTGTAATTGGTCGTTCTAAAATTAGGTGTTGCATTGTTCAATTTCTCTCTTTCTCATTAGAATTTTAACAAAGCATTTCCCATTTGTATATTCTGGTCGACTCAATTATCTCATCCGAATTTATCTACGAAAGCGATTGAGTCAGACGACTGATTTGTACCTTTAATTTTCAATACATTTTATTTTTGTGCTAAATAGTAAGCACACGAACCCCTTATATTAAAAATAAAAAGGCATATCCTGACCAGGAGCACATGTTCTTTACAGATGGCAGAGCGCCATCTAGTGGAACAGAAATTAACTAAACATTGATTTAGCCTGTTCCCTGATATTTGACCAATCCAATTTCTTGATAACTAATTTCTTGAACCCTTATATATAATGGACAAATTCAAAGGTGAACATTATACTCTTAGGTAAATTGAAAAAGAGTTGATTTAGAACAATCACGTTGCTGCAAGTTGATGTATGAAAGTTGATTCCAACAACGATAATAAAAATATATAATTTTATATTTAGTCATCATTCATAGTAGCCAGCTAGCCCATTTTTGAATTGACCAAAACTTTAATAGTGGAATACGTATTTTGTAATTTATCTTTTAAGCATAAATCATCGTTTTGTTCTAGTTCTCATTCGAATTCGAACAAAGAAGGTTCATGATTTTTCAGGATGCCTGAATGACCTGTTTTTTTGGTCGTTGAGGTACAGCTTGCACCACGCTGATGAGGGCCAACAGCCCGAAACGCGTCCGTAGTTAGCTTTTCTTGATTAATCAAGAATGGGTATTCAGAAAATTCTGGAATAATTAAAAATCAACGAGAATAATTGATATTTATTCCGATAGATGGCGCAAGCCATCAGCAACTTTCAGTTGCACGATAAGGAGATGCTTTTTTCTTAAAGTAGGTAATGTATTCTATGCTCTACACAGCTAATCAATTGCCCCATTTGAACTGATTTTCGAATGTGATTGAGTCAGACGACTAGCTTGTACCATATTTTTTATTCTATTTTTATGCCAAGTAGTGAGCATACGAGGCTTATATATATACTCGACAATTTCAACAGGCCAAGCTCTCGCCATTAGAGTCTAGGCGTGAATTAAGCCACCTTCCACGCTGTCGTCATTTATCACAAGTTGGGCTGGCATCAATTTGGAGGGTCATTCCGGTAAAATATGGCTTCTAACTCCGGGGAGAAGAATGTTGGGTCAGGTTTTATTCTGGAGGGAGGTCAATATTTACAGTACCTCTCACATACAACACTCCCTCAGTAAATGCCGGTTCTTTTTTCTTTAGAAATACAATAGAACCTTTATAGAGAAACCCACTTCTTAATTTCTCCTGTCCTTTATCAATGATTGAATTATAACATGACAAATCATTTTACATAGTACCATTTTTATAATACAATATAATGCGGCTTATGATTGAAAACGACATTTGAAATTTATCCCGCATGTGTTTCTTTTGAACGAAAAATCGAAATTTATTTTAAGGAGAAATAACGATCATTTCTAACCTTAGGGATGAAGTATGATAGGATGAATTGTTAATAGTAATGATAATCCCTGG
Source organism: Cordylochernes scorpioides (assembly GCA_030710605.1). NCBI lineage: Eukaryota > Metazoa > Arthropoda > Arachnida > Pseudoscorpiones > Chernetidae > Cordylochernes > Cordylochernes scorpioides. The sequence goes on along the minus strand of CP092865.1, from coordinate 81,496,039 downwards.
ATACACTCATTTTTTTCGTTTATCATTACTCTTCACAATTCATTCTTTCATACTTCATCCCTAAGGTTAGAAATAATCGTTATTTCTCCTTAATATGCGGGATAATTTTCAAATGTTGTTATACTACTATTTGCCATTCATCATTTAGGTCACTTATAGGAGAGCTACTATTGTAAAATCATTAAAAAAGGTATTTTCTATCTCTTATTGCATCGAATTTATATTCAGCTGATAATATGCATGTTTTTTATTCTATTTTATACATCTATTCCTTCATATATTATTAAAGAACGCTCAGCACTTATGGGATATATATGTGTAGTTATCAAATATATTTTTATATTTACATTTTTCCTAATAAAGAAAGAAAAGTCAACCATATACATGTTTAGAGCTGTTTACCCTCTTGTCAGTGTGTAGTGAAAGCTGTACCTCAACGACCAAAGAAGCTGGTTCTCACAAGAAATTCTTGAAAGGGTAGATATGACTAAAGGGTTGTGAGAAAGCTGAACTATATGAAAATGATACATATTATGAAAAAAATGAGATTTCTGCTTGATTTTTGAATATCTTGAGGATTATGCTATGTCAATGCAGTCGTGGTTAAAATCTTGAAACTATAATAATAAAAATAATTAAGATTAGAAATAGCTTTTATTGAGCTTAGGGAATATAGAAAACATAATTTGATAAAGGTACTGCCTGTCTTAAGGTGTAAAAATCTAAAAAATGAAAAACTTATTTACATAATGTACAAAATATTTGAGCCGACCATCGGGAAACAACAACAATCGGTTTTATATAGGAAAATTTCCAACTTCTGGCGGTCAATTTAACAGAGTATTTGTATCTATGAAATATAATTTTTAAATGAAATAATATTTTAATATAACATACATATATAAAGATGTACCCCAGATTTGATGGTAAGATTGGTTAGAAGAAAACTCTTAATCAAGAAAAGTATAGTTGCTGATGGCTTGCACCTTCTATAGGATTAATATTACTACATATTCTAGGTGCAATTTACCTTTCCTTCAAATTTACCATAAAGAAAGATTGATTGGTTGATGTTGCGGTGTTGATGTATTCAAACTTCCCAATCATCAAACACGAACGAATTTATTGAGTTGTGAATTAATGTGAATGCAATATACCCTCATGGACAAAATTTAAGTGTAATGTCTTTGATTTCACCGTTCATCTCTTTTTAAGGAGATAGGGGAAATTTTGTTCACACTTTTTTATCTTGTGTATCTTCAATAAAGGTCACTGTAATATCTTTCAGCGTTATTTTATGAATCCCGATATACATGCTAAAGGGTACAACTTCCTTGAGTTTTGTCCATGAGTGTAGTTCACACTTGGTTATCTCGTGTGTCTTCAATAAAGATCAATGTAATAGCTTTCAGAATTATTGTCTGAATCCCGATATACATGCTAAAAGGTAAACTTCCTTAAGTTTTGTCGATGAGTGTAGTTCACACTTGGTTATCTCGTGTGTCTTCAATAAAGGTCACTGTAATATCTTTCAGGGTTATTGTCTGAATCCCGATATACATGCTAAAAGGTAAACTTCCTTAAGTTTTGTCCATGAGTGTAGTTCACACTTGGTTATCTCGTGTGTCTTCAATAAAGGTCACTGTAATATCTTTCAGGGTTATTGTCTGAATCCCAAAATACATGCTAGAAGGTACAACTTTCCTTTGCCCATGAGTATAAAATATTGGTTGACCTCAATTTTTAGATTAGATATTTATTAGAGATTTCTCCACACATTGTTATAGTGAGTATTGGGGAATTATTGGGACACACATGGGACATTATTGGGATACATATTGAAAATTATTGAGACACACATGGGACATTATTGGGATACATATTGGAAATTATTGGGACACACATGGGACATTATTGGGATACACATTGGAAATTATTGGGACACACATGGGGCATTATTGGGATACACATTGGAAATTATTGAGACACACATGGGACATTAATGGGATACATATTTGAAATTATTGGGACACACATGGGACATTATTGGGATTCATATTGGAAATTAATGGGACACATATGGGACATTATTGGGATACACATTGGAAATTATTGAGACACACATGGGCATTATTGGGATACATATTGGAAATTATTGGGACACATATGGGACATTATTGGGATACATATTGGAAATTATTGGGACACACATGGGACATTATTGGGATACACATTGGAAATTATTGGGACACACATGGGGCATTATTGGGATACACATTGGAAATTATTGAGACACACATGGGACATTAATGGGATACATATTTGAAATTATTGGGACACACATGGGACATTATTGGGATTCATATTGGAAATTAATGGGACACATATGGGACATTATTGGGATACACATTGGAAATTATTGAGACACACATGGGACATTATTGGGATACACATTGGAAATTATTGAGACACACATGGGAGACTATTGTGACACATATGGGACATTATTTGGATACACATTGGAAATTATTTTGACACATATGGGATATTATTGGAATATACATTGGAAATTATTGGGACACACATGGGACATTATTGGGATACACATTGGAAATTATTGAGACACACATGGGGCATTATTGGGATACACATTGGAAATTATTGAGACACACATGGGCCATTAATGGGATACATATTTGAAATTATTGGGACACACATGGGACATTATTGGGATACCTATTGGAAATTATTGGGACACATATGGGACATTATTATATACATATTGGAAATTATTGGGACACATATGGGACATTATGGGGATACATATAGGAAATTATTGGGACACACATGGGACATTATTGGGATACACATTGAAAATTATTGAGACACACATGGGGCATTATTGGGATTCACATTGGAAATTATTGAGACACACATGGTACATTATTGGTATACATATTTGAAATTATTGGGACACACATGGGACATTATTGGGATACATATTGGAAATTATTGGGACACATATGAGACATTATTGGGGTACACATGGGAAATTATTGGGACACGCATGGGAGCCTATTTTGACACATATGGGACATTATTGGGATACACATGGAGCATTTGGACATTATTTAGACACACATTGGAAATTACTGGGATACACATGGAACATTATTGAGACACATATAGGATATTGGGAGATTATTGGGACATACATGGGAGATTATTGGGTCATACATGGGAGAATATTGGGACACATATGGGATATTGAGGCATTATTGCGACATACTTGGGAGATTATTGAGTTTTTAGGTACACAATTATTGTGTAAACATATGTAAAATAATCGAAACATGCTGTTTAATATTTCATTGAACATATTTACATATTACATAGGTATTGCAATGGCAGTGATTCCTTCCAGAACGAATTCTATATGGTGTCAAAATTCCATCCGTATAGATGGTATAATATAGAAACTGTGATGATCCTGAAACGCTGAGGAGCGCGATTACAGGGCTCTTAAAAACAGCGGCAGACCAATCTATACAAAACGACCTTACAAGAATGGATAAATCTAAGCTATACTCTCACTACAAAGACATTCACATATCTTTCTTGACGGAGGGATACCTTTTAGGGGATTTTCCTTTCCCGGTTGTAAGACTACTCGCACAAGTTAGAATACTTTCAAGTTTTTTTAGAGAAAACCACACCAAGATGCTCTGCGGTGAGGACCCGATTTGTACCTTCTGTAATTCAAAACTAAAAAATGAAATTACTCACTATATTTTTGATTGCTCTGCTCTGAAAGAAGAAAGAAGAACCCTTATGCTCAAAACTGGGCGACTCTGTGCTTCACTTCCATCAATAATTGACAATATGACCCAGAATAAGTATATTGCTACGGCGTTTTATGGTTTCCACAAGTCCATATCTCAGAAGAAGGCCAAGTGACACTCACTCCTCACTTTCTTACTGCTACTCTTTTTGTGTTGTTTTTCTTGCTTCCCTCTTTCTCTTTCTTGTTTTTTTCTTTTTTTTTTTCTTCTGTTCTTATGCATACCTCTAGTGAATCCTGTATAGGGTCAGTGACCCTAAATAAAGGCTTTTTGTTGTTGTTGTTGTTGTTGTTTGTATAATATAGAAACAAAGGCCGCAAGTTTACAGTAACTATCTTCTTATTTTCCCTGGACACTTTTATTTTTTCCTTCATCATTACTCTTCACAATTCATCCTTTCATACTTCATCCCTAAGAATAGAAATAGTCGTTAGTTCTCCTTTAAATAAATTTCGATTTTTCGTTCAAAAGAAACATTTCCGGTAAAATTTGTCAAACGTCGTTTTACAATCATAAGCCGCATAAGACTACTTGAACCATGTAAATATTCAATTCTTTATGTAATATAGTATCTAAATTTAGTGTTGTTTCTTGACGCAAGCATCCCTTGTAGGGATATAGCGTCTGATTTGATAATGAATAATTTATAAATCTTCTCATTTATTCATATTGATATGATATAAACCTTTTACGATATATATTTTGCGCTGATATTGTGAAATAGTGATTAGTGATTATGCAAATAAAGGTGTATAAATAAATATGTAATTATAAGAGAGGATATGAATCAAATACACACACCACAATGATTAATAGAACACAAATCATTTCTTCTTTTTAAAATTTCGTACGCAGGACACATCAAATCAGGGCAAAGAATTCACCCTTATCTCAGATATGAACAAATTCAACAAAAGGCCACCAATATAACTTGACTAGAGATATTCTTAGACGCAGCGTTAAAGGTATGAATATTCATGTAGAAGAGTGTTAAAGCCCGAAAGCTTAACGATATCAAAATAATTTTGAAGAATAACTTCTCTGGATACTTTCTTTGCCCAAATAAGATAGAACTATAATTTATTGAATACCTAATAAACGGTTTTCTCTTTTTTTAAAACTTACAACTGTTTTAATGATTTTAAATATTCTATCATAGGATCGAATGAAAAATTGAAGCTTCTTCAGTTTCAATATATAGGTTGTAATATTCAAATTTGCCTGGATTTGGCTGAATGATAAGGCACAATTTGGTTTATAGAGTATAAACACAAGATAATAAGACAAAATCTAAATATATAAATAGTATGCGACGTTTCTGTAACAGCGTTGTTACCATCATCAGACAAAAGTACTGAATGATGAGGCACATTTTGGATTATAGATTATAAAAACAAGGTTATAAACACAAAGCAATAAGACCAAATACAAATATATAAATAGTATGTGACGTTTCGGTAACAGCGTTGTTACCATCATCAGACAAAAGTACTAAAAGTTAAGGCACAATTTGTATTATAGATTATAAACACAAGGTAATAAGACCAAATACAAATATATAAATAGTATGTGACGTTTGAGTAACAGCGTTGTTACCATCATCAGACAAAAGTACTGAATGATGAGGCACACTTTGGATTATAGATTATAAACACAAGGTAATAAGACCAAATCCAAAAATATAGATAGTGTGTGACATTATGGAACAGCTTTACTACCATTTTCAAACAATTCAGTACTCTTGTCTGAAAATGGTAACCGCGTTGTTACCGAAACGTCACACTATTTATTTGGATTTGGTCTTATTATATTTTATTCTAAAACACATATTCTTTGTCTATGATTCTATATAGGTTAAATTTGAGATAGAAAATCTGATTATACATATGAAATCAATTTATATTATTATACTTGAAGTAGCAATGATAAGTAAACCTAATTGAATCTCTAAAATACAGAATAGGTAAAATTTTAATTATGTTAATGAGCATCATTCAAATATTCTATAATAATTTTAATTAGTAAGATTGTATATTGTGTTTCATATTTTTTTATCGATAATTGTTATAATAAGTTAATTGTGTATGAGTGCTCTCCCAATAATTATTGTTTCAACATGGCTATTCAATAGCAGACGACAATTCTAATAATGGCGCCGTTGGCTATGATCAATTCTCTGATCGATGAACAAAATTGTACCCATTATTGAATATATAAATCAATTTTAACTATTGTTTAACTATTATTTTTGCAAAAATAGTTCATAACAAAACTATATTTTCACTTCTTCGCAACAATAAATTGTATTTCATTCAATAATTTATAGAAATAATCTAACGCCAACAAAGATTTTCAAATATCATATTTCCCTATAATAAAGGATGACTTGAACCAAAGTTGGAAAATAAAAGAATTAATGTGTACATACATTAAAGCTTTTATCTCGTAGCAAACAAACTAGGTTGACGCATCAGCCAATTAGAGTGGGTTTATGTCTGTTTGGTGCCCGCTGATTGGCTGGCTTGCCAGTGTGACCGAGTGGCGCCAGGGTGACCGAATGGCGCCAGTGATCGTCTGGGTCTTACTCTGTGTCATTTTCTATTTCCTTTCGTAGAAGATTGGTGGTAAATAGATTGCCTCATCTTACAAAAACAAAAGACGAAATATTTTCTTTCTTCTTCGTTATTGGCATTATTTATTAATAAATACTTTTATGATTAATGATTTAAATTATGACTTTTTTTTCTTTCTTTGCTTTTATTATTTTAACTTTTTTTTTATTATTCCACTCTTTCTCTCTCTTTTCTTTTAACTTCCTTCTCTCTTCTTGTTTATATAAGAAAAATAAAGTTTTCAAGTTTGGAAACAAAATTTTAGTTGGTAAATTGTTGTGTGTGGCCCCCAAAGTTTTTATTTTTACTGGTGTGGGACTTTAAATAATTTGATATTTTCTGTGATTAATGATTTTTAAACCTATGAAGAAATGCGTTCAACGATTAACTTTAAAACGAAAGCTCGTTCAACGAACAAATTATTAAATAATAACTTGTAGTAAATTATATTGAATATAAGAACATAGAAATATTTTTAATAATAATTCTATAACTATAAATGCATATTGATGAGACAAAAGCCCTCGTATTCAATAACTTCTATCATTGCAGTAAGGTCTGTAGAGATTATATTTGATGATATTATTGAAAAGGAAACTAATTTAAATCTTTATTAAAAAGGTATATATTGAAGCAAAATATCATTTTTTTTACCAATATTTTAGTTGGCTAAACGCCAACCTTTATCAAGATATTATAACATATATATATGATATATAATAAATATATAATATATGATATTTTGATCCAATATATGCCTTTTTAATTGAAGATTTATTTATGGATTGCTCTATTTTCAAAATAATTTAAATGTAAAATAATAGTCCAAATGTGATATTGTACTGGTATAAGGTGCATAAATTATGAAAAATTTGTCATCTTCTTATCGTGCAAATGAAAGTTTCTGATAGCTTGCGCCATCTATCGGTATAAATAAAAACTATTCGTTGATTTTTATCATCATCATCATAAACTTTCAGTTGCACGATAAGGAGATGCCCCTTTATTTTTTCTTAATAATTTAAATATTTAAAATTTTATCGATAGAGAAAAATTAAAATATATACATGTTATAATAGAAAAAAAAAAGATTTTTCTGTTTGATTTTTGATAATTAGTTATATAGAATTAATACATGATGCTGATTATTTTGAGAATTGAGATATTTGTTGAGCAGCCGTGGCAATGAATCTAGAAAATATAATAATAAAAATAATGAAGATCAAAAATAGATTTAATTGAGCTTATGGAATATATAAAACATAATTTGGTAAAAGTAATGCCTGGCTTAAGGCGAGTAGAATAAAGAAAACAAAAAATATTTACATAATGTGCAAAAGTTTTGAGCTGGCCAACGGGGATAAAACAACAACGAGTTTTTATAGGGGAAGAGTGATCTCTGGCGGTCGATTTAACAGAGTAATTGAATCTATGAAATTATAATTTTAAATAAAATAATATTTTAATATAACATACATATAATTTGCTAATAAATGCATATTTTATATATAGACATTATTCACTCATGGACAAAACTTTAAAAAGTTTCATATTTTAAAACATTAATTATTCCATTGCAGTAAGGGCAGTAGAAATTGTTTGATTTCAAAAATAATCATACACGACTATAATAATTTCGAATTTTCATAAACCCCTTCATATTTGTTTATATAACGGCGGATTTCCTATACATGTAAATTCGAACGTTCTTTTTAAAAAATATATAATAAAATATAATAAATGCACTACAGCTGCATAGATATTTGACTTTAAACAATATAATTTAACATTAAAAATCAATACAATATACGATACAAATATATTTCTTTTAAAATTAAAGATACTTCGTCCCCAATCTTTTTAATATCTGACGTTTCAACAAAAATATTTTGTCTTTTTTAGGAATAAAATAAAAATTAAAACATTTGGCAAAGTGTTAAAAATAATTAAATTTTATAAGAATAATGTTAACGCCTTGTCAAATGCTTTAATTTTGCTTGTTCCTAACGAAGACAAAAGATGTTTGTCGAAACGTCGAGACAATAAAAAAGAGTTACTGGCCGAAATATTTTCAATTCTAAGAACTATGAAAGCCGGCCAGGCAGCCTATAACTTTACGATATGAATATTGTAACAAAGTATTTTTTATATTTTATGTACATCTTTAACCATGGGCTTATAAAAGACTTTAAAACTGCTGAATATTTCCTCTTTTCATTTATTATATAAATTATAGGCCGAAAATTGGATGTAATCTCTTGAGAGAATCCTTAAAAAAAAACAGAAATACCTAGATTTATCAGCTGTACAAATACCAACATATAAACACGCTAAAATTACTTTTTATCTCTCAACTCATGAAGATTTATATCAATCGAATCAATCACATTATGTGATTACAAAAAGGTATAAGACGCCACACAACTATTTTATTAATTGTATAAAGTAGCTTTCGGAGAAGTTCTTCCTCAGTAAACTAAAGTTCAGTTTATGAGGAAGAGCTTGTCAGAAAGCTACTTTATACAATTAATAAAAGAGTTGTGGGGTCTTATACCTTTTTGTCATTTATCGAAAACCGCAAACCGTGATAATGAACATCACGTGATATTTATTCCAACTTCTAGCTGGCTGATGGTGTATCAAAATTTGATGATCAAGAAGCTTGGTCTGTCCAGTTGACAAGTAGATGGTAGCTCTCATCAGTAGAGAGGCGACACCTGAGATTGATACAAGAGTTGGTTTCATCTGGTCTTCGGAATGATTGTCAGGGTGATCATAAGAATTCTTACCTGCATTCTCCAAAATATATTGGTATATAAATTTACAATAAGGTTTTCAATACTTATGACATTCCAAGTTATAAACCTAGCTAGATATATCATTGCTAGTGTTATATCAGTTTTATAAAAGACATACAGTTAAACCTGTCTATAACGCCCCCTCTTGGGACTCACGAAAATAGGGTGCTATAGAGAGGGGGTGCTATAGACAGGTCACTTTTAATGTAAATCGCATCGTACTACGTATTTAAAATCGGGCGCTATAGAGAGGGAGATGCTATAGACAGATCACTTTTAATGTAAATCGCATCGTACTACGTATTCAAAATCGGGCGCTATATAGAGGGAGAGGAGCTATAGACAGGTTTAACTGTAATTGCTTCATGAAAAATACCATATATTTTTAAGTAAAGAACATTATATATACTATACTTGAAAACACGAGTTTTTTAAAATATATATTTGATTTTAACTCTTAAATTCAAAAATGTTTGTTACCTTTTGATAGTATTTTGTATAGATTAATTACAGAAGTAGAACTGATAGAGGACTCTACTTATAAAAAGTAAACACAGAATTGTATAAGTAATAAATGTATATATTGGGAGATTAATTTGAAAATTGTTAAATTACCTCCAAGTTGGATCAAGTTAGGTCAAGTTAGGTTAGACTGACCACTGTTGGCTATCACCTCTATCTAGTCTGTTCATTAGGTGTTTATAGAACGGCGTTTAAAAATATTTTACCGCAAATGTTTCTTTTTACAGAACGAAAAATCATAATTTTAAATTTTTTAAGGATAAATAACGACTATTCCTATCCTTAAGGATGAAGTATGAAAGGATGAATTGTGAAGAGTAATGATAAACGGAAAAATAAAAGTGTCCAGGGATTGGAATCGAACCCACAGTGTTCCACTTACCGGGTAGATGCCATGTCCACTAGGCTACCCTGGTCATATTTTTCCGTTCGTAAATATTATATAAAGTTAATTTATAATACAATATAATGCGGTTATGATTGTAGAACGACGTTTAACCGCAAATGTTTCTTTTTACAGAACAGAACTGAGTTTTTATATTGAATCCTCGAATGTAAAACTGTGGCTGAGACCATGTGTGACGTGTGAGAGATATTCTACGTGAATTTGGTACTCACGTCTTTGTAGTCCATATAAAGGGATGTCCGACAGTTACATCTAGACAGGTCCGTGGTTTTCCAGGTCCAGTGGTGTGGAGTAGAACAATCCTGAAGGTCGTCAATATCAGGAGGTCCATGGTGTAATGATCCATTCTTCGTACATCCTAGATATGTCCTCAGGGTCCAGAGGAATTGAATGTCCATATAGAGGGAGGTCCGACAGTTCCATCTAGACAGGTCCGTGGTTTTCCAGGTCTAGTGGTGTGGATTGAAACAATCCTGAAGGTCCTCAATATCAGGAGGTCCTAGGTGTCAGGATCCATTCTCCATGCATTCCAGATAAGTCCTCAGAAGTCCAGATAAATCGAGTGAGTCCTTGGTCGTCAGGTCCAGGTCGATGATCGTTAGGGCAATAATGGCTGTAAGAGCACACAGACTGTATTGTCGCAGCTGTTAATAATCATAGCTTTCAAGTAACAAGATGTTCAACAATATTTATTTCATCGCAGTAAGGACAGTAGAAGTTTGATTTATTTGTAAAAATATTCGTGTCTTAATGTTTTAAATCGTTATATATAGATGTTATTGCTTTGTATTAAGATATCTTTATACAATCTAATACAACCATCTCTGTCTAGAAAGTTTTTAACTTAGATTCTAATCAGAACAAGCTTTGATCGTCCTGTAATTGGTATAGAATTACCGCTATAGTCTCAATTTTCACTAAACATTTACCAAGAAATATCTCCACTCTAACAAGAACGACTCAGCACAGCTCACTAACTGATCTACTCTATTCATGACACACAAATTTACAAGAAATGAAGTTATGCGAGCTGTTTTGCATACTTAGGCGCGAACAATCTCTATTTAGTATATCACCCTAAGTGGATAAAAATCTATTTATTTGAATATTTTGTTTGTATCTATGATATTTCAATTCGCTTTCCCACTAGATTATACCTAAAACTCCCCTGAATATGAAAGATTTGCTAAAAGAAGTGAAATTTGAGCTATTTGTTTAAGAAGAAAATGATTCTTATTCAAATGAATTCTTTTTGGTTTCTCTCTTGTTTATTTTGAAATTTTAATTTAGAAGTAGAATCTCTACCACAGCAATGTTCTCTATCTTGGGTGTGTAAAGCTGCTGTTCTGGGTCCATGTCAATTTTCTGTTGTTGTCGTGTCCAATGAAGAGCCTCAGATGTCTCCATACATCTCTATCACAGCAATGTCCTCTATCTTGGGTGTGTAAAGCTGCTGTTCTGGGTCCATGTCAATTTTCTGTTGTTGTCGTGTCCAATGAAGAGCCTCAGATGTCTCGGTACATCTCTATCACAGCAATGTTCTCTATCTTGGGTGTGTAAAGCTGCTGTTCTGGGTCAATGTCAATTTTCTGTTGTTGTCGTGTCCAATGAAGAGCCTCAGATGTCTCCGTACATCTCTATCACAGCAATGTTCTCTATCTTGGGCGTGCAAAGTTGCTGTTCAGGGTCCATGTCAATTTTATGTTGTTGTTGTCGTGTCCAATGTAGAGCCTCAGATGTCCCCATACATCTCTATCACAGCAATGCCCACTATCTTGAGTAGATAAAGCTGCTGTTCTGGGTCCATGTCAATTTTCTGTTGTTGTTGTCGTGTCTAATGGAGAGCCTTAGATGTCTCCATGCATCTCTATCACAGCAGCAGCAATTTTCACTATCTGATTATATGGTAAACAGATCAGAAACAATAAGAATAAAACAAGACGTATATTTATAATATTTTCATTGTTATTGGTCTGTGAAACACACATAAAACCTTTCATTTTTATGAAATTCAAACATTAATACATTTTAATATGAATTAATTAGAAAGTATGTTATGTGCTTTAATGAAATTCTACCTCTTACCTTAAAAGAACTTGCATTGTTTGATTGATTGAAGGAGCGTTTAAAATTTTAGATTTCTAAGTGTTCAGGAAGTATATTAAAACTTGATATCAAAATATGTAAAGAAATATAGAAATTAGTCTAATCCTGACAACCCAGAATCTTATATTTTGTAGATTCGCATTGTTATCAGGATTGAGCGAGTGTACAAAATTTCAGATTTCTATGTAGTATGCAAGTGATAAGGCACAATTTTGATTATAGATTATAAACACAAGGAAATAAGTCAAAATAAATAAATAGTGTGTGACGTTATGATAACAACGCTGTTACCGAAACGTCACACACTATTTATTTATTTAGATTAGGTCTTATTACCTTGTGTTTATGTAGTATGCAAGTATATTAAAGTTTAATTATAAATTTTGAAAAGAAATGTCAAATCCCAACAACTCAGAAGTCTTAAATTTTGTAGACATGCATTGTTAGCTTGATCGAATGAATGTACAAAATTTCAGACTTCTATGTGGTCTGGAATTACTTTAGAGTTTGAAAGTTTGATCACAAAAACTGAAAGGAAATATAGAAATTCGTTCAGTCCAAACCACCCTGACCCCTTTTTAATGGAATATTAGCCGCTTATTGCGTCAAAGAAACGGCTGCGCCTATTTTCCTACGTTTGAAAGGAAATTTTAAAATTATCTCGTTTATTCCGGACCACACATAATACAGCTACTTCGAAGTTAAAAAATTTTAGCACTTGTAATGATATAGTTGGATTGTATTAGTATATAAAATACCAGACATCTACATGGTTAGAAAGTATATATAGAAAATGTTCAAAAAATTTGAAAGAAAAAATATATATATAAAAAAAGTCTATTTCCAGACCCAGAAGTCTGAAATTTTGTCAACTTGCAATTTTAGCTGTATGGAGAAATATTATAAAAAAATTCAAACATAAGCATGGTCTATAGGGTTATAAAAATGATCACAATATTTGAAAGCAAATACAAAAATTGAAATTATCCCATTGCCGAACACCCAGAAGTCTGATATTTTGTCAATTTGCAATGTCATGAGGTTTGAACAGACGTACCAAATTTCAAACACCTACGTCCTCAGTAAGCATGATAAATATCAATCATAAAATATGAAAGGAAATTAAAAATTAGTCAATTCCCCACTACCAAAATGACTGATATTCTGTCAACTTGCATTATCATCGGGTTTAACGACGTGTACCAAATTTCAGACTCATATGCTGACTCTTTATAAGTATAAAAAATTATAAAAATATAGATGAACAGATATACATTTAATGTAAGTTCTCTACATGTCTACACATATGAAAAGCAGTTCGACTTTGCACTTACAAATGTTCCCCACTACCAAAATGACTGATATTCTGTCAACTTGCATTATCATCGGGTTTAACGACGTGTACCAAATTTCAGACTCATATGCTGACTCTTTATAAGTATAAAAAATTATAAAAATATAGATGAACAGATATACATTTAATGTAAGTTCTCTACATGTCTACACATATGAAAAGCAGTTCGACTTTGCACTTACAAATGTTCCCCACTACCAAAATGACTGATATTCTGTCAACTTGCATTATCATCGGGTTTAACGACGTGTACCAAATTTCAGACTCATATGCTGACTCTTTATAAGTATAAAAAATTATAAAAATATAGATGAACAGATATACATTTAATGTAAGTTCTCTACATGTCTACACATATGAAAAGCAGTTCGACTTTGCACTTACAAATGTTCCCCACTACCAAAATGACTGATATTCTGTCAACTTGCATTATCATCGGGTTTAACGACGTGTACCAAATTTCAGACTCATATGCTGACTCTTTATAAGTATAAAAATTGATAAAAATATAGATGAACAGATATACATTTATTATAAGTGCACTACATGTCTACACATATGAAAAGCAGTTCGATTTTGCACTTACAAATGTTCCCCACTACCAAAATGACTGATATTCTGTCAACTTGCATTATCATCGGGTTTAACCACGTCTACCAAATTTCAGACTCATATGCTGACTCTTTATAAGTATAAAAAATTATAAAAATATAGATGAAAAGATATACATTTAATGTAAGTGCTCTACATGTCTACACATATGAAAAGCAGTTCGACTTTGCACTTACAAATGTTCCCCACTACCAAAATGACTGATATTCTGTCAACTTGCATTATCATCGGGTTTAACCACGTCTACCAAATTTCAGACTCATATGCTGACTCTTTATAAGTATAAAAAATTATAAAAATATAGATGAACAGATATACATTTAATGTAAGTGCTCTACATGTCTACACATATGAAAAGCAGTTCGACTTTGCACTTACAAATGTGCCCGAGTCCCGTATGGTTACTTAAACTCGCTGATGTTGTTGAACTTTTGCAATAATCGGGAGCCATTGGAGCATTTTTTTAAATCAGAAAAAAGTGACCATTCCGGGAATCGAACCCAGGTCGTAGCGTTCAAAAACCAACGGTTTAGACCATCCTTCCACCGACTCCTCGTTCGAATTCATAAATCTTGTTGCTAATCATTATCATCGATGAATCTAATATTTTAAAATTGTTGTAATATTATTATTTGAAAATATTTAAAAATAAAGCTTAAAATAGAGCTCCTTTCCTATATATAGATAACCTATGCTTAGAAATGGGGCCATTAGAGCATTATTTAATCAGAAAAAAGTGCCCAATGCGGGAATCGAACCCGGGTCCTAGCGGTCGAAAACCAACAGTATAGACCATCCTTCCACCAACCCTCTTATTTAACTTTATATAATCTTATATAAATGATATACTACAGAAGTTTTAATCTCTCTCTCTCAACATGTTTATATTCTCTATATATTAAAAAAAGGTTAATAAATATTAATAAAACATTTACAAATTAAAATTCCACTCGTTATAAAAAAGAACGTAATTAAAATGAAATTTTAAAAATATTTTCCAATTGCGACGTTAGATCATTAAGATGTCCCATCTCAGCGTGCTGGAAGCCTGTAAATAAATCCTTTATAAAAACTAATGATCAACTTTGTACCTAATTCACTCTCCAGGTAACTTCCCCCAATTAAGGTACAATTAGGAAAAGTATAATTAAAACGTATTTAATTTGTTTTCTAAAAAGCACATATTAAATATTTAGGCCTAAAAAGTAATTATGTAAATAGTTTTTAAATTTTTCTTTTGGCGTTTTTTATTTTTAATTATTTAATATTATCGGAAGATAGAGCCGCAGGGATTCATGGAAGGTAGTTTTATTGGAAGGAATAAAGAGTATTTGTTTGTTGTATATGTGACGGTATTAAAAAATGATAAATTTTGTTTTTATCTTGGCTAATCAGTGGTAAAACCTCCTAGCGGTTTCGCCAATTTAATCTACCAGAACACTTCTTTAGAGCTCTAATACTGTATTGGATCATTTTATATTGCAGCAAAGTATTTATTATTTTGAAATTTCGAAAATATTATAGACGCGTATGATTCTTTTAAAAATTAAACAATTTCTTCTGCCCTTACTGATATGGAAAAATTAATGGAAGGGCCTGGCTAATCAGTGGCGAACTCTCCCAGCGGTTTCGCCAGTTTAATTTACCATTTAAAACAATCATACGCATTTATAATAGTTTCGAATTTTCATAACAAATGGCACGCTAATGTATATTAATATTTATTATTTTATTAATAGAGTATCATTTTTTTATGTTTATATTTTTATACTCTGTTAACTTCCCTCATTGAATATCTTTTGTTTATCATTCATAGTTTGTTCTTGTCTTGAATAAATTGCTGTGTGATCCTGAAGTTTGTCTTTCCTAAAGAAGGGTAGAATCTTAGAAATGGTATTCAAGCAAACTATGGACATAAGCTTTTAGGACAGTAGAATATTCATCCTGTAGATGATTTCCTTCTTCTTCTTTCTTATCTCCACTCAATCATATTAGGGTATCAAGCTTGTATAGCTTGTTGATGGTGTCTGTCGGCGATGAGTAGAGCAAATCAATGGATGAGTCAATACAGTCAATGATATGGTTTGAGGTTACAGGTTGAGAATTGCAATTAGTACATAGTGGGAAAACTTTACAACCATTCTGGAAAGCCATTGTCTGTAGATGACCAGACTTAAGTCTGGGACCTCTTGTTCTTCTCCTTTCTTATCTCCACTCAATCATATTGAGTTATAAAGCTTGTTGATTGTGTCTGCTGGGGATGCTGAGTAGAATTCTTCAATGGATGAGTCAATACAGTCAATAATGTGTTTTGAGGTTGCAGGTTGAGGATTACACTCAGTACATAGTGGGAAAACCTTACAACCATTCTGGAAAATCATTGTCCGTAGATTACCAGACTTAAGTCTGAAACCTCTTCTTTCTTATCTCCACTCAATCATATCATAGCTTGTATAGCTTGTTGATGGTGTCTGCTGGGGACTCTGAGTAGAATTATTCAATGGATGAGCCAATACAGTCAATAATGTGTTTTGGGGTTGCAGGTTGAGGATTACACTTAGTACATAGTGGGAAAACCTTGCAACCATTGTGGAAAGTCATTGTCCGTAGATTACCAGACTTAAGTCTAGAAATCAAAAATTAGTTTACCCTTTAGAAGACAAAATTGGTGCTTGTCTCTCTCTCTCTCTCTCCCTTCTGCTCTGTAATGGTTTCCTTAATGCAGGGAATATTTGTATTTATAACTTTCTTTATACTTCAAAGTTGTCCTAAAGGTTCGTTAACACTTATTATATAAGATGTATATGTATTTACCAAATTTTGGGACAACCTCGTGGAATAAAAATTTCCATGAGTAACCATCTCAAAGATATATAGATCAGGAATATATAATTATATAATATTTATGTAAATATCTACCTATCTTCTCTAGTTTCTTGTATTCACGTAACAGCCTGTTAAAGGACGTCAGTGTCCTAAAGCTTGCCAAGATTATATTCGCTTTAATAAAGAATCTCGTTATCGTTAGTTTTTATTCCTTCTCAGAAATGATATCCTGTGATTCCCTCTCTCTTGCAGTATTCAAATTATTTTTATAATATTAAAAAAGGATTTCTAATGGGTGTCTACAACAATCTGTATTTATAAAATAATAATATGAACAGTAGTCATGCGTTTCTATATTTGTTTAAAGTGCAAGCTTTGGGATCTTTATAATCCTTTCACAGGTGAAAATTAACTCAATTTGTGGAGTCTTTCCTCTATCTAAAGTCTTCTTGTTAAAGTTTGTTGTAACCTATATAGAATTTCTTGTAGAGTGGGTTGACATATAGATTCTATTAGAATCGAAAATTGCTATAAAGTATAACATAGGAATATAAACAATAGCAATGCGTTTCTTTATTTGTGTAAAGTGCAAGCTTTCGGATCTTTATAATCCTTCCACAGGCAGAGCTTTATGCCTGAGCTATATCTGCCAGAGCTATGTCTGTAGAAGGATTGTAAAGATACGAAAGCTTGTACTTTACACAAATAAACACATTGCTACTGTTTATTTTCCTATGTTATACTTTCTAGCAATTTTCGATTCTAATAGAATCTATATGTCAACCCACTCTACAAGAAATTCTATATAGGTTACAAAACACTTCAACAAGGAGACTTTAGATAGAGGGTAGACTCCACAAATTGAGTTAATTTTCACCTGTGGAAGGATTATAAAGATCCGAAAGCTTGTACTTTACACAAATAAATATACGCATTGCTACTGTTTATATTATTATTTTATAATTTATAGCAATTTTATCCTCTAGCTGTCATAGCTATGGCTGTGGAAGGATTATAAAGATCCGAAAGCTTGCACTTTGCACAAAGAAACGCATTGCTATTGTTTATATTCTTAGCTTACACTTTATAAAAATGTTCTCTTCTAATGGAATCTGTATTTCAGCCCGAAACCCACTCTACGAGAATTTCTATAAAAAAGTTAGACCATCTTCTGCGAGAAGAGACTTTAGATAGAGGGAAGACTCCACAAATAGAGTTAGTTTTTGCCTCTACAAGGATTATAAAGTTCCGAAAGCTTGCACTTTATACAGATAAAGAAACGCATTGCTACTTTTTATATTATTTAAAAAAAAATACTTTATAGCAATTTTCTCTTCTAATGGAATCTGTATTTTAGCCCAAAACCCACTCTAAAGATTCGAAAGCTTGTACTTTGTACAAATAAAGAAGCTACTGTTTATATTCTTACTAGCCGAATGACCCGGGCAACGCCCGTGTTTTAATTTAGACACGTGGACCTGTTGGATAATTAACGCCCGTGTTTTACCCGATTGAATGTTTTTATTCAAATACTATTTGTTACAATTATAAATTGGCGCCTTAAATAAATGCATATATTAGTTAATAACTATAGCCTATGTGCTTTATCTGTCTATGTACTGTTGGCTTCCGTAGGCGTCTCTTCCTGGGAAAAAGAAAGAGAGGATTCCATTTAGTTATTAACTAATATATGCATATATTTAAGGAGCGACCCGCTCCAACACAATAGTTACAAAAACCAAAAAGCGAGTGGGGGGGGGGGGGGGGGGGCAAAGTGTCTCGCGCAGTGGCGGCGCCATCGTAGCGAACCAATAGGACAGCGCCATTCCAAAAAAAAAAAAAGCAAACGGTGACAGAGATGAAGAACGCATGACGCTCGTAACTGTATATAGAATTTTATACTTTATAGCAATTTCCTCTTCTAATGGAATCTGTATATCAGCCCAAAACCCACACTACGAGAATTTCTATAAAGGTTAGAACAAACCTCTGCAAAGAGACTCTAGATAGAGGGTAGACTCCACAAATAGAGTTAGTTTTTGCCTCTACAAGGATTAAAAAGTTCCGAAAGCTTCCACTTTACACAAATAAAGAAACGCATCGCTTCTGTTTATTATCTTATTTTTAATTTTATAGCATTTTTCTCTTCTAGCTGCTAGAGCTATATGCCTGTAGAAGGATTATAAAGATCTGGAAGCTTGCACTTTGCACGAATAAAGAAACGCATTGTTACTTTATACTTTATAGAATTTTTTTCTTCTAATGGAATCTGTATTTGAGGCCAAAACCCACCCTACGAGAAATTCTATAAAAGTTGGAACAAACTTCTACGAAGAGACTTTAGATAGAGAGGGGACGGCTCCACAAATTGAGTTAATTTGAAGCAATGAAATTTCAGCGGTTGAGCCACGTAATCCCCGGTGACAGGACAATTACTGCTCCAAAACAATATTAATGATTGACGCCATGATGAAGACAAATTGTTACGTCGCGCATGCGTCTTTTCTTTTATCCCTTATTCTACTCTTCTGCGCGTATTCATCTTCATTATCATTATAATTTACATTAGGTTGTGTCGTCAGCTTCTTTTAATATAGTGTAACGACTTTATTTTAAAGTTCAAATAATGTAAAATATTGTTTAACACATATAGATTTTAAAACGACATTTGAAATACTATCCCGCATGTGTTTCTTTTCAACGAAAATTCAAAATTTATTTCAAGGAGAAATAACGAATATTTCTAACCTTTTGGATGATGCATAAGAGGATGAATTGTGAAGAGTAATGATAAACGTAAAATAAAAGTGTCCAGGGATGGGAATCACTTTTATTTTTCCGTTCATCATTACTTTTCACAATTCATCCTTTCATACCTCATCCAAAAGGTTAGAAATAATCGTTATTTCTCCTTGAAATAAATGTTGAATTTTCGTTGAAAAGAAACACATGCGAGATAGTATTTCAAATGTCGTTTTACAATCACAAGCCGCATTATATTGTATTACATATAGATGTTGTTAATATTATAATCCATTTGGTAAAATTATAAATAAAATACGATAAAAAAGTAACTCTTTCTTCAGCGAATTGTATTTTATTTATACAAAGATATATTAAAATCAAAAAAGACATATCCTGACCAGGCTCACATGAAAATTTAGATGACAGAACGCCATCTAATGGAAAAGTAATCAACTAAACGTTGATTTAACCTGTTCCCTGATATTTGCCAACACATTTTCTTGATAAAACAAGAAAAGTCAACCACGAACGCGTTTAGGGCTGTCAATTTATCAAGAAAATGGGTTGGCCAAATATCAGGGAACAGGTTAAATCAACATTTAGTTGATTTCTGTTCCCCTAGATGGCGTTCTGTCATCTAAAATTTCATGTAAACGTGGTCAGGATATGTCTTTTTTTAATTTTAATGACAAACAACTGGCCTTTTTTTATTATTTTATATTTTATTATTTTTTCACACATAGATGTATTATTTTTAATATCAGCACCTGACACACTTATTTTTCATTTTTTTCTATAGTTTATTCATTTGTTAATTTGTTATTCATTTGTTTTCTTGGTTTCTCAAGAAGCCTCTGGGACCAAAAATCTTTTTGGTCGAAGTGGTACAGCCTACTCCACGCTGACGAGCGCCAACAGCGCGAAACGCGTTCGTGGATGGCTTTTCTTGATTTATCAAGAGATTGAGTTGGCCAAATATCACGGAGCAAGTTAAATAAACGTTTAGTTGATTTCTGTTCCACTAGATGGCGCTCTGCCATCTAAAAAGCACATGTGCTCGTGGTCTGGAGATGCTCTCTTTATTTTCAATTTTATATTTTGTTTAAAATACATATATATACATTCTGTCACCATTGTTTCATATTTATAAACACCTGTTACATATATAAGCATGTGAAAAAAAAAATAAAAAATAATAGAAACATGAAAACGTGTTGATATTAAAAACAAAATTGGCATTTCCCCGACTGCTCAAATGAGCATTTTAGATAACAGAGCGCCATCTAGTGAAACAAAATTCAACTAAAAGTTTATTTAGCTTATTCCATGATATTTGGCCAACCCAATTCTTTGATAAATCAAGAAAAGCCAATCACAACCGCGTTTCGGGCTGTGGTTGACGTATTCGTGGTTGGCTATTTTTTTATTAATCAAGAAAATGGGTTAGCCAAATATTATGGAACAGGCTAAATCAACGTTTAGTTGGTTTCTGTTCTACTTAATGGCCCTCTTTTATCTAAAAAACTCATATAAGGGCGGTCAGAAAATGCCTTTTATGTTTTCAATACCAATACCTGACCTTTTTTAAATTCATATTTTATTATTTTACTTTTAGTTATTTTTTTACACACACAAACACATATCTATATATATAAATGAATGTATGTGTGTCTGTCTGTCCTTTATGCCTGACCAAACCACTCATTGGAAGGCCATGAAACTTTGGGAAGTTATTTAGTATAGTACTGGGAAGGTTTTTCTAGCTAATAAAAATTTTGAAATAACTTTTCGCCTAAAAATAATCAAGATAAATATTCTAATTTATCTGTTATAATTCAACAATCTGCTCTAAATATTATCATAATGATACGATGATTTTGTAATGTAGAAAATTAGGAAATACAAAATTCAGGATGACATGGCAATTTATTTGAGACAAGAATAATGATACAATTCCAAGGCAAGATACTATTCCTTTAACTTCCAATTACCGAGGGAACCAATTAATATTGATTTTATTCAACTTATCGAGTATTTTTCAAGGAACCGGGAAAAAATGTTCACTTTATCGAGAGATTCGTTAGACAAACCTTTACTCGGGTAAAACCCGGGAGAAGCCGGGTACGTCCGCTAGTATACATATATAGAGAGAGAGAGGGAAAAAGGCGTCTCTTGATCATGCAAAAAAAAAGCTGCTAATGGTTTACGCCATCTATCGGAATAAATATCAACTAACCGTTGCTTTTAAATTATACCAGGTTTGGCAAAATTTTCTTTTTTAATTAAACAACAAAAAAAAAAGGTATTTGTCCAATTCAGAAATAAACCCGGAGCGCATACGTGTTTAGATTTTCTTGTTTAATCAAGAAAAGGTATTTGGCCAATTCTGGAATATTTAAAAAATCAACTATTGGTTTATTTATATTCCGATAGATAGCGCAAACCATCAGTAACTTTTAGTTTCATGATCAGGAAATGTTTTTTTCTTCTTAATTTATCCAACTGATACAAACAAAAATTCACTTTGTACTATTTATCTTATATATGTGTGTATATATATATAGGAAAAACAATACAAATATAAAATAATAAAAAAATAACAAAGTTCAGTTGTTGGTATTGAAATAAAAAGAGGCATATCCTGACCACGTTCACATGTGCTTTTTAGATGGCAGAGCGCCATCTAGTGGAACAGAAATCAACTAAACGTTGATTTAACCTGTTTCCAGATATTTGGCCAACCCAATTTCTTGATAAATCAAAAAAAGTTAACCATGAACGCGTTTCGGGCTGTTGGCCTTCGACAGCTTGGTGTAGACTGTACCTCTACGACCAATGTTTGGCACCAGAGGTTTCTTAAGAAATCAAGAAATAGGTATTTAAATTTGCGTAATTGATTTATCAAGAATATGGGTTGGTCAAATTTCAGGGAACTAAATGAACGTTTAGTTGATTTCTGTTCCACTAGATGGCGCTCTGCCATCTAAAAAGCATATGTGCTTCTGGTCAGGATATGCCTTCATTATTTTTAAAATATATTTCTTCGGCCACATAGAGAAGATAACAACCTCCAGCAGGAAGCCTATAAGAATGTAAAGTAGACTTTAGTCAAATAACAACAGAGAATCGCCCCTGAGATGATTTTAAAGGAAAATAAAATCGCGTGCCGTCTTCTAATTTTACTTAATGGCTTTAGGGCTTTTCCAATTCGATTACATTGATCGATACCTGAGTGAGTCAATGAAATCCCTTTTGGAAATTATCTTCTAGAATTTCTCCTCCCTTTTTTCACCTCAGGCATGGAGCGAGCCTTTAGAATTGATTAAATACAGAATTTGTAGTTCCATTTGATTATAATTTGGATATTTCTTAATGTATTTCTCACTTATTTATTGTTTATATACGTAAATGGATCTATCTTGTTCAAAAATGTATTAAAGTTTGTATTTCTTATCCCTAATACACTTAGTACCTGCCGTGATAACCTTGATAGGTAGAAATAGGCGAGTACTTTTACTGTAAGTGCACCACTTGTCTACACATATGAAAAGCAGTTCGACTTTACACTTTAAAATGTGTCAGAGAACCGTTTGGTTACTTGCACTCGCTGGTGGGGTAGGGCTTTTGCGAGAATCGGGGTCATTGGAGCATTTTTTTAATAAGAAAAAAAGTGCTCAACGAGGGAATCGAACCCTGGTCGTAGCGGTCGAAAACAAACGGTTTAGACCATCCAACCAACGACCTCCTTATGTATTAAAGTGAAGGGTTTATTTGATATTTCTTTGCGCAGAATTCATAGTTTTAGATTAGAAAATTTGAAAAATCACCAAAATTTGTCAAATTTGGGCAAGATCCAACAAATACGATAGTTTAATATATTTATTTATTATCAAATCAGTGCGATATCCCCATAAAGGACGCTTGCATCAATACCTAAATAATTGAATAATTACATGGCTTGAGTAGAGTTTGAAGAAGAAATTGTCCATCCCTGAACACTTTTATTTTTCCGTTATCATTACTCTTCACAATTCATCCTTTCATACTTCATCTTTAAGATTAGAAATAACCGTTATTTCTCCTTAAATTAAGTTTTGTTTTTTCATTGAAAAGAAACTCATGCGGGATAAGTTTCAAATGTCGTTTTACAAAGTTGTATATGTACAAATATCTTCAGTAAGGGAAGCTATTTTGACCCACATGCGTGACAAATAGTTCAAAATCTATCATGAGAGCGTGAAATTTGGCGATAGTTAAAATTCCTCCATTCAAATCAGCAATGGCAACTGAAAATATGGTAATAAAATATATATTTTTTTAATATTAATTTAGAGATTTAAGACAGAAAATATTCAGTTACGTATTAAGGTCTTAGAGATTCGAATGTAATTTGTCTTAATAATTTTGCCTTTTTTTTCAACATACAAAACGCGATATCCCGACTAGGGATAATTGCGTCGATTTACATTTTTAAAACAGAAACAGTTATAAACATATTATACAAGAAATATAAAGAGATATAATAATTTATATTAGGAACCTGATCCTTCCAGGTTAGAAAGATAATGATAAATATATTTACAAAAATGGTTAAATCTGTTGGAATATTACACAGAGTAACAATGGCTATAGATGAGCTCTCGTGTTTGAAAAGGAACTTGTATGTATATAATGTTTATTGTTTTTGTTGTTTTCATGTAGACATATATACCAAGATTTGTTTCATATAATTGCTATTAATAATAAATAATATGTAAAGTTAAATTGGTTACGGATTCATCCCCTTCTTACTTGCTTTAATCACATAACAAAGCCTATGATAATTATCTCTAGTATTTACAAATTGATATAGATCTACAACATTATTCACTATCTGTTGTCTGTCATCACTTAACAAAATTTTAAAAATCAATAAATTTAAACAAAAACTTCCATTTTATAAATGTATCAAATATCTACCTAAAAAGATTTCATATATAAAAGTGAACTGATAATATTAAGAAAACCAATTGTATTACCAAAATGTAAATCCATTTTGTTAATAATCAAATTCAGTTTTGTTTTTTTCGTGAAATATTTTAAATAAAAACTTGTATTGATAGCGGACCGAGTAATTCGATATTTTAATGAGATAATTTAATAAAGATCAAACGATCATATTTAGTCTCTTATAATCATGGGTCAAATTCTTTTAATTAAAAAAAAAAAGATGAGAGAGATTTTTTAGCGCGTATCGATTAGCTAGCTTGAAGTGAAAAATGGCCGCTATCAACGTAAATTAAATATGAAGCCTGGCGCCAGGCTTGTCGGCTGCCTTCGATTAGGTCTCGGCTGCTACGAAATTCCTGGCGCTCAGCTAATATCAAGCAGACGACTTTTCCCCAATTTCTTCTCTCTCTTTGGAAACTGTCAAAATTTTTTTTCTATTATTTACGTTGTAGTTCTGATAGTTATTTGAGTAAAAAATCTCTAGGTAATAATATCTTTTGATTAATATATATAAAAAAATATATATTCTGCTTTCCTCTCTATCAACTTTATATAAAAAGGCATATATATATATACTTTTTTATTTTAGTAAGTGTGTTTTTATTTGTTTTATAGGATATTATATCTTCAATACATCTTATTTTTCTACGCAAAATTTTTCAATATATACACTCATGGACAAAACTTAAGAATTTTGTACCTTTTAGCATGTATATCGGAATTCAGACAATAACTCTGAAAGATATTACAGTGAAATTTATTGAAGACATACGAGATAACCAAGTGTGAACTACGTTCATGGACACAACTTAAGAAAGTTGTACCTTTTAGCATGTATATCGGGATTCACACAATAAATCTAAAATATATTACAGTGACCTTCATTGAAGACACACGAGATAACCAAGTGTGAACTACGCTCATGGACACAACTTAAGAAAGTTGTACCTTTTATCATGTATATCGGGATTCAGACAATAACTCTGAAATATATTACAGTGACCTTTATTGAAGACACACGAGATAACCAAGTGTATACAATATTTTCCCAGCCTCCCTAAAAAAAAAAAAACAGAAGACCTGCAGATCAAAAACTTCCGTAAGTTTTGTCCACGAGTGTATATAAATGTCGTGATAAATACATTTTAAAATTATAAATTTAGAAATAAATCGTTTAAGAGATTTTTCAAGCTTTTAATAATGAGATTTGCTGAATTTCCACTATAATCAAAATACCATAATGAGAAGTGTAGTATTCTCCTTGTTAGAAATATATATCATCATTATTATAGAAAACGTCAAGAATAAAAGCACGGAGAAGGAATGCTTAAAATGCTCAAATTTAATGGAAAAATCAAAACATTCCCGAAATGCCCCAAATGCTGAAACAATGGAACCTAATGGAGATCATATAAACGACTTGAGGAATAAGCAACAACAACAAGAATAAAAGCGCCATGTAAACATTGATTTAGAATGTATAAATTAAATAAGAATTAAATGAATGTAACCTTTTGAATGATAAATAACTTGAGTATTTCATCTAGCGAGTAATTTAATTTTTAACTATACGACAAGAAGTTTGAAATAGAATTTTAAAATGTATGTTTTAATACATATAAGCTTTTCATGAGGTAGCTATTCCTTGAAATGGCCACATACACAATTTGATCAAATAAAAAATGATATTTTCTACATCAATTCAACTTCCAATGCACAATCTCATCAAGAGAAGACTAAGATCAGCAAAGTTTTAGGATGATCTTTGTATTTTGCGCTATGTACAAATAAATATATATTTATATTCAAATGTCCTTATATAATATAACCATAAATTAAGGAAAAGGACATTCCCTGATCGTACAAATAAAATTTGTTTAGGTTAACGCCATCTTTCGGAATAAATATGAACGTAGACAATTGACAATTAAAAACAGTTTATTGACATCTAGTCAACAGTAAGGAGAAAGTTTACAGCCATTTTTAAAATAAGGAGAAATATATAAAACAGACGGAGGGACGTCTGGAATTCATCAGGAGCTTAAAGCCGCCTTGAGTTCGGACAGGCCGTTGTGGATTATGAAATCCATGTCCCCAGCATGCTTGATGACTGTGTTGAGGAATTCGACAAGAATAATCTTGTGTTCAGGCGAGAGATTTCTTTCATCGCGGTGTAGAATCGCGAATGTAATCTCTGGCCTGATTCACCTTGCTTCATATAGCCCCCTATATTATTTGGATTTGGTATTATTACTTTTGTGTTTATAATCTATAATTCAAATTGTGACTTACTATTTATTTAAGTTATTTATCATTCAAAAGGTTACATTCATTTAAATTTTATTTTATTTATATATTCTAAATAATGTTTATATGACGCTTTTATTCTTGTTGTTGTTGCTTATTCCTCAAGTCGTTTAAATATCTCCATTAGGTTCCATTGTCTCAGCTTTTCTATTATAGTCCTGGGGTTTTCCCAGAGATCTTTTTTGGAGGATTTGAAACATTCAGTAGTTCGAGTAGATCGTTTATCTGGTGCTCGAGTATAAACGTAGTGTTGATTTTAATTATTCCAGAATTGGCCAAATACCCTTTTCATTGTATTTCTGGGTGTTTAAAACACCATTTTGCTTTTATATAATATAACCATAAATGAAGAAAAAAGTAATTTCCTGATCATAAAAATAAAATTTGCTTAGACCAGCGCCATATTTCGGAAAAAAATATAAACTATTCGTTGATATTTAATTATTCCAGAATTGGCCAAATACCCATTACATGATATTTCAGGATGCTTGAAACTCATTTTTTTAACGTGGCTAGCTTTTTTTTATTCATCAAGAAAGGATATTTGACCAATTCTTTAAGAATTAAAAACCAACGATCAGTTGATATTTATTTCGACAGATGGCGCAAACCATCACTAATTTTAGTTGCATGATCAGGATATGTATTTTTTCTTAATCTATCCACCTGTTTCAAATACAATTGAAATTTCGTACTATGAATATATTTCATAAACATAAATGTTTTTCTATTTTGAAAATAGAGCAATCCATACTTAATTCATTAGATAATAAAAGGCATATATTGGATTTAAAAAAATATTTATTTTGCCAATATTTCGGCTGGCTGAACGCCAACCTTTATCGAGGCATTACATTTTTGTATACACAAACTCAACGCCGCATTATTTGATTTCAACTGTGATATTATAACACTATGCGGCGCTGAGTTTGTGTATACAAAAATGTAATGCCTCGATAAAGGTTGGCGTTCAGCCAGCCGAAATATTGGCAAAATAAATATATTTTTAAATCCAATATATGCCTTTTATTATCTAATGTTTTTCTATATTACTGTCTGAATATACAAATAAAATATCTGTAAGTTTTCGAACAGGAATAGAAAGATAATCCCTATAAATATCTGAAAAACCAAACTGCCACCAAAGAAGAAAACAAGGACGATCAGTTTCACCATTTATAGAAGATGTTATTCCGATGTAAGACAAACTTTACCCGAGAGAGAGAGAGAGAGAAGGAAACACTTTCACAAAATTCACCATAGTTTCTTTTTTATTGTTGAATTTTCCTTTTTAATAAAATATTTCTCGAGGTGTGTGTATTGAATCTGAACAAAATTGTTTATATATTTAAAATATTAGGTCATGTTCGTCTGGGATATTTATTTCACTAGTATGTTGTGTATATGTCATATAATCTGTCATATATATATATGCATTCAAAATATATATAAACATATGAAAAAACGATAGAAAAATAAAAAATAAAAAGGTCATTTATTGATATTAAAAACAAAGAATACATATCATGACCACGAGCGCATGTGCTTTTTATATGGCAGAGCGCCCAGAACTAAACGTTCAGGGAACAGATTAAATCAAGGTTTATTTGATTTCTGTTCCAATAGATGGCGCTCTGCTTCACCAGACCGCTTCTCAGAGCTCTAATACTGTATTGGATCATTCTGCTTTTATATGCTACACTGAAGGGTGGAATCTTAGAAATGGTTTTCAAGTAAACTATGGACATAAGCTTATAGGACAGTAGAATTACATTCAAATATTTGCTTCGAGCAATGCTCTTCAGCAAACTATAAAGACAAGGCCAGTTAGGAATAAATTAACACAAAGCAATAACGCGCCATCTATACATATAAAATAAAAGGATTTAAAAGCGCGAAAGATTCCATCCTTCAGTGTAGCATATAAAAGCAGAATGATCCAATACAGTATTAGAGCTCTGAGAAGCGGTCTGGTAGATTAAATTGGCGAAACCGCTGGGAGGGTTCACCACTGATGAGCCAAACCCTCCCAATATATTCTTTCATCGCAGTAAGGACTGTAGAAGTTCGTTTTATGTATGAAAGAAACATTGGCGCTTTTAACTCCTCTTATTTTATATGTATAGATGGCGCGTTATTGCTTTGTGTTAATATATATGTTATATAAAAATATTATTTTATTTAAAATTATATATCATAGATTCAAATACTCTGTTAAATCGATCGCCAAAGGTCACGCTTTTCATATAAAAACTCGTTGTTGTTTTTTTCCCGATGGCCGGCTCAAATCTTTGTACATTATGTAAATAATCTTTTGTTTTCTTTATTCTACTCGCCTTAAGCCAAGCAGTACTTTTACCAAATTATGTTTTTCATATATATTCCTTAGCTCAAATAAAGAAATCTCTGATCAAAACTATTTTATTATTCCCACGACTTCAGAACAATATCGTAACATACTCATGTATACCAAAATCAAGCAACAAATAATAATAATTCAATATATCAATCTAATTACAAAATACAACAGAAATCTCTTTTTTTATATATAATATATATATATATGTTATATTGATATATTTTATTTAAAAATGTTATATAAAAATATTATTTTATTTTAAAATATAATTTCATAGATTCAAATATTGTTAAATCGACCGCCAGAGGTCACGCTTCCCCTATAAAAACTCGTTGTTGTTTTTCCCCGATGGCCGGCTCAAAACTTTTGTACATTATGTAAATAATCTTTTTTTCCTTATTCTACTCGCCTTAAGCCAGGCATTACTTTTATCAAATTGTTTCTTTTATATATTCCTTTAACTCAATTAAATTACTAATCAAAAGTATTTTTCATTATCATACTTTAAGGATTTTAACCACGACTGCACCACCATTACCATTATCCTCAACATGATCTAAAATTCAAGCAGAAAATCATCTCTAAATATTATTATTTATAACATATATATGTAGTAATATGTATAAATATACACTAATCCCGTATCTGGAACTTTTTCTAATCAATAAAATGTTCCAATGACCCACGAATCTTTAAAAAGTCCAATCCCACCTGAGAGTGGAAGTAAATAAACGGGGTTACGACACACTTGTAAGGGCATAAGTCAAAATGCTCTAATGTTGACTTTGCTTAGACTGTTTTTAAAGATACTTATTCTAAGAATATTTATTTTATTTATTTATTTCAATTTAAAGTGCTATGTTCTCCTAGGGACATTTGCGCTGTCATACATGTATGCCTTTACATTTGTCTATACATATATATATATATTAATTTTAGATCGTGAATAGAATAATCATATGCTATTAACAATGAAAAAGAGAGAAAAACAAGAAAAAGACCTGTCTACAAAGGAAATAAATGTCTGACAATATGTACAATCAGCATAATATAAATAATCAGTTTCTTAAAAGATATATGTTTCTATATAATTCAAATAATATCTACAAAAGGTATTGAATTTAATATATATTTCTTTACTGGAAATAAAAATACTTGGATTTGTTACTCTTAAATTATTGTCGATTCTATAGTCTTGAAAAACAGGGCAATCCAGTAAAAGATATAATCAGGTTTGTTCCTCATGTCCACAAAAACAACTCGAGTCTTCCACTGTTTCAATTTTTTTTTAAAGCTTCTGAAATTTCCATGATTAGAAATGAATTGAGAATTATGAAAGTTTGGCCTTTTGAATATATCAACAATGTATTTCTATTTTTATATTCATTACATAGAACGCAAGGATCGGTAAATGGAGCCACTATATCAGCTTTGTCAAATTCGAACAAAAAGTCGACATTTATATGTGGGTGTGAAAAATAGTACAAATGTGATATTGTACTGAGATAAGGTGCATAAATTAAGAAAAAGGAATCTCCTTATCGTGCAACTGAAAGTTGATGATGGCTTGCGCCATCTATCGGAATAAATATTATTTAAATCGTTGATTTTTAATTATTCCAGAATTGGCCAAAACCCCATTCTTGATTAATCGAGAAGCCCGAAACGCGTCCGTGGTTAGCTTTTCTTGATTAATCAAGAATGGGTATTTGGCCAATTCTGGAATAATTAAAAATCAATGAAAATAGTTGATATTTATATTGATATTTATCTTGATATTTATTATGATATTTATGCCATCAGCAACTTTCAACTGCACTATAAGGAGATGCCTTTTTCTTAATTTAAAGCTGGTGTTGAGATTGGTTAAACTATCTAAATCTTCACCTTAAAGACAATATAAATAAACTATATTTTTAGCATCAGGCGTTTTATTCATTATATATGTTCTCCAGTAGAAAGGCAGAGATCCCTGAAAACTTGAGATGGTATTTGAAATAAAAAGAAACTCATCTCAAGAAACCTTTTTTAATTGTTCAAATACACTATATTAACTAGAAATAAAGCGTAAGGAGAAAAGATTTTTTATTCACATAATCGTGCGACAAGCTTTCGGGCAGTCACGCCCTTCGGCTGGTAACAAACTGTAATAGCAAAAGGCTTTATATAGGAATCCGTTTTTTGAGT
Organism: Cordylochernes scorpioides; assembly: GCA_030710605.1. Taxonomy (NCBI): domain Eukaryota; kingdom Metazoa; phylum Arthropoda; class Arachnida; order Pseudoscorpiones; family Chernetidae; genus Cordylochernes; species Cordylochernes scorpioides. The sequence continues at coordinate 81,464,374 of CP092865.1, read as the reverse complement.
TATATTTACATATGTGATGAATATAGGACGGCTAAAAAATACAATTCAGATTAAAAACTCATGTAAATCTAAATTAGTGATATGTAACTATTACGTAAGTATGCTAATCTTGTAATGCTAATTGATGAATGAACGAAAAATTGCAGATTGGCTATGTTACTAAATTATACCGCGATAATGGTTAACATCTGTTCAACCCGCCATCAGCGGCCACACAGGATCTATGGAGAGGGTAGGGGGGGGGGGGAAGATGAGGGTTCTATGATTTATTTAAGTTGTTACATAAATCCTGATATTGTTTAGGTAAATCAATATGGCGGTTAATGCTGTTCTTAGAAATGGATAACATGGCCTCTATTATCAGTCTCTGGTGTTTATTGGGGATGTTATTGTATAAGGTGGTGGGAGAAGCTAGGTTGAATGAATGGCCTGTATTAATAGTGTGGTTGTATATGAGAGATTTGTTGTCTTTGTTATTGATACACCTACCATGTTCAATCATCCTGATGGCCACGGACCTACCAGTCTCACCTATGTAAGTTGCACTACAATCGTTGCATGAGACTGAGTAGACCGAGCCACCCGATGATTGAACATTGGTAGGTCTCTGTAATCGGGTAATGGGATGTCTAAGGATGGCGGACAGGCTTTTACTATTTTTAAAAAAGGTATTGATGCCGTGAGATTTAAGCAGTCGGGATATGGTAGAGGATTGAGGTGAATACGGCAAGATACAGGTATTTCTATGGGTTAAAATGGGTTTCAGATTGGCAGGGTTGTATCGGTACTTGTGTATGAAATGGTGAGGATATTGAGAGAGGGCAAGCTGTTTTTTGATGTTAGAGAACTCTATTGATCTAAATAAGGGCAGGGAGCAATGTGTGACCAATCTCTTGGTAAGTGTTCTCACTGTATTGATTTTATGCGAGAAGGGACAGGAAGAATTGAAATTGGTGTAGAAAGTTGGGTTATTGATCTTATGATATACTGTTGTGTGGTAGTGTGAAGGGGTACGGATAATAAGTATGTCTAGAAAAGGTATTACACTATTGATTTCTGGTTCATGACTAAAGGAGATATCGGAGTGAAAAGAGTTAAGAACAGATAAGATACTGTTCTCCTGTCCGGTTTCACATATACAGAGGATATCATCAATATATCTCCGTTCTCCATTACTCTTCATGTTTCACCTTTCCATACCTCATCCTCAAAGTTAGAAATGTCGCTATTTCTCTTTGAAAATAAATTTCGATTTTTAAAAGAAACATTCGCGGTATAATTTTAATTTTCGTTTTACAATCATCAGCCGCGTTATATTGTATAGAAAAATTATATTAAACCTTTATATAAACATAAATATTCGAACTAAATTAAACATATGTTATAAGTTATATTTTGTTCTTTCTCTTGTAAATCAATAATGTTTGATTAATCTTGGGATCAGTATATTTATAAAGTCTAATCAAAGTCAACAGAAAAGCATTTCGATTTTTGTACTTACAAATGTGCCATAACCCCGTTTGGTTACTTTCTCTACTCGATTTTATTTTATTTCAACACACAAAACGCGATATCCCGGCTAGGGATAATTGCGTCGATTTACATTTTTTTAAACAGAAACAGTTATAAACATATTATACAAAAAAAAGTAATCGAAATTAAAAGAGAAACAATAATATATATTAGGAACCTGAACCTTTCAGGTTTGAAAGATAATCATAAATTTATTTACAAAAATAGTTAAACCTATGAAAATTCTCTCTGCTGTTTACAAATTGATATAGATCTACTCGATGTTTCAATGACTTTATTAAAAGGGAAAATATTCTTCTTCTAGTACAGTGTCGGGCAACCTTTTTCGAGTTGCGGCGCACTAAGCTTAATTTATTTTTTTCGCGGCGCACCTGTGAGAATTTCGTAACAAAAATATTTTTTTCCTTTTTTAACCAACAGATTATACGGTGTACAAAACTTATTGTGTGAATGTGTGTGTGTTTTACAACATGCAAAAAAAATGAAGAATAATAAACAGCTGTGACAAAGATTGTAAAAAAATGACGGTTAATTTTGGACATATTATTTTAAAAATTAGGTATTTTCCCGCAGTATGTATTCAACTTTATTAAATAAAGTTGTTTTCGCGGATTGTTTTTTTTTTTAACTTATGATTTTAAATAGGTACGTACCTATTTGCATTTTTATTTTTTAATAATGGCACGTGCCAGTTATGTACGTCAAGATCATGTACATACGTTATATGAAATATAAAATTATGCAAACTGTTGTAATTATAATACCAAAATAAGTTTTATATAAAATGAAATTTGCTTTTTTTTAATTTCATTTTTTATATGAAAATTTTGAAAAAAATTATTAAAAATGAATAAAAATTATAAAAAATATTTTTTGAAACATTATTTTTAAATTTAACCAAAAGTTCTAAATACCTACAAAAATGTTCGCGGCACACCTAGAATTCTTCGCGGCACACCAGTGTGCCACGGCACACCGGTTGCCCGACACTGTTCTAATACATAAATACCATCATACTATAATTTTAAAATAGATTTATTTATATTCTTTTATAAAAATAAGATTGATGATCTTATAATTGCCAAAATGTTGTTATGTGTATTGTGTAGATTTAAAACCATTTTTTTCTTACAAAGTTAGAATTCCAAACGAAAATTTCAAATTCAGTTTAGTTGTGAAGCCATCTTTACAAATCCAACTTATATTAGAAACTCTTCCAACTTTCTAATTATCACATTTACAGAGAGAGCCACAGGCATCGTTTCAAGAGTTGTTCTGTGTTTTTAAGCGTCAAGATCCATTGTCGCCAGTAATTGCATCCATAAAAAGATTAATCAATTTGCAAATTAACCCAAGTTGTGTAATTAATCTCAGCCCAGATAACAAAAGCACTGACGCCATGTTAGAAGAAGACTTTAAGCAAAATTTTTTTTGAAAACCTCTGTAGTTGATGTAGATGATAACAAAGACATTTCCGTTCCTACGTCATGGAAAAAAAGGTGAAGAAAGAAGTTCTGACAATCAATAAATGTTTTTGTAACTTTATCATCATCACCTCGTTAGCAGACGACTACTTAAACTAGCAACGTGGAGATATTTATTAACCAACTGTCATAATATATAAATGTATTATTGCAATATATTCTTTTATTATATTTATTAGAACTCATTTATTGTCATTTATAAATGTACATATATAGTCTCTATACTTATTTATATTTGTGTCTATATATTTTAAATTTTAACGACATAGTCAGTTTTGTAAAGCCATCTAATGGAATAAAAATAAGCTAAACCTTTATATAACTTGTTTCGTGATGTTTGGCCAATCCTTTCTTTTCTTTATTTCTCAGGAAACCTCGGGGACCAAATTTTGGTCGTAGAGGTACAGTTTGCACCACGTTTACGAGGGCCAACAGCCCGAAACGCGTTTGTGGTTGGCTTTTCTTGATTTATCAAGAAATTAGGTTGGCCAAATATCAGGGAACAAGTTAAAAAAACGTTTAGTTTATTTTTGTTGCACTAGATGGCGCTCTGCTATCTATAAAAGCTCATGTGAGCCTGGTCAGGATATGCCTTTTTTGTTTATATACACAGTAAGTATACAGTAAGTATAGTGAAGCGATGCAGCAGAGAAATGGAAGAGAAGACGCGGGGAACCCAAGAGAGAAGGTATGCCGGGGCTCCTTCAGGGAAGTGTGGATTGACAAATTCCAGGGGAGGGGGTGGTAGACGGGCAGTCCGGCTGGCGCCGCCGTGGGGAAGGGATCAGCCGAGTCAGCTGGCCGGCCTGCCGGGGATTGGTGTGTGCCGAGAAAACATGGCAGTCTGGGGGAAGAAGTCTGTCTGGTGACAACGGGACCTGCAGCAGGGAGAAGAGCGGTGACGACAGACGCGGCAAGTTGGCGCCGGGACTGTGTGGATTAACAAGTGGAGTACGAGGAGGAACCTACCTGGAGCGGCATTGAAGGCAAGTCCATCTACTGTATAGTTACTTATCTACTCTTTAAAGCTATTATAATAAATATACCGCACTAAGCTGTATCCTAAAGAAACCCACATTGTCTTCTCAGTAAACCTTGAACGCAAACATCGACGGCTGAGAAGCGTCGTAACAATATATATCGTTGCGTGAAGTCATCGCGTGATCAATCAAAACAGTTTAAAAATAATAAAAGACCCTGATGAAGTTAAGCGTACAGTCTTAGTGAAATATTAGCATTTTGTAATAAATAAAATGTTTTATTTTAGATACAAAATATTATTTTAACTAATATACAGTAGAAACCTCCATGAGAGGATACTTGCGTTAGAGGACACCTCTCTAAAAAGAACAGTTTTCATTCGCAAAATTACCATTTTTGCTATTTAGCAACTGTCTGGTAAGAGAACACCTCTCCCTAAAGGAAACTCTGGCTATGCAATTAGGTTTAATCCTTTACAGGGAGGTTATTTTTAGGAATAATCATCCGTAGTACATGTGAGTAGTTAGCGACTGCGTTTACTATAAGTATGTCATATGTCTAACCCATCAATAAGGATCACGTACAGTACTAGAAGAAAATTTTTCGTGCAGCAAGAAAGAAAACAAAATAAACATTTTTCTCCTTCGCATTTCAAAACTTTACGTTAAAGTCTTCTTTCTTACTTTTCTTATCTCCACTCAATCATATTAAGGGTGTCAAGCTTGTAAAGTTTGAGACTTTTGATGGTGTCTGTTGACAACCATCATGACTGGGTGAAGTAGAATGCGTCTGCCTTTGTCATTAAGACTGGGAATACTACTCAGTAGCAGGCCGACTTATCTCCAAAAGAAATGGCCGCCTCTGACATGAGGAACAGACGCCATGTGCAAGCCGCTCCTACATGGAGTACAAACGCTGCTCATCCTGTATTCCTGGATTAGGAGTCCTTACAGGGTACTATCAGCCGGGACAAGATGAACCCAGGTTTTTAGTGAGCTTTTTACTGCTAACGTTAAAGTTATATATTCAAATCTTAAATGACAAGACTGGGCAAGAACCATAATCGTTACATGATCACTAAAATTCAACAGGACTAATTTGAACTCTCTCAGTCTAAATTTGTAAATATTTGTAAAATAATTAAGTAATAGAGGTTTTAAAAGAGTGTAGATTCTCTCAATCATCAGATTGTATTGCATGTCTAGTCTATAGTCATATAGTGTCTAGTCTATAGTCATGTATTTTGTCATTACAAGACTTGTAAATGTATTTCTATACTAAATTGTGTGTGTATTTGGATAAAACTGTAGAGGAGAAATTATATTTAAAAGTTTACCTTTAAAATTATTTGAAAGGTTGTGAAAAAGTGATATTGTACAAGGATCAGGTAGTTAAATAAAGAAATAGGCATCTCTTTAGTAAGAATCTGACAAATTTGTAAGAGTTCAAACGTCGAACAGCTGTCTACATATGTATATATAGCATACTTCATCCCTAAGGTTAGAAATAATCGTTATTTCTCCTTAAAATAAATTTCGATTTTTACGTTCGAAAGAAACATTTGCAGTATAATTTTCAAATTTCTATCTACAATCATAAGCCGCATTATATTGTATTAAATATGTATATGCCTTTTTCTTAATTTATCCACCTAATTTAGTACAATTTCACTTTTGCACACAACTATTCAAATAAAGGCAAACTTTTAAGTATCATTGACTCCTTTACAGTATTTATTAAGACATGTAGTGACCTTTCAGTAAAAGCAGTCGCTAATTACCTACCAAGATTTTTTTTTATTTGCTTATCCCTAGTACACATGGTACACTGGCCATGATAATTATGCTGGGTGAAAGGTAGGCGACTACTTTTACTGCAAGTACACCATATGTCTACACATGTGAAAAGCAGTTCGACTTTACAACTACAAATATGACAGAGTCCCGTTTGGTTACTTTCACTCGCTGGTGGGGTTAGACTTTTGCAAGAATCGGGGGCCATTGGAGATTTTTTTAATCAGAAAAAAAATTGCCCAATGCGGGAAATGAACCCGGGTCGTAGCGGTCGAAAAACAACGGTATAGACCATTCTTCCACCGACCCCTCCATTATTATAATAGCCAGCACTACGTATACTTGAGATCATCATAAAAAAATTATTTCGACTTGAAAAAACTAAAACAAATTCAAATGATATTGAAATATAGATAAATGTTTGCATTTTAAGATTTAAATTACATTTAACACAGACAAATATTTTACCCACGCTAATATTTGAAGTGTAGTAATTGAAATCAGAGATGAATAAAGTTAAATATTTCTGTCAAATTTACTAATGTTTGGCTTTTATACCGTGAAATAATACCGCTTTAAAATTTAATAGATTTTAATTATTTTAAGCAAGCTACTAAATTTTCTGGAGAAAAATTAATTATCTAAACGAAATGGACCTAAAATATTTGACAATATTGGACAATTTAATTAGAATGTTGAAATTTATCGTTTGCTATAATTTTCTACAAATACCATTCGTCTGTTCATATTATACATTTTACGACATATATATATATATATAATACCGTTAGGAGAATTTCGAAATTTATGAAAATTGTTATTTAGTTTAAACATGTGAGGTTTGTATTTTATTTATGTAATAAATAAGTAGTTTGCATATATATTACACAGTTAAATCGCCCCCTCTAAATAGCTTCTTCCTCTCTATAGCGCCCGATTTTAAATACGTAGTACGATGTGATTTACATTAAAATTGACCTGTCTATAGCACCCCCTCTCTATAGCACCCTATTTTGATGAGTCCCAAGAGGGGGCGCTATAGACAGGTTTAACTGTATATAATTTATCGTTTGCTATACTTACTACAAATACCATTCGTCTGTTGATTTTATACATTCTACTACATATATATATTATATATAATCTAAAAATTCAAAATTTTATTATTTTAAAAATATATATTTTAACATTCACATTGACTATTCTACAATTTTTGACCATAGTTAGTTTTAGAATATGCAATTTTAATTTTGTTATAAATATGTATAATCAACTAACCTATTTTTTAAATTCACTAATATAAGATTCATTTTATAAATTATATATAACTGTGAAAATATTTATTGTGTAATTTTCTTCAATTGAAAATAAAAACTAATTGATAGTAAATAATTAGTTTTCTATAATCACGACTGCACCTTCAATTCTTTACAACAAAAAATATTATCCATAACATATATATATATATGTATGTATATTATGATGCATTAGCGCGCCACCTGTTATGAAAATTCGAAACTATTATAGGTCCTCCCATTAATTTTGCCATTGCAGTAAGGGTAGAAGGAATTGTTTATTTTTAAAAGAATCATACGCGTCTATAATAGTTTCGCATTTTCATATATATATTTATTACATATATATATTTATTTATTTATTTACCACATATATATATTATAAAGATTATATTTGAATTATAAAGAAATTTAGGTTTGATTTATCTATTATTGAAAAAGGTGGAAAAGCCTAAATAATTAAGTTTAGTTGAATGAAGGCTTGTGCCTTTTTTTCCTTTCAAAAGGCTCAAGTGCCAAACCTTCTTTATCCCCTTTTTCTCTAGTTTAGTTTTCTTTTAGATTTTTCTAGTCTAAAAGAATGAACTCAATTGTGTTTTTTTTTTCTTCAGTAAATCAGTGTTCAGGTAATGGAAACTGATTGATTTTTATTTAGATGGTTTCACTTTTGCTACTTAATTACGTTTTTTTTAGGGAGGTCTGTTCGTTTTGTCAATATTGTGAAAAGATTTAGATTGTTTATATATAGAATCTACTAAATAAATAAGAGTTTAAATTAGGTAAACAGATATAAATAAATATTTATTTCTACACAAGTAAAATAAACTAATATACAAAAATTAAGGTAGTTGTATCTTTATACCATGTATATATACAGTAGAGAACTTGGATAATTCGAACTACTTTAATTCGAAAACCTCTTTAATTCGAATATTTATCTTGGTCCCTAGAATTTCCTATATAAATAATTTAACATCTTTAATTCGAATTTTTGGATAATTCGAATTTTTTTATGGTCCCTTGGGGTTCGAATTATCCAAGTTCGACTGTATATATATATTTAATTATTATTTTTTTTTTATTTTATTTTTTTGAAATGAGAATGTACAAATTAATATGTAAAGGAAACCCGCCGTTATACAGTAGAACCTCCCTTTAACAGACACCTCTCTATAAAGGGCAGTTTTTATTTGCAAAATTATCATTTTTACTCTTTAACACCTTCCGGTAAGAGGACACTCCATTTAGGATGGACAGCATCTTTAAGGTAAGTGACTCTTGGATTACACTGATTTTGGTTCCTACAATTAGTTGTGACTATCTGATCATATTTTATATATACAGTAGAACCTAGTTGAGAGGACACTACTGCTAGAGGACACCTCTCTATAAAGGACAGTTTTCATTTGAAAAATTACCATTTTTACTATTTAGCAACTCTTCAGTAAGAGAACACTTCTCCCTAAAGTAATACTTTGGCTCTGCAATTAAGTGTCCTTTACAGGGAGGTTTTACTGTATAAGCAAATATCAGTTAATATATTAAAATGGAGTGTGTGAGAAATAAACACTCCAAAAGTTAGAAATGACAAGGAAGACTACAGCTCTAGAAAAAAGGTGCTGGTGCGGCTCGACCAATGAGATTGTTCAGTGCGACGGCATCTCGTTTGATACCTAAACCCAACTGTCTTTAACAATCCCCCAGAATCTTCTTATAGCCGAGGTGTTTTCCCTGTGAGGTTAAAGATAAGATCTTTGAAGTCCCGCTAGGTAAAGTGATATAGGGTCAAATTGTCACGCCTATTTCTGGAGTCGTCAGCCTTTTTTTAACTTTATTTTCTACAAACAAGTTACAATAATATGAAATATATATGTTATAGAAAAATTATAAATAATTTTAAAATTATAATTTATAGAATAAAATACTCTGTAAAGTCGACCGCCAGATGTTGCCGCTTTCCCTATATAAACCTATTGTTGTTGTTTCCCGTTGGCCGGCTCAAATCCTTTTGTAGATATGTAAATATGTAATCTTTTATTTTATTTTTCAAGCCCCAAGTAAGGTAGTACTTTCTCAAATTATGTATTTTATATTTTACTAGCGGATGTACCCGGCTTCGCCCAGGTTTTTCTCGAGGGAATGTTTGTAGTCTAGTAATAAGAAAATATACTACACCTAAAAACTATCAGAGAAAAGAGAAACCACGGAAGGTGAACAGAAAAATGCTTACAATGGATGTTATGTTTACGATATCAAGTTAAATAAAAACAAAGATAAAATTTGCATATGTTGGTCACTATAAATTTGTATATTTGTTAGGCGAAATTAGAAACATGATAAAACAATTGGGTATTTAAAAACAAATGTAGAAATAAAAATTGAAGTATAATAAACAATGTTAAAGATTAGTTTTAATTATTAATCAAGATTGTGTGTGAATATGTGAGAAATATAATATCGTTGTTGTTTTCTTGGCCGACTGTTTTACATATGGTGTTATCTTAAAATTGCTTGTTTTGAATATTTTTTAGATTGAGATTATTAGCTAGTATGTAAAAAAGATTAACTCTGTTGAAATTTAATTTTGTATTTATATATAAATAAAATTAACTCTGTTGATTTTTTTTGTATTTAATCGATAACAGCGAAGTTACGCATGTTAATGTTAGGAAATATATTTTGATGTTAAGCAAAACCTGCTCCATCTCGTTTTACATAAATGTTGAAAATTTGGTTGAAATTGATGCATTGTAACGAAAGTTTTTAGTGATGTCCACTTATGAAATTTCCATTTTATTAATATAGATTAGCACAATTAAAGGTAATTCTGATCTAAACTATTTATATTTTCAGGATTTTCCACGATTGCCTACCAATACTATTTAGTACCCATGTACTCAATAGAACCATCAAATATCTTATTATATGTATCACTATAATATATATGTTGTAATATATTCCAATATTATATCTCCTGTGTTATATAGATATATTATAATTACCAAAATTACCAAAATAAAATTGGATTGAGTGACAGTCGGCGCCAGACAGGAGAAAGGTCTCCGAAAAACACGTAGGGGTACCAGGTGTACCCCCTTCTTGCTCAAAACAGATCAGTCAGCTCTGAGACACGATGATTGACAGACGCCCCTGGACAGATCTGCCTTGACCAGTGTCGGCTTCACTCTCTCGCCATCTCTGTGGTGACATCCAACATGTCTTGTCCTTTGGTGGAATACACTTACGCCTTAAACCACTCTGAACATTGAGGCCACAACGACTGCATCTAACCAACCACACACACCACAGTCATCCTACACGATAAACTGCATTGCAACATATATATATATATATTTTTTAATATACAGTTAACTCTCCTATAACGCGATTAATGTGTTCCGTGTTGTATGAAATCGCGTTATAGAAATTCGCGTTGTACGAAATAAAACTTGTATAACGCGAATGTTGTTAGGGTAAATTGTTAGTGACAAATATCATGTAAAAATGTATTGTATAAAATGATGTATATAGGAAAAATAATTATATACTAAAACAAAACTAAATGTTATATTATTTTATATGCAAATGTATATAAAATAATATAACATTTAGTTTTGTTTTAGTATATAATTATTTTTCCTATATACATCATTTTATACAAAACATTTTTACATGATACAGTATATCTCCTTTTCAATTTTTCTTTTTTTCCAACTTTTTTCATCATGCCTGTGGAGCAATTTTCGTAATTTTTTATATTTGCAAAATATTTACATGTAAATTATAATTTGATACCTTATATGCGTTGAAAATATTATTTTAAGCTTTAAAACTCGATTTAACACTATTTAAAAAAAAAATTCTTACAGAAACACACGTGCAATTAAATTGACAAAGTATACAACACTACTTCGTTCAAAAACAAAAAAATGGAAAACGCGTGTGCATAAAAATTAAATGTATTGTACAGTTGTCAATATGGAAATTTCCGCATTTTATTTTATAACGCGTTATACGAAAATTCGCGTTGTATAAATAAATTTGTCGCAATTTTTTTTTATCGCGTTGTACGAAATCACGTTGTAAAAACTCGCGTTATAGGAGAGTCTACTGTATATACATGAAAAAAACAATAGAAAAAAAAATAATAAAAAGGTCAGGTGTTGATATTAAAAATAAAAAAGGCATATCCTGACCAGGAGCACATGTGCTTTTCAGAAGGCAGAGCGCCATCTGATGAAACAGAAATCAGCTAAACATTGATTCAGCCTGTTCCCTGATATTTATCCAACCCAATTTCTTGATAAATCAAGAAAAGCCTATAAAGAAATTGGGTTGGTCAAATATCAGGGAACAGGTTAAATCAATGAAGAGTTGATTTATGTTCCATCAGATGGCGCTCTGCCTTCTGTAAAGCACATGTGCTCTTGGTCAGAATATGCCTTTTTTATTTTTAATACATATATATGTTATACTATTTTATTTCAAATTTTATTTCATAGATACAAATACTCTGTTAAATCGACCGCCAGAGGTCATGCCTTCCCTATAAAAACTCATTGTTGTGTTTTCCCGATGGCCGGCTCAAATCTTTGTACATTATTTAAATAACCTTTTGTTTTCCTTGTTCTACTCGCCTTAAACCAGGAAGTGCTTTTATCAAATTATGTTTATTTTCTATATCTCATAAGCTCAATTAAAGCTATTTCTAATCATTATTTTTGATAACTAATTTTATTATAATCTTTTCCACGACTGCATACCAAAATCAAGCAACAGATAATAATTCTATATAAATAACAATCAAAATACAATAGAAAATCTCTTTATTATAATATATATATAATATTTTCACGCACAAATCCCCCCCCACCTACTTTCTATTTTAAATTATTTCAACTGTGATATTATAACACTATGCGGCGCTGAGTTTGTGTATACAAAAATGTAATGCCTTGATAAAGGTTGGCATTCAGCCAACCGAAATATTTGCAAAAAATATTTTATTCAATCCAATATATGCCTTTTTACCATCTAATATATATACGTATATTAATCGCATTATATTGGCAATAGATAATTGTTTCATTTTTTTATGAACGGTCGTGTTATAAAGAATTTGTATTTTAAAATCATAGCTTAGTTGATATGTTTTTGACTGTATACATAGACGTACATATAATGGGACACTTACATTACCTCATCCAGATTATTCTTAAACTTCATGGCCAACATTTTCTGACATTTTATACTTATTAGAAATATTCTGAGAGAAACCAATAACACACATTAGAATCTAAGATAGTTCAGAAATCAAATAACAAGGTGTATTTTCCCAAAACTATTTGAGCTTTAATGTAATACAGTTGGTAAAGTACAGAAGTAGCCAAATGATTTCCCATTTGACATTGGCTATTCTTTATGTTGACATGGGCCGAAGTGGGACAAATAAAGATGGCATTAAATTTGGTGAATAATTCATATTGGGAAGCTGACACACGCCGAATTTATTTCCGCGGATATTTCCTTACTCGATTTTTCTTGGCTCCCTTACATTCTGGAGATTTTTTTCTTTCTATTTGGTTGAGAGAAATGTATCCTGCCATTTGTTAACTGTCATATACCCGCACAGACACACGAATGGTCTTTGTCATAGCAAAAATTAGAAATAAAATTGAAACCATATTTTTTTTTATTTAATTATAAAACAATTCCTCTACGTGTTTTGAAATACAGTTTATAAAATTTATAATGGTGTGGTTTGGGTATCGGTTAAAGAGTGGTCTAAACAGTTGGTTTTCGAACGCTATGACCCAGGAACGAATCCAGCATTGGACATTTTTTTCGAATTAAAAAAAAAAATGCTCCAATGGCCCCCGATTCTTGCCAAAGTCCAAACCCACCATCGAAGGCAAGTAATCAAACGGGGCTCTGGCACATTTGTAAGTGCAAAAGTCGAACTGCTTTTCACGTGTGTAGATATGTGGCGTACTTACAGTAAAAGCAGTCGCCAACTTCCACGCACCATGATTATCATGGTCTGTACTTACGTGTACTAGGGATAATATATAATTATATGGTTCATCAGTGAAAAATCCACCAAGCGGTCTTTCCAGTAATATCCAGGACGATCTACAATTAAAATATCATCATCAAATTCTCGCTCTCTATCGCTGAAAATTAGAAATATTCAAATGATATACCTTTCTTTTAAATATATATGTTATGAAAAAAAGAGATTTCTTTTGATTTTTGATTATCTTGAGGATTATGCTATGGTAATGCAGTCGTGGTTAAAAATCTTGAAAGTATAATAAATAAAATAGTTTTGATCAGAAATTGCTTTAATTGAGCTAAAGCAATATATAAAAACATAATTTGGTAAAAGTACTGCCTGGCTTAAGGCTATATAATAAAATAAATAAACTTATTTACATAATGTACAAAAGGATTGAGCCGGCCATTGGGAAACAACAACAATGAGTTTTTATAGGGGAAGCGTGACCTCTGGCGGTCTATTTAGCAGAGTATTTGAATCTATGAAATATAATTTTTTAAATAAAATAACATATTTAAATATAACATATATAATTAAAATCCTTTTCCTATACCCCTTATATGCAATTGTAAATTTAAATTCACACACACAGCTTTATAAAGACCACCGGTCTTATACAGATTCACCACAGGAAGGTAGCATAGATAGAGCTCCTATACTCCAGGTGACACAGAACCCAACAACAGCCTCCAGGTCCGACACATGGAAAAATAAAATTATTTAATTTAAGTATATATATATTTCAATAGTCCTAGATGCATATATACATAGTTCTTTCAAAACACTAATTTCGAGTACTCAATTGCCCAAATACAGAGTATATATAAGAAATTCAGTCTAATACGCAGTCTAAAACCTTTCCGGTGAATGCAAGTAACTTTAGTTATGTTTTTAGTTAGTATGAATAAATGTCAACTAATCGTTGAGTTTTAATTTTTCCAGAATTAGCCAAATATCCTTTTTGATATCAAGAAAAACTAACCATGTACGCGCCTCAGGTTTTTGGCCCTCATCAGCATGGTACAAGCTGTACCTCAACGATTAAGAAGGTTGGTTTTTAGAGCATTTTGAAAACTTATTCCGATAGATGGCGCAAGCAGGCAATCAGAAGCTTTTATTTTCACGATCAGAATATGCATTCTTTCTAAATTTATCTACCTAAACACAATACAATTTCACTTTGTATTCACTATCGCTATTTTTCACGTATATATATTGATCATATATATACACATACATACAGCTTCATTAAAACTACCGGGCTTATACAGATTCACCACAGGAAGAATAGAAGCATAGATAGAGCTCCTATACTCAAGGCAGAACAGAACCCTACAACAGCCTTCATGTCCGACACATGTCCAGTGGCCTTATGGCTCATATATATGTTAATAAATTTTAAAATGTTGTCATTAAAAAGCGAAAATGTTGTTTCAAAAGTGCAAAGCATATGAATATACCTTACTAATATTTTAATTGGCTGAACGTCAACATTTTTCAAGGTATTAAACCATATCATATTCACAACATATATTATAATACCTTGAAAAGGTTTGGCGTCAGCCAACTGAAATATTGGTAAAATAAATGATTTTTTTAAATCTAATATATGCCTTTTTAATTAAAGATATATTTATGGATTGTTCTATTTTCAAATATATATATATATATATATATATATGTAGTAACCCCGACTAAGCCGATGTGGAATGTACTGGGCAGTCGTGGTAGTGGGTGCGTGATGGGATTCCCGCACGGGGACAGCAAGGGACAGAGGCAGGTCTAGATGGTAGCTCCAAGAGGTAGAGATAGACCACGGACGGAGGCAGTCGGACCACGGGCGCCGCGGATTCCCTAAGCCTACATTGCGGATAGAAGAAGGGGTGAGAGATCCGACCGACCGTATAACGGCGTCACTCTGAAAACAACTGCTTTGTCTCATTTTCTGGGCCCTTTTATACTGGACCCCCGCATATGGCGGAGAGTCCTGATTGGTTCTTGTAATCACGCCACTTCCTGGCGCCGGGTCATTGTCGCCGTCTGGTCTACCCCTGCCTCTTTGTTTATTTGTTACATCCATTTCCACAAAGTCGATACATATTTTTATATAGATATGGGGCCTTATAAACACCAGAAGAAGGTTGTGAACTATCTAAATCAAAATATACTAAAGAATGTGCCCCCGGTGATGAAGGTTTGATTAGGGGAGTGAAGTAAAATTGAGCGAAAAGCTAGCAAACCTATTAAATGGGAAATAATTTGGGGCACAAATTAGTTACTAGAATAAAAATAAAGATAAAGGGGAGAGAGAGAGAGTAGTGGTGACACACTGATATAATATTATAAAACTACAAAAAATATATATAAGAGGAGTACATAGGAAGGATAAATTTAAAGTAAACACACACAATAGCGAAAGTAAATATTTGAGAAAGTTGGTATACTATTTACAGTTTTTTGTTACTTAAGGTGCCATGAGTATTTACAACATAGTTTCAGGGATGTAATACAGGAAGGAGGAGAAGTAGAGATAATAAAAGTAAAATAAAATATAAAAGAAAATTGACTTAAGCAAAACGTTTGCGATAGGTAGTGACGCAGTGAGGAATAAGGGAAGAAGGTCTGAATTGGTTTCTGCAAAGGACATCTCAGGAGTCCTGCCCTGCAATACGAGCTTAGAAGCGAAGTATTGTTTTCAGGGTTCAGCAATCTCAAGATGCTCTGTAAGTAGCATTAGATCAGATGGGCAAAAGTCGTGACGATCGAAGGAGAGGTAGGTAATGGGAAAATATGGGAAAGAAAATTCTTCTGAGAGAGGTTAAAAAGAGATGGTGGCTCAAGAGCTGCGCTGCTGTCGGTGATTGAGCTCGACCAGATGAAAAATAAAGTAAACGAAAAATGAGTGGGCGCATCGTGCTGATGATGGCCTGGGTCGAGCGTTAGAGAAAAAAAATCTCGGTGATTACCCAAGCTCTCCGTGTGGAGTTAATATGGGGAGGAAGAGTGTACCAGATCGATGAATCATTAAAAAATAAAAATTAAAAAATGTTGACGAGAAGGAGTCTCAGGAACCGTTGAAGAGGTTAGAGGATGGAGGTAGATTGTGAAAACAGGGCTCGACTGTTGCCATTGATTGATTGAACCCGGGTTTGGGGAAAAAAAGAATGAAATAAAGAATGCTGGGACGGTGACCCGGGTGTAAATAAAAAAATAATAAGCCTTGGATTTTCCTGAACACACGATCAGGATGGGATGGCGAGGAAGGAGTAGTCCACTGGGACAAACCAATAAAAAAAAGTCGGCTAACAGGAACTCTGCGATGGACGAGGGGTGGTTAGAACGAAGGCATAGAAGGCCAATGGAAAATGATCAAGAGACGAGAGAAGTATGGAAGGCAGAGTTGGAAGGATCAAGATATAAGAAGGGACAGTTGGTATAAGGCGTCACTGTTAAACAAAATTTTTAAGTTAAATTAGCTTAGACGTAGGCCATGGAAAATTAAAACAAATGATGTCAAAGAATATAAGGTTTCAGGTGATGTTTATATAGGTTGGATAATGGTTTTAACTGTTTAGGGATGGAAGGAAAAGAAATATCTTAATGTAAAAGAAATATCCTAAAATATATGGATTGATTCTAAAATATAAAATGGCACACATCAAGGATCGTAAAAATATAAAGGAATAAGATTTTAAAATATAGTAAGTATTTAGGTTAGTGTGTTCCCCACGTGATGCAATGCTTATAAACGCAAATTAGACGATGTCTGGAAAAGTCAAAAATGGTAAATAAATTGAAATGCCATTATGATTTTTTTTTCATAATTATAATTTCAGAGACATCTCACATGGTGAGAGAGAGAAAAAGGAAAACGAACTTATCAAAAGTAGCAAAATGTTACAAATAAACTTATAATGGATATCTGAAGGTTTAGAGTGACGCAGTGGTAAAAAGAGGGGAAGTCTGAGTTGAATTTTGTAATGGCGTTCGGCAATGCAATACGTGCCTGTGTAAGTGAGGTATTGTTTTCATTGACCGAACTGCCAAGACTTCTCATAATCAACATTAGATCAGACAGGGGAGGTAGGTAAGTTGAAAGTGGAGAAGTGGGAAAGGTGGAGTCAAGAGTTGCCTGTTGCCAATGATGATTGAGCTCGGATTTAAAATTGAAAAAAAAAAATAGTAATAAAATGGTAAAAATGATGGTTTTAATGATGATCCGAGCGTTGAGAAAAAAAAAAAAAACTCGAACTGGTCGCCTGAGCTCACTGTTGGGAAATGTACAGCGAGGAAGGTTGAGCCAGCTGGTTGAATCAAAATTAAAAAAATAAAAGTTTGTTTAGCGAGCAGGAGACTCTTGACTGCGGGAAATATGGAAGGTAAGGAAGGTAAAGGGTACTGTTGCCAATGATGATTGAATAACTCGACATAGTTGAATGTAATGAATGATGTCGTCGGGTGATGGATAAAAAAAAAAGAAAGAATCTTTGGATTTCCTGAACTCGTTATCGGGAATTGTATACCGAGGAAGGATGGTCCAATAGATGAATTAATAAAAAAAAAATGGGTGGCAACAGGAACCCTATGGGAGACTATGAGGTTGAGAGGAGATGGGTTAAGGAGGTGTGAGTAAGTGGTATAGGAAAGTGGTATATGGGAAAATAATAATAATCTAATAAAAAACAATGATATCAGAAATAAGACGATCTTAAGGTATTTTAAAAATATATAAATGTTATATAAAAAAACTCAAATGATGTTTAAAAAGCTTGAATTTGTAAAGTTTTAGAATCTATATATGCTGACAGATGAAAAAATAGCCGAATAGTAATGATTCAAAAGATTGCTGATGGTTGAATATTCTAAGATATAATAAGCAATGACAATTATAACTATATAATAATGCTGGCTTGGATGGTTTATAATGGCTGAGTGGTTGAGGTATAGAAAAATAAAATAAAGACATATAGCATACAAATATAATAAAGGTGATAGTTTGATGGATGGCATTGGCGAAGATGTTTTGTTCTAATATTGATAGGGGGAATTTTCAATTTTGGGATGTTATATTTGTTAGTAGAAAATATATTTGAGTAATTCTTAATAATATTCATAAAAGTTAAAGGGATATCATTCCTAACACATAAATTACAAGGGTCATTAAATATTTTACATTGATGTTCAGAGGGATATAGTGGGGGTAATAAATATAAATGGGGAAAATTAGCTAAAGTTTGGCTGGGTGCATTTTTGTCACAATTGATAGAGGTCCATGAGAGATTGTTTTGCCTGGCTGTATGGCAGAGAGGACAGATTCAGTTCGTTGTAGAGGAAGAGGGGCTCACCTTTGAGTAGCGTGCGGAGCCGGGCTTGTAGGGTGGCGTCATCTTGCGGTCCCTCGCTCGTCCGCTCGAGTTGTTTGCTGCGTAGGATCCGTCGAAAGGAGAGATGAGGGCTTCCTCCGTACGAGGCACGGCTATTCCCCGAATGGCGTCTGTTAGGCGGCTTACTAGGTCTTCGCAGTGGTGTTGCATGTTGGTGAGGGCATCCGCGAAGTGTTCTTCTCTGACCTCCGTCATCCTCTGCATGCTGTTGTCCTCAGTTATCCTGTTGACTTAAACGGGTTCTGTACTAACCCCGACTAAGCCGACGTGGAATGTACTGGGCAGTCATGGTCGTGGGTGCGTGATGGGATTCCCGCACGGGGACAGCAAGGGACAGAGGCAGGTCTAGATGGTAGTTCCAAGAGGTAGAGATAGACCACGGACGGAGGCAGTCGGACCACGGGCGCCGCGGATTCCCTAAGCCTACATTGCGGATAGAAGAAGGGGTGAGAGATCCGACCGACCGTATAACGGCGTCACTCTGAAAACAACTGCTTTGTCTCATTTTCTGGGCCCTTTTATACTGGACCCCCGCATATGGCGGAGAGTCCTGATTGGTTCTTGTAATCACGCCACTTCCTGGCCCCGGGTCTTTGTCGCCGTCTGGTCTACCCCTGCCTCTTTGTTTATTTGTTACATCCATTTCCACAAAGTCGATACATATTTTTATATAGATATGGGGCCATAATAAACACTAAGAAAAAGGTTGTGAACTATCTAACTCAAAATATACTACATTTATATTAGGAAAAAAGAGGCATTTTCTGATCGTGCAACTGAAAGTTGCTAATGGCTTGCGCCCTCTATCGGAATAAGTATAAACTAATCGTTGATTTTCAATTATTCCAATGGTCAAATAATATATATATATATGTGAAAAAATAGTACAAATGTAATATTGTACTGGGATAAGGTGCATAAATTAAGAAAAAGGCATCTACTTATCGTGCAACTGAAAGTTGCTGATGGCTTGCGCCATCTATCAGAATAAATATCAACTATTCTCGTTGATTTTTAATTATTCCAGAATTTGGTCGTTGAGGTACAGCTTGCACCACGCTGATGAGGGCCAACAGCCCGAAACGCGTCCGTGGTTAGCTTTTCTTGATTAATCAAGAATGGGTATTTGGCCAATTCTGGAATAATTAAACATCAACGAGAATAGTTGATATTTATTCCGATAGATGGCGCAAGCCATCAGCAACTTTCAGTTGCACGATAAGTAGATGCCTTTTTCTTAATTTATGCCCCTTATCCCAGTACAATATTACATTTGTACTATTTTTTCACATTTTGTAGCGTTCTCACGCAATTCTGGCCTTAACTACCCGTTTCATGATTTTTCAGGATGCCTTAATGACCAATTTTTTTGGTCGTTGAGGTACAGCTTGCACCTCGCTGATGAGGCCCAACAGCCCGAAACGCGTCCGTGGTTAGCTTTTCTTGATTCATCAAGAATGGGTATTTGGCCAATTCTGGAATAATTAAAAATCAACGAGAATAGTTGATATTTATTCCGATAGATGGCGCAAGCCATCAGCAACTTTCAGTTGGACGATAAGTAGATGCCTTTTTTAAATTTATATATATGTCTTTTTGATTGATTATTATAATATAAAAATGTGTGTGAAATCCATTTTTAAAAATTGGAAATAAGAACAAAATATTCTTTCATACGTTATATATATACCAAAAGATTAATAGACAGAATTATTTTCAAAATCGATTTTTATTTTTGAAAAAAAAAAAAGAAAAAGATCAAATCCCAAGCGAAGTTGGTAAGTAGAAGTTTACATTTAGTTTTTTTTTCCCGCCAAAAATTGCTTTAACAAAAAAAAAAGCAGACGATGGAATATATTTTATAGGGCTAAAATAAACACCCAAGTTAAATTTGTTAATCCATTCGAGGATAGAATTTGAAAAATTCTTCTGCATCTTAATAGATGATAAATAAAAAAAAGGCGCGTGAAAAATTAAATGTCAAAATATGGCTTCGATTAAAAAAATAATACGTTATTAAATTTTATATCTTGAAATATTTTGAATATTGTGATTGAAATAAATATACATTTTGAACTCTTTTGGGTGGGTGTTTATATTTTATATTTTATTATTATTATTATCATTCTAAACCTTTTTTAAAGAAAAAATATTAATATTTATTATTTACCTTTCTCCTCTTTTGAAATTTATTAAAGAATAGAAAACCTCTTTTTTTCTATATTGATATCGATTTATAGAAAACCTTCATATTTTTGCATATATTATAATTATATACGTGAAAAATAATAAAAATATAAATAAAGGTTAGGTGTTGATATAGTTGCGTTGTTGGTTGACAAAGAATAACTTTCGTGGGTACAAAGGATCTTTAGGACTTTATTTGAGCCTAATCGATATAATAATTACAGAATTATTACAATAAAGAAAACTGCAGTTACAAACTAACCAACTGCAGCACAGTGAAGGAAAGCAGACGCAGAATAGGAGACAGAAGTTGGTAGAACCTTCTAGAGTCTTCCACGAAATACACCGTTGTCGGCGGTAAGCAGCAGTCCGACCTCTTGAGACAGCAGCTTGATTTGGGGTACACCATGTAGCTTCATTCTTCCTTTTTTTTTATATTTTTTCTCTCTCTTCTCCCCGGCATGAGTTTCTCATCCCTATATATCCCGGAGTAGATCTTTCCAGAATGGTCATGGTTGTTCAGCCAATCAGAAAGCCGCCAGCACCAAGCCTTGCGCAATCGCTTTAGATTGGCCAATCAGTTGTCTTCCGCTTTTTCTACATCATTCTTAAATGTTCTGAACATTCTATTCTGGAATGCGCCCTTTTTTTCTACGTAACATTATTGAAAATAAAAAAGGCATATCCTGACCTTACTCAACGCCATATAGTGGAAAAAATAAACTAAATATTTTTTAAACTTGTTCCGAGATATTTGGCTAATCCCACTTAAATAAACATTTAGTTTATTTTTATTCCTCTAGATGGCAGAACGCCATCTAGAAATGCTCATGTAGGCACGGTAAATATATGCCTCTTTTATAATTAATAAATATATATATTAATAATATATGTATATATGCATATGGTAATTTAAACCAACAACCCTATATTGTATAATTACTTATAACAAGATTGTCATGTTGTATATAGAAACACATCTATAAATAATTATGCGCATGATTAATCTGTGTCATTGCATCACCATATGTAATGTACTTTGTACAAACTAAAGACAAATAAATAAAACTATGTAATAGATTAAGAGCTAAGTTAAAGAAAGATTGAGTAGTTCAAAAACGTCTAAAATCGAGAGAGAAATCCAACAACCCTGAAAAGGAATTCGGCAGCCCGTTGCCATCTGGTCCAAAGGGTGCAGAATGCCTCAGACGTTCAAAGTTCAAATTCGCAGATGTCTCCCCCCTCCTCCTCGGGAATGGTATATAAACACCTCGGTTTTAGCCGACGTTAGTTAGTCAGCAGTCACCCCTTCCACCGTCGGCGTGAGCCCTTGTCGCTTATTGCCAGGACCACCTCATCGACCATGTAAAACAGTAAGAAACTCTTATCTCCATCTTGCTTAGCTCAACTCCTATCTGTTCATGGAACTTTCCTACTACAGCTGTGTCTCTTCGTTTTGTGTGTGTGGTTCCCAAGCTTTCCACTCTGCCTCGACCACGACTGCCTGTACTCTGTGAAAACTGTTAAAGGTCTTCCAAAGTGCAGAGAGGTACTGGAAAACTCTCCACGCCCTGACTGTCCCTCTCAACTACTAAAGGTTTGACCACCGGTTACCACAGCTTATAGCGAGAGTCGACAGGATCTCATCACAGATAAGTCGACAGCAACTATTCATCACATCTAAGCCGGCAGGATTCTACAAGAGGCTACCAGACCTCAACATATTACAGAGAGTCGACAGGATTCTACAAGGCTTACCAGACCACTCACTTTATCACATCAAAGTCGACAGGATGACCACAACGAAGGAGACTACAACGAAGAAGGTAAGAAGCCTGTCCAGATAGAAAAGAGAGAAAGAGCCAAGATGGAGGAACAAGCCCGCCGCCATTCCAACTAAACGACCTATCAATCTCTTCCCCAACAAGAGACTATATATCAGGAGCAAGCAATCTCCCCCTCCAACGACACAGCCGAAAATCCCGCAAAATAAGCCGGTGAGACTTTCCCCCTTCGGCCTTACAACGCAACCATCTTCCAGGCGACATGCCGCCGTCACCAAACAGAAGTCACAAGCTTCTACAAGCTCTACTTGGAGCGTCTTCCCCATCATCAGGACGACAACTAAAGACCAAGTATCCTGACTGAACAATCCTCAAAACTGTGAGTTTTTAAAAACTTTCTCCTCATGCTCACAACTTGATTCTCCATAAATTTAATGTTTATTTTCAATGTAATCATTTTAAATCAATTTTTACCATTTTTATATCATTTCAATTCAAATTTTAAATCTTTTACACCCTCATTTATCAATTTTTATTTTATTTTAAGCAAATTATAAATTTTAATTCATTACTTTCAATTTTACATTAAAAAAAACATTATTTTTTTTAATTACTCGAATCATAATTCTAAACTTATTTGTGTGTTTTTCTTAATATCTTATTTTTATACCAAAACACCAATTTCATAATTATATACTCAAAACTTTGCAAAAATCATTTTTATGTTCAATATTTTATATAAACGCCTCATTCAAATTATAAGTCACTATCACGCCATTGCCCCTTTTACAAGGATAATTTTTGCACTACCATAATCAACGATTTAAAAAATATATTCAAATTTTAATAAACCTAGGTGAAACGCATTTTTTTTTTAAATTACCAAAATCGAAAGATACAATATCTTCAAAATCACAACTAGAAAATTAACTATCTTTCCCAAAACAAGTTTAAAATAAAAATCCCATCAACTACCACGTCAGTAGCAAAATTAAGTCACAGTCTTCCAAAACTATTACAATCATTAAATCCCAACATAGCTACACTCCCCCGTCCTTTCCTTTTACATGCATAATTATTAATTATTCACACATCTCTCTCAATAAACTACAACACACTTCCCATCACTTTCTACAATTGGCCACCATCTATTAGCGCGCGACTTAGCAACAAATCGAATTCGAGCAACACAAGCTCCGTCGCCACTAAACGTGCCATATTCACTAACAACCAAGATATCTCGATGTGTTTTGTACAACCACCACTCATGACTAGTAAATTTGTTGTTCATGATGAAACAAGTTAGATGCTGTACCAAAAACAAAGACTTCACGTGACACCTTTCCATTCAATTCACTCACTCGTGTCACACAGCGCATCACAACAATTTTTCTCACTTAACAGGCCACAAAGACGCCTTCATGCCTGTGACACTTCTCACCCAAAGCGTGTCCACGTAGAAAGTCACACTTTTACCCACATCTAAACCTGACATCATTGAATAACATTTTTTTTCCGCAACAATTACGAAACACAGCACTTACGAAAACCGAGAAAACTACCTCTTTCAAATACACCATAAAACTACCAACAAGCTTTCACCACTCTTAAAGGGAGTTTAACCAGTAAACCAGTACCCTAACGTACATTCAAACTCTCAAAACTGTACTACAACAAGGATTTCCAAAATGTCTGTTATCTGACAGAGCGCCCGCTTTTACCTCAGAAAAATTCCACAAATTTCTAATAACACACCCCATTCTGTCACAAGTTTGCCACCCACCTATTTAATGTTCAATGTTATACCCCAAATCTGATAACTCATCCTAATCCATACCCCGAAATAACCAGACTAGGAGAGAAAGAATTTCAAGCCAGTGAGCCGCAGACTTCCCCCATATCTCCCTCCCCCTTCAAAAACAATATAAATCGCACCCCGGTCGTAAGAATGGACACCTAAATCCATCGCCACTCTTCCCCCAGAAGCCCCCAGTCCTTCCATCCCCATGTCCCGCATTCCTTTTAATTCCACACATTTTTCTACAGTCGATATCTTAACCCAACTTTTAAACATTTAGATATTTGAATTTGAACAAGACCTACCTTAAATTGAACATTTTGATATTTTAATCCTGTGTAAATCTCTATTTTATTTCTACATATCAAACATTTTACATGTTAAATTGAGATCACAATCTTTACTTATATTCTGTTTTTTTGTATAAAATATTTTATTTTTTATTTTTGCCTTTCAATTATATAATCACTAGTTTTTAATCAAACATTATATATAAAAAATCAATTTTATTTTTCATAATATTATTTTAGTATTACAAAAGATATATTTGTTGTCAAAAATCACTTTAATTCTTCATTATTATCACTTTTATATATTGATTGTTTGATTTTATCCACTTAAACTTTATTCAACCACAATGATATTTCTATATTTTATTCATTTTATATTTGTTTTATACCTTTTTATAAAATGACTATGTTATCATTAACTTTCGGGCATACAACAATCTATTTCTCTAACCACTTCAGTGTACTTTACACTACTATCTTCTTAGTCATTGCTTCACATCAACGTAGAAAAACGATAGTACTGCTTGACAATTTTTTGATTTCATAATTTCAACAAACTATTTGATCAAAGTTCCCCAGAATTAAAAATCCCAACTTCTGGCCTTGAACACGTTTCAAAAGTTTACTACAATCATCCCTAGAGCATAATCACCCACGCAAACACAAAGCGTCCACAACTCAATTTTTTAGCTCTAGCGGACCACAATCAACCTTTGATTTTAAGTCAAGTCAGATCACCTACTGTCGCTACAACAATTCTACTTAACGCATGACTCCATTTCACCCCTTTCAATCATATTAACAACTTGTTCTTCAACAACCTTTCAACGCAATAACCCTACAATTGTGACAAAGCACGGATCACAGGTGAAACATGGCCTCGGAAGACGCACAAGTCTATATCCTCGCTTTGCACCTGGACCTAAGTATTTGATTACCTGTGTAATACTTACAATTGCATATTCTTTAACCACTAACCCTTTCCAACGCCCGCCAACAATCTCTTAGAACATCATCATTATTTTTTATCAAACAAAGGTTTTATCTTAATTTCTCTTTTCTATGAATATCATAACTTTTAAATTAAACATAAGTTGTATTTTTTAGAATTTGCAGATATATCCAAACAAAACATCTTGTTATAGCCCTTTTTGACCCTCACAGTTTAAATTAATTAAAAGAAATTTTAATTACTTACCTGTGTTAGAGAGGCTTTACCCGTTTAAACCCGGATAAACCCTTTCACTCCCGGGGCTCATCTATGGTAATTTAAACCAACACCCTATATTGTATAATTACTTATAACAAGATTGTCATGTTGTATATAGAAACACATCTATAAATAATTATGCGCATGATTAATCTGTGTCATTGCATCACCATATGTAATGTACTTTGTACAAACTAAAGACAAATAAATAAAACTATGTAATAGATTAAGAGCTAAGTTAAAGCAAGATTGAGTAGTTCAAAAACGTCTAAAATCGAGAGAGAAATCCAACAACCCTGAAAAGGAATTCGGCAGCCCGTTGCCATCTGGTCCAAAGGGTGCAGAATGCCCCAGACGTTCAAAGTTCAAATTCGCAGATGTCTCCCCCCCTCCTCCTCGGGAATGGTATATAAACACCTCGGTTTTAGCCGACGTTAGTTAGTCAGCAGTCACCCCTTCCACCGTCGGCGTGAGCCCTTGTCGCTTATAGCCAGGACCACATCATCGACCATGTAAAACAGTAAGAAACTCTTATCTCCATCTTGCTTAGCTCAACTCCTATCTGTTCATGGAACTTTCCTACTACAGCTGTGTCTCTTCGTTTTGTGTGTGTGGTTCCCAAGCTTTCCACTCTGCCTCGACCACGACTGCCTGTACTCTGTGAAAACTGTTAAAGGTCTTCCAAAGTGCAGAGAGGTACTGGAAAACTCTCCACGCCCTGACTGTCCCTCTCGACTACTACAGGTTTGACCACCGGTTACCACAGCTTATAGCGAGAGTCGACAGGATCTCATCACTGATAAGTCGACAGCAACTATTCATCACATCTAAGCCGGCAGGATTCTACAAGAGGCTACCAGACCTCAACTTATTACATGCATATTTTAATTTTGTGTGATGATTTATTTTTAAAATGCATTTATAGACAAAATAGATAAAGTGGAAAGTCTTTGATGTCGCTGGTAATATTTTTTATTTTTATTTTTAAAGGAGACATTGAGGTAATTTTGTACACACTTGTTTATCTCATGTGTCTTCAATAAAATCACTGTAATATTATTCAGAGTAATTGTCTGAATCTCGATATACAGGGTGATCCAAAAGTCCCGCACAACTTTAAAAATTAATAACTCCGCGAATATTTGCGCTAGAGCAATGCGGTAAACACCATTGTGTTCAGGATGCAATGGGATATTTTATGGCAAATAATGAAAACTTCGAAATAGATTTTAGTTACAACTTTATTCGCTAGATGGCGCTCTACCAGAATCAGCGATTCAGCGGCCAAATTGTTTGATAAATTGCAAAATATAACTGAACGACACGTATTTTTTCTTTTTGAATACCAGGAAAGTACTCTAATAATATCAAATGATAAATTAATAAAACACCATTTCGCCAAAAGTTAGAAGAAATGGTTAACGATTTTTAAATACAATCTGAGATATGTAAAATAGGTATATGCAAATTAAAACATGTAGTAAAAAAAAACTGATATTTTAGATGCGGTTTGCTGGAATCCTCTCAGCTATTTAAATTTAGAAAATAATAATTTTCTAAATTTTTTAAATTCAACTCTTTCTCAGTATCGATTATATTTATTTTAATTCATTTGAAAAATATTTATATATCTCTGATGATTTATTTTACTCTGGAATGCCGTTGTTGTTTTTGTCGTGTCCAATAAAAAGCCTCAGATGTCTCCATGCATCTCTATCACAGCAGCATTGTCCACTATCTTGGGTAGGTAAAGCAGCTGCTCTGGGTCTATGTCAATTTTCTGCAAGGCTGCGGGCATGAGAATATGTGGGTAGGTGCTAGTTCCACACCAGGACAGTTGTTGCATGTTCTATAGGTTCTTGTGCCATCTGGATGTATTGTCATCCTTTATAATGTTTTGTCCTAAATCTTGTTATAGTTCTGTCATTTTTCTCTCGGAGTTTATTTCACATTTTGATCTTTTCTTATTTTTTGTTTAATTATCTTGTATTTTGCAAAAGTATTAGCGTCAAATAATGACATTTGTTCTTTCCTTTGGCTCAACTTTCTGGCTTCCTTTGCAAATTCAACTGCCATTTCATTACCCCCGATCCAAACACTGGCAGAAATCCATTGTAGAATGCAGTTATTCTCCAATGATATCAGTTGAGTAAGTAACGAATGTATTTTCTGTGTGATTATAGTATTGCCCTTCTGAATTGCTTCTAGATCGGATATGAAGTCGTTGTACGGTATATTATAATTCCTTCTGGTTGATGCAGGGATGGTTGGTTAAGGCATACATCAAGAGCTTTCCAGATAGCTGTCAGTTCACAAGTGAAGTTTGACGAAATCTTTCTTGCTCCTTCTTTGATTTTGATGTATGTTCCATCTTGCAGTATTATGTTAATTCCAGCCCTTCCATTACTTATGGTAAGGTCTGATGATCCATCTGTATATGCTGTTAAATAATTTATCTGATCACATAAACCAATTGTGTCAAGTCCTTTCTTTTTACGTATGTATTTGTTCTCTTTTTTTTTTTATTGCAGGGTTCATTCAGGTTGAGATTGATGATTACATTTGATGGCAATGGGATAGAAAATATTGGTTATTCTCGAATTTGAAATTCATTATGTTTCATATTTATGCTCTTTCTAATATTGTTGTCGTACTGAAGTGTTAAAGATCTTTTGAGCCTTTCTTTTTGTGTCCAGTTTAAATAGGTTCTATGGGATATGTGTTCGGTGTCTTTAGGTTTTAAGCTATTGGTGAATTTTATTGTTTTTAATTGTCTTCTGCTTTCAAGTAGGTCTAGACCACATTCTCTCTGAATTTTCTAAATGTTAGTATTTGAATCAGAACCAGTGATTAATTTGGCCGCTTTTGCTTGTACACTGTCTAGTCTTCTTTTTAGTGATGAACTTAAGGGAGCCCAAACAGGTGTTGCATATTCCATTATTGGCCTTATTAAGGTGATATATGTTGTTCTGAGAATTTTGGGTTTTGCTCCCCAATTTGTTCCACATAGCCTTCTCAGGATGTTTAGGTTTCTGATAGCTCTATTTGAGGTGCTAATTATGTGTTCTGTAAATCGCAATTCCTCATCAAGTATCACACCTAGGTAATTTGGAGATCAACTTTTATCAATTAGATGGTTGTTTATGCTTATTTTGGAGTTAAATTCATGCCATTTTTCCTGTCGGTGAAGGAGACCTATAGGTTTGTGTTTATTGGGTTTATTGTCATTTTGAGTTCCATTGCCCACGTCTCCAGTCCTCTCATTGATGTGTTCAGTATTTTTCTGATATTTCTATACTGCTACTTGTGTGCCATATGGCTATATAATCTGCATAACAGGCAACTTTTGTTTCTACAGTGAGGATGGATGTTGTTAAGGTTGTGTCGTAATTAGATGTACAACAACTCAAACTTGACCATGACTCTTTTTTTAGCTCTTATTCCTTTCGTTTGGCCAACAAAAAAGGTCCAATTTATATACACATATATTCTTACATAATGAGACTTTAAAGAATGCAAATAATCTTCATCTATTTACATACACAACACATCTCCCCCCTTAATAATACTCCAGTCTGTCTGGGGGTTTCCTGGCTCTCTGAGGTCTAGGACTGCGGACGGGCACTTGCACAGCGGCAGGCTCCGGTTTAGGAGTGCAAGAGGGCATGTGCACAGAAGCAGTCTCCTCCTTGTTTCCTGATGTAACCTCGGGAACCTCCTTTTCACTTTATTTCTGGCTTCCACCTACAGGCTTCTCTCCTGATGTTAGAAGAAGTATCAAATTTCTTGTCTCCACTTGTTTCTTTCTCACAGGTCGCAATTGATTGATATGCCTCTTATACACGACGCCCTCGCAACTTATAAAGTAGTGACGGTAGCTCAATAATTTCAAAATGGTACCTTTTTACCGTTTAGGTCCAGTTGCATAGTTGCGGAAATAAACCTCGCAACCTGTAGTAAACTGCTCCTGCCTTCTTAAGGCCTCATGAAATACCTCTCGCGGATTTCCCATCTTGGTATTAATTCGAGAATCTTGATCTTAAACTTCTCTTCATTAGCAGTTCCGCGGGAGAATTCCTTTATTACAGTTTGGTAGAATGCTCTATGAGCAAATAGGAATCTTTGTAGATTCGTCTCTAAATCATCCTTCCCATTATTCTTTCTCAAAAGGTATTTAAACTCTCTTAAATATCTCTCAGCTAAACCATTTGTACTAGGATTATACGGACTGGTCTTAGTGTGCCGTATACCATTCATTTTGGTAAATTGCTCGAATTCACCGGAGACAAACTGACTTCCGTTATCTGTAACAAAATATTAGGGCAATCCAATTCTGGCGAGAATTTCTCTAAGATGACTTATAATCGTTTTTCTGGTAATATCTTTGATGATAAAAATTTCTATCCACTTTGAGTATGCGTCCACGAGAACCAAAAACATTCTTCCCATGAACGGACCCGCTAGATCGAGATGAAGTCGATGCCATGGTTTTTCGGGCCAAGTCCATTCCGAGATGGTAGCCGATTCTTGGCATA
The DNA here is from genome assembly GCA_030710605.1 of Cordylochernes scorpioides. NCBI lineage: Eukaryota > Metazoa > Arthropoda > Arachnida > Pseudoscorpiones > Chernetidae > Cordylochernes > Cordylochernes scorpioides. The sequence goes on along the minus strand of CP092865.1, from coordinate 81,434,042 downwards.
CTCTACATTCTCTAGTTAACTCCTCGATGTTACTGTCTATGCCTGGCCACCAGAAAATACCGTCTGGCAATCATCTTCATTTTAACAATCTCCATGTGTATTTCATGCAAGTCATTTAAAATTAAAGATCTTAATTTTTGGGGAATTACCACTCTTTCACGCCATTGAAGACAACCAAACTCCAAACTTAATTCCTCATTGATCTTATAATGAGGGTCTTGTGGGTTTTCTCTCGGTACCCTTGTGAATTTCCACACACAGTTGCCTTCTCTAACATTCCTTAATACTATAGACAGTATTTTATCTTGGGGCGTCTCATATGCCACCTCCATAAAAGAGAACGGTACTTCATTCAACCTCCTGAAAAGAAGTACCTGGTCTTCATCAAGAGACTCCCTGACACTCGATTCTAAAGGAAGACGTGAAAATGCGTCAACATTGGAATTATCACAAGTTTTTCGAAATTCCAAAGTATAATTAAATGCAGCTAATTTTCAGGACCATCTTTTAATTCTGGATGATGCACATATGGGAATTGGTTTATGAGGTGAAAATATATGAATTAAGGGTTGGTTGTCTGTGACCAATACAAATTTTCGTCCCAGTAAGTATTGTCTGAATTTCTCAACGCCAAAAGTTATGCTCAACGCTTTCTTTTCTAGTTGAGAGAAACGTTTTTCCGCTTCAGTTAATGTTCTAGAAGCCTATGTTATCCTGAACAGGTGATCCCTAAGTTGGTCTTTCGGCGTTAAAATCACCAAGTATGATTGCGATATCCGAAGACGCTCCACTTAATGTCTCTATCAGGCCTGTATTGATGCTAGTATTATCGTGGTGATAAACATTTATGATAGGAATTGCTTTATCTGTAAGATAGATTTCTATTACCTGAGCTTCTGTCGTGCTTTCTCTAGGCTTACTCTGATTATAGGCGATTTCCTTAAATTTGAATTCTAGAGTTTTAATCAAAAAGGCAAGTCCTCCTTCGAATTTTCCCGGTCTGTCCTTTCGTAGTGTTGTATAATCTTTGATATTGAATCTCAGATTCTGATTCAATTTTGTCTCCTGAGGACAGGTAATATGTTCATTGTTGTCACAGAGAAGACAAGTCAGCTCTTTTTTTTTTCCTCTGGGTACCATTTATATTGAGTTGTAGTAGATTGAATTGTGTCCTCGTAGTAGATTTCTCATCATGACCTCGAGCTGCAGCTCCTGACGCGGCGGTTATCCCGGACGCGGTAGCATTACTGGAGATATCAGTTTTGCTCTTCATTTGAAAATGGGTGCCGTTGCAACGTTAGTCATCTTCGAAACGAACCAGAATTTGGTCAAATATTCCAAGGGTCCAGGGGGGACCGCAAGGAGGTGTGGTCGGGTTCCCCCCCCCCCCCCCCTGGAATGCCGTCACTACAGGATAAAGCACTCTTGGTGAATTTTTTAATTGTGATTCAGAATCTGCCACTGAAGCTTTACGAGCGTTTCGTTCCTTTAAAGATATTCGAAGCGGTAAAGGACCAATGAGTTGCTACTCTCTAAAGCGATTGATTAAAAGTTTTGAGGAAACTGGATCTCTGGAAGCAAAACCTCGGAGTGGAAGACCATCGACATGCAAGTCAGTGGCTGTTACGGTTTTGCAGAATGCTGAAGCTATTGAAACGTTATCCACGTATGGAGAAGTAAGTGCTAGACAAGTTTCTCGACAAACGGGGATTTCGTATGGAACAGTTTGGAGAGAACACACATTTAGAATTTTTCTATAAAAATACCTTAACAAAATTCAAAGTGTTCACGAGTTGAAAGTCAGCGATTTAGAGAAGCGTCAAGAATTCGCTGCATGGGTTTTCCGGAAAATTGATATTGATGAAAACTGGCTGTCAAATGTTCTAAGAACAGATGATGCTCACTTTTATTTAAAGGGAGAATTTATCATTCAAAACTGCCTCATTTTGGCAACAGAAAACCCTAGGACTTTTACAGAAATACCACTTCATCAGCCCAGAGTAACAGTTTTGTGTGGGTTCACTTCTTCTTTTATTATTGGGCCATTTTTCTTTGAAAAAATCAATGGAATAACTTTTAAAACCGTTTTTGTAACTGGTGAACGTTATGTTCAACTTTTGAGAGAAAAGGTTATTCCCATATTGCAGGACAGACAAGCACTAAGCGAAATAGCATTCATGCAAGTAGAGGACCTCCTCATATCTCCCGCGGTGCCAAACAATTGCTGAAGGATACGTTCAGTGAAATTCGTTGATAAGTCGCCACTTCATATACCAGTGGCCTCCAATATCACCAGACTTGACGCCTTACAATTTCGGTTATGGGGGTACATTATGTCGCGTTTTTATTGATACCGGCCTACCACATTGGCCATGTTGAAGGCTTCTATCAGATGGAAAGTTTTATAAATTTCAACTATTTAATTGTGAGCATTCTGTCATCTATCGTCTGCAGGCGGTGTTTGAGAATGAAGAGCGCCACATTGAGCAAGGATTGTGACCTAATACAAGAGAGAAGGCAGTTACCTCATGTGTTATATTTTGCAGCCCTTTGTTTTGGGTTATGGGAATAATAAATGCTGTCCTCACATCTTGATCCTTTTTTTTTTTCTGTGAACAGTAATTTTTCTTTTTGTCATTTGCCCACATCTTATATTATGTCGTGCAGGCCAAAGTGTTATAACTTCTCGAATAACACTGGTATACACAATTTTACCCCTTATGTTTAGTTTATCGCTTTTCGCTCATTAGAAGAAATAGCATAAGGAATATTCTCTGTATCCCCCCCCCCAACTTTAGAAAATTTTCGCAAAAAATAATACAAAATTTTATTTATTTTATTTGACATATCGGACGCGATATCCCAGCTCGGGATACTTGCGCCTAAATACATTTTAGTAGATTATATACAATTCATTTTATACAATTTAATAACCGGACTAAAAACATAATTAAAACTCAAACGATGGCACTCTAAAACAGAAGAGAAAATCCAAAATGGATTATTTTATCAACCTATATACAATTCAATAACCGACTAAAAACACAATTAAAACTGAAACGATGGTTTTCTCAAACAGAAGAGAAAATCCAAAATAAATTATTCTAGCAACCTATATACAATTCAGTATATACAACACAATAACCGGTTAAAAACACAATTAAAACTGAAACTATGGTTTTCCTAAACAGAAGAGAAAATCCAAAATGAACTTACAAAAATTATTGAATTTTACATAAGTGTCTTTGTTATATACAAATTCGCAAACCTCTTCGATGGGATAAAAATGATTACTTCTGTAGATGTGGAATATCGGACATTCCATCAATAAATGCATTGAGTCTTGGTTTTCTTTTCCACAGAAACAGCTAGGATCATCCGTTGCCCCGATTTTCGACAGAAATTCTCCAAAATTACCATGACCCGTGACGAACTGTGAGTTATAAAAATTCGGACGAAAATAAAAAGGAATTCCAAATGGGAAAAATTTTCTGAATGTTTCATTAGTGTTAGCTATTGTTTCAGCCATTCTTGATTCTATGTAGTTATGAATTATAGTCGGGGCATGCGGTCTGAATACATTAATTTCTTCTTTTGATAAATTGGCCAAATCGTATTTTATTATCAACGATTCTATTTGATCTGTGAGAATAGGTATTTTTGCCAAACTATGAATACAATTTGATGAGGTCGTTTTATAGGCTCTCACTACCCAAAGAAGAATCTGATATTGCTGAGAGTTTAATCTTTGCTTACTTCTATTATTAATAAATTTATACCATATTTCAGATCCATAGGTTAGTATTGGCCTGAAAAGAGTTTTATATAAAATTAATCTTTTTTTAGCATCCAATCCCCACATCTTCCCACAGAGCGAAAACAAAAGATTTTTCATACGGTTGATTTTACAAAGAATATCATTAATGTGGGGTGTGAAGTTAATTTTTGACTTAATTCTGTGATTAGAAAATTTTATACCTAAAATTTTTACCTCTTCCACTGGTTTTATTATGAAATTTGGAGTTCCCATTGGAATATTTTGTTTGCCGTGCATATGTATTAAGCCGGTTTTCTCCGGGCTTAGCTTTAGCTTATTTCTTGTACACCATTGTATTACATAATTTAAAGTTCTTTCTGTTTCATTTTTTAACCCTTCTATGGTCTTGTGCCAGCAAACAATCGAAACATCATCCGCATAACAGATTATTTCAGAATTTGGGGATGCGAAGTTGATCAACAAATCATTCAGGACTATATTCCACAATAAAGGTGATAATGGTCCGCCTTTTTTTTTCTGTGAACAGTAATTTTTCTTTTTGTCATTTGCCCACATCTTATATTATGTCGTGCAGGCCAAAGTGTTATAACTTCTCGAATAACACTGGTATACACAATTTTACCCCTTATGTTTAGTTTATCGCTTTTCGCTCATTAGAAGAAATAGCATAAGGAATATTCTCTGTATCCCCCCCCCCCCAACTTTAGAAATTTTTCGCAAAAAATAATACAAAATGATTTTACTACCACGTTTTTCAACGCATTTGAAGGGATACATTTTTAAAATTGTGTACAGTATAATAAACAATGATAACATTTGACAAGCTTATAGGATATTTGGAATAAAGTACGACACATATATTTTGTCACCCCCTCTATATTTCATTTTTGGATCATGACAAATATCCAGTTAAATAGTCAAGTGTCGCCAATTAGTCAAGAAACTATACATTCCTTATAGCAAGAAATCCTATTAGTAGTGCCATCATAATTTTTGGTACTATATTAACATTTCAAAAATCGTGTATTGATATCAGTAGTTATTTTCAAACATTCAATCTATTTCACAAAACTCCATCTAAAATATAAATATTTTTGCTACATGTTTTAATTTGCATTTACCTATTTTACATATCTCAGATTGTATTTAAAAATCGTCAACCAATTCTTCTAACCTTTGGCGAAATGGTGTTTTATTAATTTATCATTTGATATTATTAGGGTTCTTTCCTGGTATTCAAAAAGGAAAAATACGTGTCGTTCAGTTATATTTTTCAATTTATAAAACAATTTGGCCGCTGAATCTCTGATTCTGGTAGAGCGCCATCTAGCGAATAAAGTTGCAACTAAAATCAATTTCGAATTTTTCATTATTTTCCATAAAAATTTCCCATTGCATCCTGAACACAATGGTGTTTACCGCATTGCTCTAGCGCAAATATTCGCGGAGTTATTAATTTTTAAAGTCGTGCGGGACTTTTGGATCACCCTGTACATGGTAAAAGGTACAACTTCCTTAAGTTTTGTCCATGAGTGTAAATGTAATTTATCATTCTAAAAATACGATATATAGGTATACTAAATATATTTTTTATTTACATATGTATAATTGTATATATATATATGAAATGTATATCTATCTTGAAAATATATCTGTGTTAAATATTATTTTGTCAAATTAATATCGGCACACGTTAAATGGCAATTGAATTTCAAATGTTTTTGCTTAAAATTGTATTTATTTTTATTCTCTCTTAAAATTATTCAATAACATTTAAGAATATTCTAGAATTACTAAGCAGAAGAATAGAAATGATTGATTGAGAGAAAGCTTAGAAAATATCAGTGATAAATAGCGTTTTATATTACAATATAATGCGGCTATGATTATAGAACGACGTTTAACAAGTTCAACCGCAAATGTTTCTTTTTACACAGAACGAAAAATCGTAATTTTAAGGAGAAATAACGACTATTTCTATCCTTAGGGATAAAGTATGAAAGGATGAATTGTGAAGAGTAATGATAAACGGAAAAATAAAAGTGTCCAGGAATGGGAATCATTCTTGTGCACCACAAAACCGTTTACATTTCAAAGAACAAAATATATTATAAGGTAATAACATGCCATATACTTATAAGAAATGGAAGCATCAAAACACACGAATGTTTCTTATAATTAATTTATGCTTAATTGGCCTTGTACTTATGGTTTGCAAAAGAGCATTGCTCGATGTAAATATTTATATGTAATTCTACTATCCTAAAAGCTTATGTCCATAGTTTGCTTAAATACCATTACTATGAATCCACCCTTCGGTATAACATATATAAGCAGAATGATCCAATATAGTATTAGAGCTCTAAGAAGCGGTCTGGTAGATTAAATTGGTGAAACCGCTGGGAGGGTTTACCACTGATAAGCCAAGCCCTCCCAATATATTTTAATCGCAGTAAAGACATTAGAAGTTTGTTTTATGTTATAAAAATAATTTTGCTTTAATTCTTTCATTCCCTAACAAAATATATGAGGGTTTTTTGGTATCACTAATACTTATAAATATTACAGTAACAAATATGATTAGAGTCAAAAATAGCCAAAAGGTAATCAGACAAATTAAAAACCATTCAGAGATAAAATCTTATTTTTAGGTAAATTAGAATTCCAAGAATTTGACCAATAGTTATATGACAGTAATAGAAACGTCACTCCAAATTTAAAGTTGATGATAGAAAAGTATTTTCGATATTTTCCGACACAATTACCTTTTGGTTATGTTTTGTTCGCTTTACTTGAAATTCTCTGCAAATTATTTAAGGAAGAAATAATTACAACGAACATCATTTTTGTTATTATTAATACAATAGATGTATCCATTAAATAATATTTTCTTACATAGAATAAAATCCAACTTCTAGCTGTCCTTACTGAGATGGTTATTTAGTAGTGAACCTTCTCAGCGGTTTACACTTTTAAATTCCAAGCCCCTTCAACTATTGTATTTGGTTATTAAGCCTGTAACTCCGTCTTTGCTGGCCCCAAGCCCGGATGAAAAAGGAGGGGGGAGCAGTAACAATCTCACTAAAAAACCAGGGCTCAGCTGGCCCGGCTGATAGTACCCTGTAAGAGCTCCTAATCCAGGGATACAGGATAAGCAGCGTTTATACTCCATGTTAGGAGCGGCTGCACATGGCGTCTGTTCCTCATGTCAGAGGCGGCCATTTATTTTAGAGTTAAGTCGGCCTGCCACTGAGTAGTGCTACCAGTCTTAATGACAAAGACAGACGCATTCTACTTCACCCAATCATGATTGTTGTCAACAGACATCATCAAAAGTCTCTAGCTTTACAAGCTTGACACCCTAATATGATTGAGTGGAGATAAGAAAGAAGAAAAATAAGATTAAGCCTGCAACATGCTTTGTATTTATTTATTTATGTAAAATATTTAATTATTCGTTGATTTTTCTTCATAGTTAGGCAGTCGGTAACACTGTACTTTCTTTCTCTTATTTTGCGCCAAGATATTTTTTTGTTTATATATTATTGGTTAACCTTGTTCTAATTAAATTGAATATTAAAACACAAAGTATTGTGGCTATCCCTTATTTCTATATAGGAAACGTTACAAAGCCAATATAGACGAAACTGGAAAGGAATTTTTGCTTAACGTTTATAAAACAATCCAATGAACATAATCATATTTGCGGTGTGTCGATATTCATTCAAGAATAAGAAATATAATACAATTGAAAACTAAAAATTATATTCAATTTTGAATGATAATATATTAACTAGAACCTTAATTAGCTTGTGATAAATGCGATGGAAAATATCTAAATCAAAATTCTAACGTATGCGATGTTTTTATTCAACATAAAAAAGGCTTTTAAAACAATAGTTATAAAAACAGGTGAATATTTTAATTTGGAAGCGGTTTGTAGCGGAAATATAATAATAATTTTACGCCATATTAAACAGTGGTTAACTTTACTTGAGAAAATAGTATATAATGCTTCATTTATAATTATTTATTAAAACGGATATAAAAATGTCTAAAATATAACGATTTCAATCAAAATGAAAAAAAAAAGAATTTCGATTAAAAGTAAAAATATCTATTGTAAAACTGTTAGATTATTATTTTTTAAATCTAAAAATAACGTTTAAAAATAAAAATATTATTAAAGTGTAAATTGTTATTTAAATGAAAAATGTTTTCATTAAAGTATAATATGTTGTTATTTAAATCAAACATGTCATTAAAGTGTAAAATGTTGTTATTTAAATCAAACAGTTTGTCATTAAAGTGTAAAAAGCTGTCAATAAAGTTCAATATGAAATGAAAATAAACGATAGCAATGTGTTTCTTTAAACGTGAAAATTTAATGCAAGCTTTCGGATCTCATCGATCCTTCCACAGGCCGAGCTATAAGCTGAGAGAAAGAAAGAGTATATATAGATGTACAATATTATTTACATACACCTAACGAAGATAGAAAATAAAAATATAAAAATAAGGCGTATTTTCGGGTAGTTGCAGCATAAGGGCGTTTCTGGTTAGTTATCTTTGAGGAAACCAGGTTTCGTATTGAGTTTTTCTGTGAATTATTGAACGACGTCATTGCTACTTCAATGCCGGAGGTGGTGACGTATGGACTTATTTTTATATTTTTATTTTCTATCTTCGTTAGGTGTATGTAAATAATATTGTACATCTATATATACTCTTTCTTTCTCTCAGCTTATAGCTTATAGCTCGGCCTGTGGAAGGATCGATGAGATCCGAAAGCTTGCATTAAATTTTCACGTTTAAAGAAACACATTGCTATCGTTTATTTTCATTTCATACTTTATAGCAATTCTTTTGTCTATTTACAAGGGAAAGTGCAATATGTTGTTATTTAAATCAGACATGTTATTAAAGTGTAGAATATTGTCATTAACGTCTAAAATGTCGTCTTAAAATTGCCCAAAACTTATATATCAAACATTTTATAAATGAAAGCATATAGCCATGATCGCAGGTTTTGATGTTGATATCCATTATAAATTATCTTTAGAATATTATTATATTGTAAATTATTTATTAAAACACGCTTATTTGTTTTTAATTAAAAAAGGCATATATTGGATCAAAATATCATTTATTTTTATCAATATTTCAATTGGCTGAACGCCAACCTTTATCAAGGTGTTATAACATATTTAAAGTGTGTCAACAATAAACACACAGCGCCACATAACGTGTGTCAATATAAATTATAATACCTTGAAAAAGGTTGGCGTTCAGCCAACTGAAATATTGGTAAAATAAATGATATTTGGATCCAATATATATGCCTTTTTATTTAAATATTTATTTATGGATTGCTCTATTTTCAAAATGCTTATTTATGTAAAATATATTTCATAAAGATATTTAATATATTTTATAACACTTATAATCCAAACGTTTTTTATTTGAAATATGCTTTTTTTAGCTTTTTATATATTCACCTAAATTTTATTCCAGGTTTGACAACCACATTTTTGGTAAAAGTATTTAGAAAGAATGATTTAAAGATAATTTAAATATACCAAAAGATTTTACAAAAGTTAGAAATCAAGACAGAAGATAAATTCATTAAAGTCGAATGCCCCAAAATTTGCATACAGACTAATTAAACTTATTTTTTTGTTCTCTTCATTTCCCAAAATCTCGATTGCCTATGTAAATTAATTCTCAGAAGAATTAAAAATTCTCGTTTGCTTCCAAATTATCATACTTTGTTTTTTTATGCTTCTTTAAATAATAGAATATATCATTAACTCGATTTGTGTGTGCGTTGAATATTAGCATAAAATTATTCCCATATGTGTGTGTGACCGATTTCCCAAATAAATAAGATTAATTTTGAATAATAAACAGAGTATATTTTAGCGTTTAGATTTATTAAAATGTATATTGTCAGATATAATGCAACACATGATAATTACACATTAATAAAATATATTCTACAAAGATTGTAAAATATAAAAGTGGTTCTAAAAACTATTATATACATAAAATCATCCGGGAAAAAAATGGCATTTTCCACACATCAGTAATAGATTAAATTATAAATGATCTATTTTTGAAAATTTGTTTTTTAAACACTTTTACCGGTTTTTACAAAAATAAATGCACGGTTTGCAGAAATTATTATACATTTTTGGTTTTATATAATAATGAGTTTTAAAATTCAATATATATAGGAACATATATTTTTATCATTTGAATAAAACCTTTCTTTGATATCATAAAAATTTGATTTTTTAAGTAAATTTTTATATTGATGAATACATTTTGCTTTTCATCTATGTGTGCGTCGCTTATTTAAACATATATATTTATTCTATATAACGTATTTTTTATTCTAATATTTTAGTTCCGAATCGCTTCGGATGAATTCTTGAGTGCCTTGTTTAGAAGAAATGGAATTTATGTGTTTGATGACTCCTGTAGCTATCAAAACCCTTATGAATTTGTTATTAAAGTATAAAAAAAGTATTTTAATAAAGAATGTAAAGGCTTATATGTTACAAATGGAAATGATTTTTAATTATGCATATAGCTAAAAGATAGGAGATAGAAAAATAGCAGACGAACAATATTTATTATGATCTATATAAATTGTAAACAAAAGGGAATGATGATGATATTGTTTTGTTGTCAAAGATTAGTATTATTTTGTGGCATTAAATATTATTAATTAATAAATATTCAAATACACGTACATATATAGGTTTTTAACTTTTAATTAGATAATTTTAATTTATATTTAGACACTTTCATTTTTATTAGACATTTTAAATTTTAATTAAAACATTTTTCATTTTAATTTAGACATTTTTCATTTTAATTTAGACACATGGACTTTTCTATAAAAGCCTTTTCTATGAAAAATGTCTAAATTTAAAAAAATGAAAATGTCTTAATATAAATTAAAATTGTCTAAAATAATGTTAAAAACCTATATATTACAACAGAAGGATTGCAATAAATTGATAAAGAAAGAGCATCCCTCGAATTATTTTTAGAAACAAATTGTTTTGTTTTTTCACAGATCCATATACGCCTTTTTATATAAATATATCCAATAAATCGCCTTTTAGATCAATGTATAGAATGTTGTCATTAAAGTGTAAAATGTAATTAAAGGGTAAAATACTGTCTTGAAAAATAATCTTATTGAGCTCGAAAATTTTCTATTAAAATCAAAAAGTAGTTCCGTGAAATATGATTTTCATTCTAAAATTGATAAAAGCTTTATGTTTTAACAGTCTTTTTATCATTATTAATGAATTTTATATTTTATTATTTAAAGTATATTTGTGAACAACCTACCAATTTGTATTTTAAATAAGTTAAACTTATTATAAGGAAATATCAATATACACCTTTATTAAAAATGAAGATTCATTAACTATAAAACACAATATCTTTTTCAATTTGTAATATGTTATTCATATATTATTGCTGAACATTTGCAATAAAATAGTTTCGCAAAGATATAAATATTTTTGAAGAGACATTTTCGAAACATAATGTTTTGCAGAATTATAAAAATGTTATATTTAAGCTACAATATGCTGATATAATACATAAATAAATATTATTTATTTTGCTTGATTTAAATCTATATGATAGGTATAAAATACATTTTCAAAAATAAACGTTTTTCTATTAACAGTGTAAATATTTATAGTATTAGTGGCATATTTAAAAAATAAATAAATATTAATACTGTTGACTTTGCTTAGTATTATTAATGAAACTGATTCCAATAATTATTAATTAAACATTATATTTATTGATTTACAAGAGAGAGATATAATATAAAAGGGAAACTTATATTGAAACAAAGGAACTCTTTCTTCTTGTTTTTTTTTAGCGCCTATTTACCCGTGAGCTTACACACACTCTGTGGTAACAAATAATTAAAATATGTACAACACACGCTCCCCTGTGTGTAAGCCCTAATCAGCAAGTCCAAGGCTATCTGCACATTTCCGTAGTTTGTCCTTAGGGAGACTCTTCGTTAGTATATCCGCCTCCATGTCTTCACTTTTAGTGTATTCCAGCTTGATTCCATTTTGAATTTCCTCTTTCACAAAATAATACTTTCGGTTTATGTGCTTTGTTCGTGAAGTAATCTTGTCAGATTGTATCCAGTTTATTGCAGCCTGGCTGTCACTTTTCAAGGTAATTGGGAAAGTTAAATTTTCACAAAGTTCTTCTAGTAATCCCTTTAACCATAATACTTCTGAAATGCCTTCACATATTGAAATAAGTTCTGCTTCACATGTAGACAAGGCTACTAAATTTTGCTTTCTACTTCTCCAGTTTATTAAGTTGTCGCCAAGTTTGACTGTATAGCCTGAATAGGATTTTGCGTCTCGGGTTGTGCACCAGCTCGCATCAGTACTTATTGTGATATTGTTGTCTATTGACTTATATGCCAACATTTTATTTCTTGTTCCCTTCAGATATCTATAGATCCTTTTAACTCCAGTTAAGTGTATTTCTCTTGGATCATTACTATACTGTGATAAATTGCTGACGTTGAAGGATATGTCCGGTCGAGTACCCGTAGAAAGGTACATTAGTGATTCAATCATTTCCTGGTATACAGTTTTATCTACTGGCTTAGAGTCCAAATATTCATTCAAATTTTGATTTTGATCTCCAGGTGTCTGCACACTGTTGCATTCTTCCAGTCCAAATCTGTGAAGAATTGTATCAATATAATGAGTCTGAGATAGATAAAATCCATCTTCTTCCCTTTTTATTTCAATTCCAATAAATGGTTCGCTATCTTTCTTTTCTGTTAGAGTAACATATTTTTTCTATTTCTGAGGCTAGGTTGTCATTAATTTCCTTACTAGTTCCAGCAATGATGAGATCATCTACATATAGACCCAGTATTGCATACTCTTCTCCTCTCTGGAGTTTATAGACACATGGATCACATTTGGTTCTAATCATTCCCAACTGGTATAAAATTTCATTGATCTTTTTGTTCCAACATTTTCCTGATTGTGGTAGACCATTCAGGCTTTTTTCCAATTTACACACTTTGTTTTCTTCTCCTTTTTGTATAAAACCATCTGGTTGTCTCATGTATACTGTCTCTTTTAACTCACCATAGAGATAAGCTGTCTTCACATCATAAGTCTTTATAGTTATATTCTGTTGTGTTGTAAGAGCTACTATTGTTCGCAAGCTTTCCTTTTTGAGTACAGGTGAAAAAGATTCCTTATAGTCCACACCATATCTTTGATTGCATCCAACAGCAACCAGTCTGGCCTCTCGTTTATATATGCCGTCACTTGGTGTTTTCTTAGTACTGTAGACCCATTTACTATTGATGACTTTCATACCATTTTCCCTTGGTACTAGTGTCCATACTTTATGTTTCTCTATCTCACTGAGCTCATCTTCCATTGCTTTGTGCCATTCATTTCTTTCTCCACTATCCATTGCTTCTTTAAAGTTCTCCGGAATATAATGATCAATTTCCATAATTAAGTTTGCATCATTCCTATCCTTTATTCTTTGTGAGCGTCGAACTCCTTCTTCAATCAATTTCCTTTCTTGTTCTTCAAGTCTTGCTTTGTGCCGTTCTTCTAAGATGCTCTTTGTTTCTCCTTTCTTTCTTCCTCCTTTTGCGCATCTTTCCTCTGTTGGTTCAGTTTGTGTTGAGTCATTTTCAGTGTCACCACCTGGTTTTACTGAAGTATCCCCCTGAGACTTCATTTCACTCTCTGCGACAGGATTGTCTTCTTTCAAGATAAGAAAGTCTTCAACTATTTCTTCACAATTTCCTTTATAAATCAAATTATCACAATTAGTATCTTCCTGAATATCATTTGCATAATCAATTCCTCTCTTATCTTCACTAAATTTTACTGATCTGATTCTCTTTGTCATTATATCATATATTCTGTAGTCTTTTCTTTTAATGGAATAACCAATAAATATTCCCTTTCTACCCTTTGGTGAAAACTTGTTTCTTCTTGGTTTGCTCTCAAGCCAATGTGTCAAACATCCAAATATTCGAATGTGTTTGCCCGATGGTTTCCTACCATTCCATCTCTGCATAGGTGTATTTTGCTTGATGTATGTAGCTGTAGCAATTGCCTCTGCCCAAAACTTCATGGGTAATTTTGAGTCAATTAGTAAGGTTCTCGCTGTATCTATAAGAGTCCTATTCACTCTCTCTGCGACTCCATTACTTTGTGGTGAGTATGTGGTGGTAAGTTGGTGATGGATCCCACTTCTCTTGAAAAGTCCTTCAAATCTAGAGTTACAAAATTCAGTTCCATTGTCCGTTCTTACATCTTTTATTCTAAGACTTAATTCGTTTTCAGCTCTTGCTTTAAATTCTTCAAATCTTTCAAAGGTCTCATCTTTTGATCTCAGGAAATATACAAATATTCTTCTACTGTAATCATCTACTATAACAAGGAAATACTTAGATCCTCCTAACGATTGACATGGCATTGGTCCACATAAATCCATATGAATCAACTGCAGGGGCTTAACTGTATAATTTTCTGTAATATTATATGGCTTCTTCACCAGTTTTCCCATTATGCATGCTTCGCACTCTGGTAACCTTTCGAATTTTAGATCCAATCCTCTTACAATATGTTCTTGAATCATTTTTTTGATGTATTCTTCATTTATATGGTTTAATCTCTTATGCCATAAACTTATATTGCTATTTTTATTTGATAAATGTGTATTTATAACCATGACATTTTCATTTTTTGCTATTGGTACATTTCTTTGTTTTATTTCCATCATAAACATTCTATCTTTAATATATGCTTCAGCAACTAAATCATTCCCTTCATTATAAATTTTTGCTCCATCCTTATTGAAAATAACTGAATTTCCCTTTTTTTGACTAATTCGTATACTGACAAGAAATTATTCCTTAAACTTGGTACATGTAAGATATCTTCGATGTGAATATTTTCTTGGCCTTCACTTGTGCATGTAGTAAGTCTCATATCTCCTTTTGCTATGGCTTGGGTAGTTTTGCCCTTTTCAGCTGAGTTGATTTCACTTTCATAATCTAACACATTTTCCATCAAAGTTAGGTTTGGGGTTAAATGTGTGGTGCATCCTGAATCTATACACCATATTTGTCTATCATTTCTCTCATCTGGTGAATCTTCAAATTCTTTTACATATGTTTCAAATGCTTGCTCATTAATTCCACTTTTCATAGTATCCACTAGGTTATTTGAATGTTCCCTACTGTATTTGTGATTTCTATAACCAGGATTCCATTTCTTTTGGTATCCTTGCTTCTGTTCATCTCGAAACCAGCAATCATTAGCTAGATGTCCCTTTTTATTACAAACAAAACATCTTTTTGGCTGAGATTGTTGAACTTTTCTATCTTTAATTCTGTATGCTTGTTCATGCCCATTCTCAACCGATTGATTTAATCTCGTATTTCTTCTTGACTCCTCTTCTCTTAGAGTTTGTTGAATCTCTTCAATTGTTGCCTCTCTCTTTGATCGTAAGACAATAGCAATATTTTCATACCTTGGATGTATGCCTCTGACAATATGAAATGAAAGTTCTCTTGAGGTAAATTGATGCCCTAATGATGAACTTCTAGCAGCAATATTTTTTGCCCTTGTTATATATTCATCTACAGTTTCATTATCTTTCATTCTAATGTTCTTTATTCTAAGCCTATATCAATAATTTTATCTTCCAAATTGCCTGTGTATGTTTTTCTCAGTGAGTCCCATACTTTCTTAGCATTTGTTTCTCCTATGAACATTCCAGCTTGTTCATTTGTCAAAGTAGTGATGATTATCCCAAAAGCTTCATCATTTTTATCACTCCAAATCTCCCAAGAACTTTTGTCTTCCATATCAGGTTCTGGATCGGAAATTACATATTCAAATAATTTTCTTCCTCTCAGAACTGCGCCGATTTTCAACGCCCATATTTGATAATTATTTCCTGTTAATGGTTCAATTTTTGTTTGGGATAAAAAAATATATTCAGCCATTTTCGTCTTTTGAGCTAATATAAACAAACCAATATATAATTTAAAACAAATATATATTTTAAATTTATTTAAATATTGGGTAGCTTTTAAATATGCAATATATAGATATAATTTAACTTAATCTATATAAATACCTTTAATCTTCTTATAAGTGCTTCAGTTTACCGATCAGAATAAACTTCTTGCTTAATCTTCAGATTAAATATTTTCGTTTTTGAGCTTTATATCAATAAACTACGCTCTGCTACCAATTGTTGACTTTGCTTAGTATTATTAATGAAACTGATTCCAATAATTATTAATTAAACATTATATTTATTGATTTACAAGAGAGAGATATAATATAAAAGGGAAACTTATATTGAAACAAAGGAACTCTTTCTTCTTGTTTTTTTAGCGCCTATTTACCCGTGAGCTTACACACACTCTGTGGTAACAAATAATTAAAATATGTACAACAAATACAAATATTTTTAAAATGAAATCGTTATTATTAAAGCGTATAAAATGTTGTATATAGAAGAGTACAAAATATATATTTAAAATAAAATAAATATATATTTTTATCACAAAAATTATATATATAATTATTATAAACTATCTCTATAATAAAATATAAATTCAAAATGAAAAGAAATAAACGTTTAAAACAACAATCAATACGCGTGCATAGAAAAATAAATTATAAAATTTTATTCAAAATTGCTATATTACTAATATCAAAAATAACTAAATATAATAATAAAAAAATTTCCTTTAAATGAAAAATTCTAAAAATATTCAGGAATGGTTTATTAAAATAAAAAAGTAATATTTTAAATGAGCCACAAAAATGGTTGAATTACATATCTAAAATGATGTGGAACTAATTTTGGTTTAATGAAAGCAAATGGTACACTTGAGAATGCAAATATCGCCTGAGGAATAAAATATGCCTAACGTCCATATTAAAATAGTTTAATATACTCTCTCTGGGAAAGAATATTTTACTTAAAATGTGTCATATCCGAAAACATGAAATAGAACCAAATTTATTTTTACTCGATAGAAAGTTTCGAAATATTTTTCTCCAATTTTAAATATGTATTTTATTATATTGATAATATAACTTCCACACATTTAATATATATTTATTAATTTTATGAATATTGGATAGTAATTTAACCCTATTAATATACATTATATTATTGATTACGAAAAATTGTATATCAAATTGATTTGAAAATAGAGCAATCCATAAATAAATCTTTAATTAAAAAGTTTTAACAAAAAAATCATATTTATGATAATTTGATCCAATATATGTATTTTTAATCAAAGTATATCAAATTTTGATAAGAAATATATGAGTTATAAAATCAATAGTGAATAAGCCAAAAATGCTCGTACACTTTTTCATCGTTATTTTATTTGAATATATCTTCAACGCTAATATTTTTTAATATAAATTTATTTCTTTAGAATCTCCCAACAATAAATACGAGATAAGAATATATAAATACAATAAGTTCTTAATATTTTATATCATTTTTGATTATTTATTAAACTCTTTATATATGTATATTTTGATCCAATATATGCCATTTTAATTAAAAAGATAATTATTTTAATATTTATATTATACGGTATATATTTTTGATTTAGAAAGATATATTCTGTAAACATTTTTAAAAATGGCCATAATAACAAAAGAAATAACATTTTTTAAATCTGTTTTTTTTTTCTCTATTTCGTCTTATGTAGAAGAATATTCGGTATAGCCCCTATTTCACGGAGTTCCCAAGAGTGAAATTCGGAGAAAAATGAAATTTCTCAATTAATCGCACCGTAAATTATCGTGTTTCAGTCAGAAATTGGTTTACCAAGAAATTTCTCCGCTATTAAATTTGCGGCCAAAATTTTACCAAGTTTTCCCCTTACTCATCTTAGAAATTTTCATCTTTTCCCCAAGAAATGTTTCATTTATTCTCACATTTATATTTCTAGCTATTATTTTGGCAAAATATTCACAATTAATTACTCTTTATATACTTTCTATATTCATCATCTTAATAGAAACAATAAAATAATCTTTCGAAACCATTATAAACACGTATGATTCTTTTTTAAAATAAAACAATTTCTACTGTCCTTACTGCAATGGAAAAAATTAAAGGGAGGGCCTGGTTCATCAGTGTTGAACTCTCCCAGCGGTTTTCCAGTTTAATCTACCATACCGCTGTTATATTGCATTTTTCGATCTTCCTTTTATAGTGATACTGATGTGGACTCTTAGAATGGGTATTTTAGATTAACTATGGACATAAGCTTTGAGGACAGTAGAATTACATACAATTATAAATATATTTTTAAAAAGAATTATACGCGTCTATAATAGTTTCGAATTTTGATAACAGATGGCGCGCTAATGCATCATAAAATAATATTTAAAATTACAAATTTAGAAAGATAAATTATTATTTTTTTCTCATGAAGTTAGAGGTTGCCTGGCCGGCATTCATATTTCTTTAAAAAATAGACACTTCGGCCAATTAAAGTTTTTTTATTTATTTCTTCTGACGAAGACAAAAGATTTTTGTTGAAACGTTGGGGAAATAAAACTTTAACTGGCCGAAGTGCCTATTTTTTAAAGAAATATTATTTATTTCGTTGCATTTTCAAAACGATAAATTTTTATTCATATAATTTCTAAGTGTTTAGACCATTTTATAATATATATTATAACGTTGTAATATATATATTTTTAAAAATACTCGGCTACACTGTGAAGAGAAAAGAAATTATATTTATTCAGTAATGATAATTTTAAATTTCAAATATCATCATAAACTTATCGACCTCTAACGCTGAAAATAAAACTTCTTTAAAACGCTCCTCTTTTTTTAATATATAAAATTAAAAGGATATTTATTGTTAAAATACTTATAATCAAAATATATTTACCATTTTTGGGTATAATTTTGTATAAATAATATATAAATTCTGTGTGTTACAAAACACAATATGAGTTTTCTTCATCTTCGAATTAAAAACCCAAAAGAGTATTTTATATACATACAGGGTGTACCAGGTAAATTGGGACTAACTTTGACAGTCCATAAAACAAAAACTACTTGAGATTAAAAACTTGTTTTTTTTCATTACGTAGCCATATTCATGTAAAATGCAACAGTACATGTGTGCGCAGTGTAGTGATGAAGAGTAACCGAGAATTTGAAAATCGAGCTGCCATCATCGTTGCTCTGCGCGCCGGAAGGAGCCCCAAAGAGATAGTGGATTTTCTTAAGTTGCCCAAAACCACTATTTATCGTGTCAAGAAGCAGTTTGATGAGGCCGACAGTATCAAAGAGGGGATAGCTACAAGGAAAAAGCACTCGCGTCGATCGGACAGGGTAAGAGGCGAAGAATTTGTCAAAAATGTCAAGGAGAAGATTGATGGAAACCCTGGGAAGAGCATGAGGGCCATAGCCAAGGAAATGGACGTTGGCTCTATGACAATTGTCAGAACTATCCATGAGGACCTTGGTCTCAAGTCTTATGCCCTTCGGAAAGGTCAGTTGCTGACTGAGAATATGAAGAATAACAGAAAAGGAAAGGCTGCTGCCCTCCTCAACAACCTGAAACACGACTCTTTTGGCATGCTAAAGTTCTTCTCTGACGAAAAGAACTTTGACGTGGACCAAAAGGTAAATCCCAGGAATGATCGCTGGATCTGTAAAGACCCCTCAGAGATACCTGTCGTGATGCACACGAAATTTCCTGCCTCCGTAATGGTCCTTGGCGTTATCAGCAGTGAAGGTGATGTCATGCCTCCCCATTTCTTTGAGAAGGGCCTTAGGATGAACGCTGACACCTACATCAATGTTCTGGAGACCGTTGTGAAGCCTTGGATGGACATGGTGGCCGCAGGAAGGAAGTATGTCTTCCAACAGGACTCAGCTCCAGCCCATAAGGCAAAAAAGACACAATCGTGGCTGACACTTAACGTCCCTAGTCACTGGGGTCCTGATATTTGGCCCCTTAATTCTCCAGATTGCAATCCCCTCGACTACTATGTATGGGGCGTTGTTGAGAGAGATGTCAACAAAGCTCCTCATACCACCATCCAGTCTGTCAAGAAAGCAGTTCACACGGTGATGACCCAAATGGACAAGGTCATCGTCGCCAAGGCCTGTGCTTCATTCCGCACTCGCCTCGAGACTGTTGTAGCTAATAATGGAACCTACATTGAATAAATAAAAACAATATCCTTTTATCTATTACTGTGTCGAATTTCATTCGGATATTTTAATTTTTACTTGCAAAAAATTTCAGTTAAAATACCATTGTTGAAATTCCCATTTTACCTGGTACACCCTGGTATATATATGAGTATTATAATTTGTTATTACACGAAATTCTTTAAAAATAAATTTCACCTCTCTCATCAAAACTAGACATAATCTAGTTTTGACATCTATTTTGAAGTTAGAAGTGACCTTAATTTTCATAGATGAATATACTTCCGGAAAATTTTCCATCTATACTTTAGCCATAGATTTGGTCTAGCCACTTTGTCAGCTAAACACCTCTTTTGTAGATTATGAAGATTCCATTTGTCCCTTGTGAATCACGTTTTTTTTTTTAATTTATGCCAAATGCACTTATGAACCAAATTCAAGGAAGTTGTACCTTTTAACATGTATATCGGGATTCAGACAATAACTCTGAAAGATATCACAGTGACCTTTATTGAAGACACGAGATAACCAAGTATGACTACACTCATGGACAGAACTTAAAGAAGTTGTGCCTTTTAGCATGTATATCGGTATTCAGACAATAACTCTGAAAGATATTACAGTGACCTTTATTGAAGACACACGAGATAACCAAGTGTGACTACACTCATGGACAAAACTTAAGGATTCTGTACCTTTCAGCATGTATATCGGGATTCGAACAATAACTCTGAAAGATATTACAGTGACCTTTATTGAAGACACACGAGATAACCAAGTGTGACTACACTCATGGACAAAACTTAAGGATGTTGTACCTTTCAGCATGTATATCGGGATTCGAACAATAACTCTAAAATATATTACAGTGACCTTTATTGAAGACATACGAGATAACCAAGTGTGAACTACACTCATGGACAAAACTTAAGGATGTTGTACCTTTCAGCATGTATATCGGGATTCAGACAATAACTCTGAAATATATTACAGTGACCTTTATTGAAGACACAAGATAACCAAGTGTAAACTACACTCATGGACATAACTTAAGGATGTTGTATCTTTCAGCATGTATATCGGGATTCAGACAATACCTCTGAAAGATATTACAGCGACCTTTATTGAAGACACACGAGATAACCTAGTATGAAAAAATTACCTCTGTCTCCTTTAAAAAAGAAAGTGAGGAGAAATTATAGATTTTCCACTTCCTTAAATTTTATCTTTAATTGTAGATAGAGAGACCATTGTATATTGAGTTTTGAATAGTAAACGTCTGAAGAAGGGACTGGTGTTCGAAATCTCGTTTTTTCATGTGAAGAAAATTCAATATAATATTTTTTCAGTACGCATTTTAGTCAAATATAAATATATGTTCATATATTAATATTCTCTCTTAATCATAATTTATTTATTAAAAACAAAATTGTCATTTCCTGAACGCTCACATAAGCATTTTAGATAACAGAGCGCCTCATGCCAGCGGTCAGATAATGTCAATTTTGTTGTTAATATAAACACCTGACCATTTATATATATTTTTTCAATTATATATATGTCCTAAACGCATTCATGCTTGGCTTTTCTTGATTTTTCAATAAAATAAATTGACCAAATATTAGGAAACAGGTTAAATCAATGTTTGGTTGATTTCTGTTCCACTAGATGGTGCTCTGCCTTCTGAAAAACGCTCATGTTCAATGGTCAGAATATACCTATTTGTTTTTAATCTTAATAACTTACCTTTTATATTTTTTATTATTTTCATGCGTACATATATTAAAAACAAAATTGGAATTTCCTGTCCGCCCATATTTTAGATGGCAGAGCGCTTCATGTGAGCGGTCATTAAATGTTAATTTTGTTTTTAATATCAACACCTGACCATTTTGATATATATTTTTTCATATAAATTGGAGACAACATCTATAAACAATATATTAGCCAGCTTTATAGAACATCATTGCAGCAAGCAAGAAACCGTGTACAACTTCATCTATTCTTAGAAAATTGTAGACAACATCTATAGAAGTTGTATTAATCATTTTTGATCCAAAATGATCGTAAATTATTTAAACTATATGTATCATTATATTGATTTCTATCATTGCGAAGCTATTGACGAACGTTGCCAAGCCTAACATGTAAATGAAAGCAGACGATATGACTGAGTCAGGTTGCTAGGGGCAACGAAATGGACAATGTCCGATACTAAGACCCACCTGCCGATATCCTGTCTTCGCCCGATTTAACATCGTCTGCGAATAAATTGACCCTTCCAGAGTCCTGCATACTGCCCATGGAAGTAGGGACTCTTTAATAAATCAATCTTATGGCAAATAATTCTCAGTAAAGTGACTGTTTTTGTTTTTTTATTATTCCTAGTATACGTGGTATATACCATTATAATCATGGTGGGTAGATGTAGGCGACTGCTTTTACTGTAAGTGTACCACATGTCTACATATGTGAAAAGCAGTTCGACTTTACACTTACAACAAATATTCGGCAAATATTGATGGAAAAGAGAGCCATTTATATTTTTATTATTATCTTTCCGGCAAATTTTCCATCTATATTTTGATGATTGAATAGATATATCTACTTTATCAGCTAAAGACCTCTTCGTAAAATTCTGTTGATTTCATGAATGCGTTGTGAATATTATGATAGCTTTTAATTTTCAGATAAAAATTCTTTGGAACAATTTTAAAAATAAAATTATTACTTAAAGGCCCGTCTTACAATCTCAAAGTTGTAAACGCTGTTAATTTTGTCTTGGCATTTCATCTATTAGATCCTTCTATGTTACCTTTGCATAGAATTTCTAATAGAACTTATTACAAGAAAACATTAATTAAACATTATATTTATTGATTTACAAGATGGAGAGCATAATATAAAAGATAAACTTATAATATATTAAAACAATAAGAATTTTTTTCTTACGATTGAAGCCTATTTACTTGTGATCTTACACACCCATACTCTGTGGGAATAATCAATTAAATAAACTTAAAATATATATATATAGTTAAACCTGTCCATAGCGCCCCCTCTAAATAGCGCCTCCCTCTCTATAGCGCCTATTTTATTCGTATTTATTCAATTTTGTAATTAACCTTATATGATCTTATATTAAAAAACGAAAGAAAAAAATAAAAGATAAAAAGATCAGGTGTTGAAATCAATATTAAAAATGGCATATCCTGACCAGAAGATGGCGCTCTGCCTTCTGTAAAGCACATGTGCTCCTGGTCAGGATATGCCATTTTTAATATAATCTTATATGTACATTGTAATAAATCAGTTTAAATCTCTATCTCTATAGCCCCCGATTTTAAATACGTAGTACGATGCAATTTACATAAAAAGTGACTTGTCTATAGCACCCCCTCTCTATAGCTCCCTATTTTGTTGAGTCCCAAGAGGGGGCGCTATAGACAGGTTTAACTGTATATATACAACATTCAACTATGGTATTGGGGATTGCTCTCTTTCTGAAATTCCATAGAAAGAATATTTATGGAAACTATAACGCTATATAGGCTTTTATATGACAGAAATATATAAAGATATATTGTATGACAGATTACATCATAATACATTTAATCTCCTGATATATTACCATTCTTCTTTTGTTCGTTATATATATTCCCTTTTATGCAAATAGGTTGTTTTTGTCATAAATAAAATTGCTTTCTTTCTAACGTTTGTTTCTCATCAATTCCGACGTACTATATTTTCAGCAGATGCTGATTGGAGTAGGAGATAAAGAAAAGCATTTGCTTATTTTTAGGCCATACATCTTTTCATTATGCTATCCTAAAAGCTTATGTCCATAGTTTTCCTAAATATATTTCTGAGATTCTACCCTTCATTGTAGCATATATAAGCAGAATGATCCAATACAGTATTAGAGCTCTAAAGAAGTGGTCTGGTAGATTAAATTGGCGAAGTCTAATTAGATGAGCCAAACCCTCCCAATATTTTTTCATCGCAGTAAGGATAGTAAAAGTTTGGTATATGTATAAAAGAAACATCCGTGTCTAAATGTTTTCATTTGCTATATTTTCATTTGTTTGTATTCTGCCTAGATATCAATAAAATACAGTTAACCCTGTCTATAGCACCCCCTCTAAATAGCGCCTTCCTCTCTATAGCGCCCAATTTTAAATATGTAGTACGATGCGATTTAAATTAAAAGTGACCTGTCTATAGCACCCCCTCTCTATAGTACCCTATTTTGGTGAGTCCCAAGAGGGGGCGCTATAGACAGGTTTAACTGTATGTAAATTCTTAATGCCCTTTCTCTAGGTTTCAAATCGGACGGTCGCCGGACCTGCAGTCGTGGATCTTTCCAGTTGGTCTCGAAGACCATGCCATCACCATCTCTTCAGCGGCGAAGCATTCGTTCTACGTTTTCTTCGTAGATTGCGAAATGCGTGATGTCGTTGTAGGCCCGCTGGCGATATTCTATCAAACTCTACAGCGATGGCTGAGGCTCCATGTAAATATTCATTGTACATAAATAAATATATATTAAAAATGGCATATCCTGACCAGGAGCACTTGTGCTTTACAGAAGGCAGAGCGCCATTTGATGGAACAGAAATCAACTAAACATTGATTTAGCCTGTTCCCTGATATTTGGCCAACCCAATTTCTTGATAAATAAAGAAAAGCCATCCACGAACGCGTTTCGCGCTTTTGGCGCTCGTCAGCGTGGAGTAGGCTGAACCACTGCGACCAAAAAATATTTTTTGGTCCCAGTAGCTTCTTGAAAAACCAAGAAATGGGTATTTAAGGCCAAACTTGCGTAAACACGCTTAGCACATGAAAAAACGAAAGAAAAAATAAAAGATAAAAAGATCAGGTGTTGAAATCAATATTAAAAATGGCATATCCTGACCAGGAGCACTTTTGCTTTACAGAAGGCAGAGCGCCATATGGTGGAACAGAAATCAACTAAACATTGATTTAGCCTGTTCCCTGATATTTGGCCAACCCAATTTCTTGATAAATAAAGAAAAGCCATCCACGAACGCGTTTCGCGCTTTTGGCGCTCGTCAGCGTGGAGTAGGCTGAACCACTGCGACCAAAATATATTTTTTGGTCCCAGTAGCTTCTTGAAAAACCAATAAATGGGTATTTAAGGCCAAACTTGCGTAAATACGCTTAACACATGAAAAAGCGAAAGAAAAAATAAAAGATAAAAAGATCAGGTGTTGAAATCAATATTTAAAATGGCATATCCTGACCAGGAGCACTTGTGCTTTACAGAAGGCAGAGCGCCATCTGGTGGAACAGAAATCAACTAAACATTGATTTAGCCTGTTCCCTGATATTTGGCCAACCCAATTTCTTGATAAATCAAGAAAAGCCATCCACGATTTTTTTTTCAACATTATCATTACTTATATAGTGCGGACTGTGTACTTTTTACCCCTGTATTGACAAGATGTAAATAAAACTGTGTTAATTGTTTTTTTTTTCTTGTCCCAGGTCTGGACTTCAAGTCTAGACCAGATCCTGAAGGCCTCTTTATCGCCTCGATGACCACAGCTGGGTCGGTGTAGATGTCTGTTCGGCAATGCCCGATGTATTACATGATGTGTTCTGGGCACGCTGGAGAATCCTGACATTTGGTGCAATTCGGAAAGGTTTTGGATCCACTTGTGAAAATCATTGGACGTAGATGGCCTGTTCTAAGTCGGAAAAGCATGGTGAAGTCTTATCTGTTAAGTTGTGAGTTGGGTTTCAGGAGGGGAGTTTTTCCATCGAACCAGCGGTGTTTGCTGTTATTTTTCCAAATTTGATTAGATTTGATTTTCAGTCTGTTAGAGTGACCATTTGTTGTTAATTGTCTATGTTTCTCTCGAAAAAGAATGATAAGAGGGTCCCGGATGTAAACTGCTTTTCAAAAAGCCAAAAAGTTCGAATCATTCAAAAGCGCATTTGGGAGACGTCTAATAAGATATCCGGGTTCATTCTTGGTGTTCTTGGTTGGTCATTGGATGATATTTGCTTTTAGTGATTTTGTATCAAATCTGGTTGAATAGACCTTCTTCTCCAGAACATCGTCTAATGGTAGTGGTGTCTTGTCCATTCATGAAAAGAGGGGGTGCCCCGTTAGTCAGCCACATTTCAGAGTTCCCTGTTCACGGTTACCGTAGCGGCTCGGGGCTCAAGACACCGTACTTCGCCCTACAGGGCAGTCCCTTACTTGTGCTGCTTCTCCCGCCCGCCATGTAGAGGAGGGGTTGGACTTCTGCGCAGGATCGTCTAATGGTGGAAAGTCTCAGATCGTTTATCATCAGATTCCTGAATCACTAAGCAAATCTTACGACCATCGGTCCTGTTTGACTTCATCTTATCATTATTGACATCAAAAACTCTTCCTCAAGAAGACAACAGTTCCTATCACAATTCAAAATACCGCACCATTTTGCAATATTGCCACGTGGAAAATTAGGAAAGACCAACTTCGGGATGAGACAGCAATTTATTTAAGGTAAGAACAAACTATGAATGATAAACAAAAGATATGTAATGAGGAAAGTTTACAGAGTAGCAAAATATAGACATAAAAAAATGATACTCTTTTAATAAAATAAATACTTTGGTACAATATGTTTAAGGATTAAAGATTTCCATTTACACAAGAAAGACATTCTGAATAAACTTCATCTCTACCAGAATAACATATATTTGAACATATTCTTTATGAAGAGATAATTCATATGGAATTTTAAGTAATTTTCTTGAGGACTTATGAAATTTCTGCTTATATCATCTCGTAACTGAATCATAAGATGCTACAAAAGGTAAACATTGTTCAAAGTAAGTCCATAGAATTTTAAAAATGATCTAAAACATCAGTCGAAATAGATCATATTTCATGTGAATACAACTTACCTCTTATGAGTAATTAGCTTGATTAACATGATTAGCTAAAATCCGTACCCTTTGTCTTCAGCCTTCTAACGAAATTTTCAGCAGCCGAACTTCCAAGAACTCTTAGTATAAAAATATGCCCTCTTCCAATTTCTATCTATTAAATTGATTTACATCAACATCCAGTTGGTCTCAAGGACCACGCCATCACCATCTCCTCAGCGGTAAAGCATTCGTTCTACGTATTCTTCGTAGATCGCGAAATACGTGATGTTGCTGTAGATCCACTTGCGATCTTCCATCAAACTCTGCAGCGGAGACGCCATGTAAATATTTATTATACATAGATAAATTTAGACTTACATACATTGTACATAGATCAACATCGATTCAAAAATATCTGTATCTTTTAGCAATGATTTGGGCTAAAATATATCATTTAAAGCCCTAGACCTAACCTAGAATCTTCGTCACATATTATATTTAACAGTTACTCCAACACTATCTTTATCAAATTACTTTCTTTTTGAAATAAAAACAATTTCTACTGCCCTTACTGCAATGGAAAAATTAAAGGGAGGGCCTGGCTCATCAGTGGTGAACCCTCCGAGCGGTTTCGCCAGTTTAATCTACCATACCGCTGTTATATTGCATTTTTGGAACTTCCTTTTATAGTGTTACTGATGCTTGACTCTTCGAATGAGTATTTTAGATGAACTATGGACATAAGCTTTTAGGACAGCAGAATTACATATAATTATAAATATATATAATATTGGCCTGATGGAAACAAAGTTTGGGACAATAGAAAGTTATTTCTATTCATGATAAAATTGTGAAAAAAAGTATTAAAATTACAATTATATTCTCACAATGCGTATCTTTTTATTTAAAAAACGCTAGCTTTCAAGTGTTAATCGCTCCTCAACGGGCTTACAATAATATTGACTTGATCCCACCAGAAAATTTACAAAAAACAAACGCGCGCCGCGTGGATAATTATAACTGAAATTTTTGAATTGGTTTGTAATTTAACTATTTTATGGAATAAATCTATATCAATTTTTAGGGCATCCAGAACTTATAAAATTGATCTATTGATTTCTTCTGAGATATCGGTATTGTGATGGTAAATCTATTTTTCTGTTTATGCTGTTGTATTGATTGGAAACAAGAGATTCTAATAGTAACTGTTGAAATTTGTTCTTAATGTCTTTGTAGTGGCAATTCGTTTGTGTTATGTTAAATTGGTGACCGGTCTGTGCACAATATGTTGATAGATCATAGAACGTTGGTCTTTTGTTCTGATATTTCTGTTATGTTCATTTAGTCTAACTTGTATCGATCTTCCTTTCTAACCTATGTAGGTAGCATTGCAGTCTTGGCATTGAAAGTTATTTACTGTAAGAATTTTGTAAAATCAATGATTTAACTATATTTTGGTATTTTATGAAGTTCACTACATAAATTTAATCCGGCGGCATATTTGAAATTGACTTTCACAATAGTAAAAATATTTTATATAAGAATTTTATTATTAACATATCAGTTAAGCATAATATATTGATATACAGTAGAACCTCCCTTTAGAGGACACCTCTCTACAAAGGACAATTTTCATTTGCGAAATTTCCATTTTACAATTTAGCAAATTTCCGTTAAGAGGACACCTATCCCTAAAGGACACTTTGGCTCTGCAATTAGAAGTTGTCCTTTACAAGGAGGTTCTACTGTATATGTATATATATTATGTATAAATAATAATATGTTTTTGTGTGAAAAATATATTTAAAATAAAAAGGTCAGGTGTTGATAATAAAAACAAAAATGGCATATCCTGACTGCGCTCAGAAGAGCATTTTTAGATATCGGAGCGCCATCTAATGTAACAAAAATCAACTAAACGGTGATCAAATATCACGGAACACGTTAAATCAAAGTTTAATTGTTTTTTCCACTAGATGGCACTTTGTCATCTAAAAAATGCTACTATGAGCGTTCAGGATATGCCAATTTTGTATATATATATCTATAATATATTCAAAATATATGCTCACAACTATGTATAGATTTAATATATATTTTCAAATATTTCGGATTGATTAAGTGTTTTCTAAAATAAAAATATATAATTTTTCATAGAATACGATATGCTTTAATTATAAAAACGTAAAAGTAATATTTGAAAATCAAAGAATAAACAAAATTTCACTATAAAAAGGAATGAACTACTAAAACGATCAGTTTAAACTTGTGTTTGTTTTCATTTTTTTAATGTTCTCGGGCAAGATTACGAACGTGACTTTGCACCCTTTCGAATCTATCTGTTGAAGAAATCGATAGTTTCTAAACTGGAAGTCATGGAATAATTCGTAAAAGAGATATTTATTAATCTTTATATTTGGCATATTTCTGTATTATTTATCCACGCCCTTATTTTATTCCTTTAAAATTATATTGCCTATTCTGATGCTATATATTGGATTAATAATATTAAACTAAATATAGTAGATAAAGGAACGGAAAAGTTAAAATTGTGAAGAATAATTGAAAGGAAGTGAAATATATAGCCTAAAATAGAATATAGATAGATTTTTACCAGAGCAATATAAAATCAAAAGAAATCAACGCCTCTCGATTGTGAAATTATAGAGCTTGAAAAAGTTAGTACAATATAGAAAACGCAAACTGAAAATATATTTTAAAAGTTTAAAATATATTATCATCGAATAATATTCCACATATATTTAAAAATCAATTAAATCTAACCAAACATATAGAACAGCCTTTTTAATACAATATTTCACTAATTCAAAAAATACAACCAAAATAAGCTTTTTAAATATTAATCAATTACTTTTAAAGCTTCGTAATAAAATTCAACATTAATTTCAAATTAATTCTGAAGGTGTTTTAAATAAACATCTTTGAGAGAATGTTTATCAAAATCTTATTTAGATATTCGAAAGTTAAGCTCCTTTAATTAAAGTAAATGACATTTTGATTATTTAACTTTTAGAATTTGAAAGCTATTTAATAGACAATAGCTTTAGAATTATAATTTATCACACATTTGAGTGCCTGTAAAAGAAACCTTCTGTCAAAGATGAAATTACATTTTCAAGTTTGATTGTTCTTTAAAAATTCATAATTTTAATATTTAAACTTATATTAAGTTATAATATAAATATTATATAGTTCCTTTTTAATATAAAGTTTATATTTAACATTTCTTTAAATATTTTGTGATTTCAAATGTTTTAATATATTTGTGCGAGATATTTCGTAATATATTTATATTAAAAATAAAGAATAAATAATAATATAATTTGAAATTTGAACTTTCAAAAATATTCCGATGAAATGTGATTATCTATCGATATATTCATAATATATCATCCCCTAATTATATATTTTTTAAATACCCTAAGAATAATAAATATTAATAAATATATTTTAATATACTAATTTTCAAAAAATATATAATAATATAATTATTATATAGACTACATGTGTGTTATTGTACAATATAATTGTTAAATATCATATTAAAAATTCACAAATATAAAGGTTATTATGTTTGAAAGAGTATAATTAGAAATGGCGAATATGAATATAATATCAAACGATACCTTTGATTAAATATATAGCTTAAATTTAATCCGGCATTAATTAACATATTACGTTGGGATTTATAGAGAAATGAATATTTGTGGATGTAACGATATTATTTAAAGGTAAAGTCAAGATAGATTAGTTATATCATTTTGTTTTTGAAACTGGGAAAGGCTGGAGTTACTTAGCAATTCCATTACTGCCTTGTTTGGCAGGTTATCTTTCTTTCTGTCATCATCTGGGTTTGAGGGGGGCTGCTTTTCTCTCCATTACTGCAAGGTGATTAGATTGCTGGGCTGCCCTAACAAATGATCCCACACCATATCCAATATTATCGAGGTAGAAACAAACTTTCTGATATTCCAGATAAATATCATATTTTATCTTACGCATCACGATTTTTTTCGTTGAATATTCAATGAATATTTATATTTCGAACTGATTCTCGTTTATTCTGTGAAAAAAATGAATATATTTATTTTAATATATTTATATAAAATATCATAAATAATTATAATATTTATTGACAATTTTTTTTTCATTTATATAGAATGTGTTTAAAAAGTAAAATATATTTTAGAAAATACTAGTTGTGTGAAAATTCATTTTGATTTCATTATTAATAAAGACATTAAGCTATAAAATGAAATAATCGTTTTCTTAATTTTTCACTACATAATTATTTTTCAAATGATATCAATCAAAAGAACAAGTTAGATAGTACTTACACAAGTGTTCGAATTTAATAATTATCAGACGATTTTATATATTGCAGACGATATTTACTTTCAGACTTCAAGCATCAAGTTGAAAAGTAATTGAAAACATATCAATCAAAAGTCAAAACATATTAACTTCGGAAATATTATGACACAAACAATATACTTTTCCACATTCTAATTTATCTATTTTATTTTGAATAATTATATTATCAGCAATATTGTCACAGATATTTATTGTTTCAATGGGTATTCGGATTAACGCTAACAAAAACAATTAGTCGAGGTGCTGTTTTCTCTATAAACTTTATTGACCTTCACGCCAAAAATTTACATACAAGATTATTGAAAGAAATTTATATAACAACTTGGAAAATAGATTTTATCAAATTCAAACTATGCAAATTTTATACAGTGACAATATATTGTAACGTAGAAAATTAGGAAAGACAAATTTCAGGATGACACAGCAATTTATTTGTTTTGAAAATAGAGCAATCCATACTTAATTCATTAGATAATAAAAGGCATATATTGGATTTAATAAAATATTTATTTTGCCAATATTTCGGCTGGCTGAACGCCAACCTTTATCGAGGCATTACATTTTTGTATACACAAACTCAGCGCCGCATAGTGTTATAATATCACAGTTGAAATCAATTAAAATACAGAGTAGGTGGGAGAAATTTGTGCATGAAAAATATTATAAAAATGCAATCAAATATGTAAAATATCTTAAAATATAAAAGGAAAAAAAGGTTCTATCTTATAATTAAAAATTGTAATAAGTACATAAAAATAATTCATTAATATCTCATAAAGAGATAAATGTAAAAATATATGTATCTATTAAAACATTTGAAAATAAATTTAAAATGATTTAAACAATAAACTGTAAGAACATTATAAAAAGTTTTAAAAAATGTGGGTATTTAAAAAATTCATTTCAAAATTTAAGAGATCGATTTATAAATAAGTAAAAAATATTTTATATAAAAATGCATTAAAATGGAAGTTCAAACAATGAGTTTGTGTATACAAAAATGTAATGCCTCGATAAAGGTTGGCGTTCAACCAGCCGAAATATTGGCAAAATAAATATTTTATTAAATCCAATATATGCCTTTTATTATCTAACAGCAATTTATTTAATGTAAAACCAAATTAAAATTAATAAAATACAAGAGAGGCAATAAGAACATTTTACAGTATATCAAAATACAAATATCGAAATATAAATATTTTCATAGAATAATGAATAATCTGTTTCCATATGATTATAATTTATATCGGATTTCGATATTTCTCTATAAAGGATAGAGAGTATTTCTTCCCAAAATATTTTGATTGTAATACTAATTCATTTTTTTCTTCATAATTCCATGAAAAAGATTAACATTGGAAGAATTGCATTGTTTTATTGTTACAATAAACTATTTAGAATCATATTGTTCAAATAATTTTACACAACATTTATTTATTTATTACCAGTTGCAAATAAGACACGCTATATCCGATCTGGATATTTGCATGTGAAACTATTTACAATAAATCATTGTATTAGAGTAGGTAACAGAATTGTCAAAAAGAAAATAAACAATTAAGAAAAAGAGAATTGAATAAACATATACATTAAACAAATAAGCAACAACATAAGCAGATAGAAGAAACGACAAGGTAGTTATTTACAGTATGTTAAGCAATGATGGAAGTTGATTTAATGAAGTTATCTGTAATAATTAGTATCGTGGAGAGAGAAAGTTGATCAAGTTGAGCTATTTACAATGAGTTATATTCTAAAGTAACTTATTAATTATTTACATTGATGTAAATCAAGTTGCATAATAGTGTAGTTCCTCAAGCTGCATGAAGTTGTCTATTTATAATAAAAAGTCTGCAGAACCTATTAAATTTCGTATATCTTTCCCTATTATAAACTATTTGACCCAGATAGGTTCTTTCCATCTTTCTCTGCTGTCTTAGGTTTGACACCACCTGCATGAAGCTGTCTATTTATAATAAAAAGTGTGCAGAACTTATTAAACAACATGGCGTTGCGTCATCAATAGTGAAAAGGAAGATATTTAAACAAACTTACTGATTAATTAACCCCAACCTACCCTAACCTACCTTACCAAACCTCATGATAGTTTGTAAAGACTTCAGGCTATAATAGGTTAGTAAATCAGTAAGCTTGTCCCGAGGCCCCCATCAAACTTGGAGAAATTTCACCAATTTAATTTCTGACAAGCTGTTATTATATAGACTTTAGGCTATATAGACCTTGGTGCTATTTATAATTTGTTAGGCTATATTTATATTTTTTATCAAAATTTCCATCTATATTCTAGCCATAGATTTGGCCCAGCCACTCTGCCAGCTAAACACCTCGTTGGCAGATTGTCAAGATTCCATTAGAACCCGTGTGGATCTCATGGAATAAAGTCCGCCCTAGACTGACGAGGGCCATTAGCCCTAAACCATGGTCTCTAGGTGGACGCTTTTCTGTTTGCTAAAGCTGGTGTTGTGGTTTTGTGATCGACCCGAGGCCGCTAGTTGCGACGACGGTCAATAGATGGCGTCTGGCTTTAACGTATTTTTTTGACTGGAGAAGCGACCTGTTCCTTGATATTTGGCCAACCCAATTTCTTGATAAATCAAGAAAAGCCATCCACGAACGCGTTTCGCGCTGTTGGCGCTCGTCAGCGTGGAGTACGCTGTGACCACTGCGTCCAAAAAGATTTTTGGACCCAATGGCTTCTTGAGAAATCAAGAAATGGGTATTTAAGGCCAAATTTGCGTAAAGACGCTTAACACATGAGAAAACAATAGAAAAAATAAAAGATAAGTGGGTCAGGTGTTGATATTAAAAATAAAGAAGGCATCTCCTGACCACGAGAACATGTGCTTTTTAGATGGCAGAGCGCCATCTAGTGGAGCAAGAATAAACTAAACGTTTATTTAGCTTGTTCGTGGATGGCTTTTCTTGATTTATCAAGAAATTGGGTTGGCCAAATATCACGGAGCAAGCTAAATAAACGTTTAGTTTATTCTTGCTCCACTAGATGGCGCTCTACCATCTAAAAAGCACATGTGCTCGTGGTCAGGAGATGCCTTCTTTATTTTTAATATCAACACCTGACCCACTTATCTTTTATTTTTTTCTATTGTTTTCTCATATATTAATATATAACATTTTTGGTCGCCGTGGTACAGCCTGCTCCACGCAGACGAAGGCCAACAGCCCGAGACGCGTTCGTTGTCGACTTTTCTTGATTTATATATATATATGTCATAATATATGCTCTTCCAGGATTAATAAAACAAACCAACAGCCAACGAGAGAGAAATGGGCCGCTAAAGCGAGACACTTTAGACAACTAACTAACGACCATTTTTTGGCCACATTCCAGAGGGGGGCGTCACCACCTGGCGACTATCCTGATTAGCCCCCCGGTTGTGTACACAGGGAGAACAGTCGTTCAGCTGATAACGTCTCGCTCGCTCTCTCTCGGCTGGCTGCCTGGATGACCCCTCTAACAACTCGTCGTGTGATTATTTCTCTCCTCACAACATTTACCACTATATTCCCACATTGAAAGTCGACAGGATAAGATCTGGCCGGGAAGCGAATCCCTTATATACCGGAGTATGAAGAAACAAGAAGCCAAGCCACGATGATCGACCAAACCCAACTCAACTGTAACCACTCCTCTTCGAGCCCTCAACCCCTTCCTCACCAACCTTTGAACCGTGATCCCGAAGAAGTATTCACCTACGACGGAGATGGAGCTGCCACACACTTCTTCCAGCACTAGATCTACCCAAGAACGACCACCGTGCCAGAGCAGGACACCTTCCATCATCATGGACAAGACTCCGCCATATCCCTGCCGCTACTGTGATGTACAACACTGGTACGCTCAGTGTCACAGACAGAACTCTCCCGAATCTCAATGAACTTACCTGCTCTCTAAACCAGCATAACCTGTAAGTGAAATTGTTTTACCCCTTCCATTCATTCTTTAAATAAGTCATTCCTTGTAAATTGTCCCAATATTTACATAATTAGCTCCATTTATTCTCTCCATGCCTATTAACAATGATGTTATTCTCCATACTATTTATTGAGATATTTGTATCTCATTTAATTAGTTACCTTACCAGTAGAATTTAACAATCGTTATTTTAATTAAATAATTTCCATTTTTAACGTAACTCTTAAAAAAAAATTGGAATTCTACATATTAATGCTTTACGATTTTTACTATTAACAATAGATTTTTCATAATCAATTTATTTATAAAAATATGCCTCCAGCACCTAAACTTTTGTATATCTATTTGTATAGACCTCTCCTACTTGTAAGCACGGCTCACGAAAAATAATTTCTTTCCCTAATCGATTCAAAATTCACCCTGTAATTCAGGCGTCGAAGAATTCCAACCACCACGTGAGCCTTGCTTACAACCAACCCTTGGTGACTCTTATCTATCTTCCCCTTAATGCCCCTCTCATTCTTACAACTTTGTTAACTTTATACCAGCTCAGGACCTTTATAGAGAATTATTGATTAATCAATTATCGAACTTCTATATTGTCATTTCAAAATCCTAACCTTCGCCCTTCATTTATGATAATTTATTTCGTAGTTCATCTCTAGCCTATCCACCGACCCACACCATCTAGCCAATGGTGTGTTCGTCACAGTGTGCAGATTGACTAACTGCTAGATATTTATCAACCCCTTTTTGTTCGCACTTGAACAATCTGCATCGAGCGACACAGTTCGCTTCTTCTTCTCGCGCCACACGTTCGCCACACGGACCCTGTCTTCAAATCTATGTTTGTCCATTGTCCAAACCAGCACGATATAGCCTACCTCCGATATTTCCCACGGAGGTACGTTAAACATCGTCGCTGATTCTGTCCGGTCCGTCATCATTTCGCGCAGACATGGGTCTTACTTTCAACCCACCGCGAAATCATCGCCTTGCACAAGCTCCCACGACGGTTCAAACACCTCGTGTCCGAGCAGCTTGTCACTTGTAACGGACAACGCAGTCCTCGTCTCAATTTTTGGCACTGTGCGCGTATACTTTCCGCAAATTAAATATAAGTCCGTTCGACTTCCTCACCTACACACGGGACCTTTCCCCTCGGACTCGCTACACAAGTAACTGCATAGATAAGTTAGATTGGCCCAAAGCAAGTTTCCCCTCGCTCTTTTCGCCGAAATTCTAACATTGTATGTAGTTCGATATTTACCTCAGTCCTGAGCTCACACAATTGTCAACCTCAATCTCATTTCTCGTACTCTACACTTATAGCATAGAAAACCCATGACAAGTTTCCCCTTGCCATGTCCGCCTGAAAAATATCTTAAAGTGTAGAGTTCCCCAGTCTTAATGATCTTCAGAATTTCACCATATGTATGTGACTCTTCTTCTCGTTGTTCACACTCCTCCATATCACTTCCCTTATAGTACATTAGATTTTGTTGTATATAGCCTTTTATAACCTTGATATTTTCAAAGATTTCCTTAAATGTCAAACTCCCCGGTGTTGTAAAACTGCTTGTAAATAATATTTACTTGTGTACTATACAATATTTTATTTACATAAAACTATGTCACCATTACCTTAACTAATTTTAACTGTAAAATTATTTTCTCTATTCCTGGCTTCACCAGCTTTAAATATACTTAAAATATGTTCAGCCTTCTTCAACGGGAGCCATATGTCATAATATATGCTCTTCCAGGATTAATAAAACAAACCAACAGCCAACGAGAGAGAAATGGGCCGCTAAAGCGAGACACTTTAGACAACTAACTAACGACCATTTTTTGGCCACATTCCAGAGGGGGGCGTCACCACCTGGCGACTATCCTGATTAGCCCCCCGGTTGTGTACACAGGGAGAACAGTCGTTCAGCTGATAACGTCTCGCTCGCTCTCTCTCGGCTGGCTGCCTGGATGACCCCTCTAACAACTCGTCGTGTGATTATTTCTCTCCTCACAACATTTACCACTATATTCCCACATATATATATCTTTATAAAAAATAGATTCAGTAGAGAGTGGATACTTTCTCTAAAAATACTTTTATCAAATATTCGTTAGGGAAACACTCACTCAAGTAAGAAGCCGGGTATATCCGCTAGTATAATACACATATATATTGTTGTGTGTCAACAAGTAACCGACCGATGGTACAAGGGAGCAGTACAAATTATTTAATTTTTGTTTATTTTCAATTAAAATATTTAACCAGAGAAACGGTACCACAGAGATGACGGGTATAAATTATATTTGACCATTTACCACCGTTTCGCAGCAATGCGTTAAATACAACATGCCCGTTATCGTTTGACCTTCCTATATATTTTTTTTCTCCTTGACCGGCGAACGAACCTGTCACAGCTATAACCCCTCATATGGCCACACCAATGAGAACCAGGCCCCAACGACTCTCCGAGACCGGACCATGAACCCAGCACTGGAACGGGCCTTGGTGACCATAACCCACCAGGACAATGCACTGCAGTCTCTAAATAAAATGAGCAATACATCCCCACCTCAGTCTCATCAATATATTCCAAGATTTATATTATGTATATGACATAATAAAAATATGATTTTTATTATTCATTAATATAATTATAATTTAAATAATCATAGAATTAACACAGAGTTAATTCTTTGAAATCCTTAACAAAAGGAGCACAACCCAAGATGTTTTTGTATATACTTAGATTATATTTATAAAATTATATGTATGCAAACCTTTTGTTCTTAAAATATAATCATTAAAAAAAATACAATTTTGAATATAAAAGTTATCATTTCACTTCAATCCACGACTGCATGAATGAATTGGTAACGTACCTAAAATACATCTTTTTTATGACATCTTTTTTTAATAGTCGACAGGATGTATTTTAACCCTGTACGAGAAGAATTCCAATAGATTTCCAAGCCATATATTGCAACTAAGATATTTGGGAAAAGATATAGATAAAAGAATAGCAATTATGGAAGTCGAAACTTTAATTAAGAAATTAAAAAGGATAAAAAAAAGTATAAAAGGCATTGAAGAAAATATCGAATCCATTGTGTCTATGGAAGATGTAAATGCAACGAAATGCAAACTAGAGTATGCAAATAATGATTTGATGAAAATGAGTGATATTTTCTTGCAGAAACTTGAGGATGAGGATTTGAATGACGAAGTGGAAAATTGCATAGATAAGTGTATAAGATTAAAGCGTGAATTGGATTTAAGGCATAATGGGCAAGAAACATCTGAAAAAAAAGTTAATTTACATGTTAAAATGCCTAAACTTGAATTGCCAACTTTCGATGGTGGATTAGAATCATGGCTTTCATTTAAGGATTTATTTTATTCTGCAATTGGTTCTAATTCACAAATACCGGAAATTGAAAAGTTACAATATTTGAAAGGCCAACTGAGAGGCGAAGCCCTAAGACTGGTCAACGCATTTCCAATTACAGCCGATAATTATGTTGAGGTTTGGCAAACCTTATTAACAAGATATGATAATCCAAAGGATCTGATTTTCACCCAAATAGATAATGCATTAAGATTACCAAAGTTAGCCGATGACAACCATAAGTCAATGTTTAAACTTCTAGATAGTTGCAACGAGATAGTAAGAACAGTGAAGGTATTAGGTTACCAAATCGATAGTTTATCTGATGTGTTTTTCGTCGAGATCATACAAGATAAGCTTGATAAAACCACAAGAAAACAGTGGGAATTGCAGAACAACCCAAGGGTTGTGCCTTCAATTAAGGATTTAATAGAATTTCTAGAAATTCGCGCAAAAAGCTTGCAGAATTTGCCAAATAAAGATGCAAATGTGGAGAAACATTCAATAAGAAGGGAATCACATAAGGAAATGGAGGAGTCATCTATTAAAAGGGAAACAGCCCCAAGAATGGAAGTACAACAAAAGCAATGGGGACATCCAGGTAGAAGCCCTATGGACTATAGTTCTAAAAGACGTCCTTGCCGAATTTGCCTGAACCGGGGACATGCCGAACGCTTCCATCCTGAGAATAGGTGCTGGTTTCGCGAGAGGGCCGTGCAAGCCCCCCCCCCCCCGCTGCAAGCTTCATGTCCGTGCCGTCTCGATCCATGGACACCTTGACGCAGACAACAGCCCCTTCGAGCGAATGCCGACCAGCTCCGCCTCAACACTCCTGACGCCAAGGTCTGTATATAAATCTAAATGTGAATAATAACAGTATTGTAGCTCTCATGGATACTGGCTGTACCTTCTCTATAATTCCTCAACATATGATAGATAAGATTCAACCAAACTATGTTGTTTTTAATAATTTACCTCTTATTAAACAGACATCCGGTATGCTAAATATAAATTCAAAAATTAATGTTAATACAACTATAGGATTTATTACTAGAGATATTGATTTTTATTCCTCTGATATTAATTTGCCATATGTATTGCTTTCTTTACACCATATAAGATTATTTAAATTAGACATTGATTTTCAAAGTTTTACAATTACTCAATTTGGTAGAATTCTTAATGTTAATTACCATAACCCTAATAATAATAATTATACACATCATAATGTAATTCCTTTATTTAAATCTATTATTCCTCCTAATGAAAATGATTTTAGAAATTTTAATAGTGTAGAATTTGATGAAAAACTTTCACCATATGAAAAATCTGATTTAATTAAATTAATTAAGGAAAATAAGGAAGCGTTTGCTGCCCATAAAATGGATATAGGACATATTAAAGCAGATCCAATTAGAATTAAACTTACCTCACAAACACCTATTTCATTAAAGCCTTTTAGACCTTCCTTCTCGGACAACATTGAAATTAAAAGACAGATTGAAGAACTTTTAAAATATAATGTCATTAGACCATCTTATTCCTCCTATGCATCCCCTGCTATGTTGGTGAATAAGCGAAATGAAGGTAAAATTCGACTAGTAATAGACTACAGAAAATTAAATGATATAATAAAAAGAGATTCTGAGCCCATACCAAGAATAGATTCTATATTAGATAAGCTTTCAGAAGCTAATATCTTCACTACACTAGATCTTTTATCAGGTTATC
The DNA here is from genome assembly GCA_030710605.1 of Cordylochernes scorpioides. NCBI lineage: Eukaryota > Metazoa > Arthropoda > Arachnida > Pseudoscorpiones > Chernetidae > Cordylochernes > Cordylochernes scorpioides. The sequence continues at coordinate 81,393,616 of CP092865.1, read as the reverse complement.
ACCATTTAGATATACACCCAGATGATAAAGAATACACAGCTTTTACTACCACTCACGGACTTTACGAATTTAATAAATTATCTTTTGGATTAAAAAATAGTCCAAGTCAATTCCAAAGAGTTTTAAGGCAAATTTTAAATAAATATGATGTTGATTTTTGCATGAATTACTTCGATGACTTCATTATATTTTCAAATAATTTTCAGGAACATTTGACCCATTTAAAAGTAATTTTAGATATTTGCATAAAGGAAAATATTAAGCTAAAACTAAGTAAATGTAAATTCGCTACTTATCAGATTTCTTTTCTAGGATATGAAATATCAAACCATCAATTTTCACCCAGCACTAATAATATAGAAACGATTAGAAAATTGAATTCCCCAAGGAATAAAAAGGATTTACAACGAGTTTTAGGATCTATTAACATTTACTCGAAATTTATCCCTAATTATGCTAAACTCAGACTCCCTTTGAATAATTTGTTGAAAAAAGATGTGAAATGGAAATGGGATGAAGAATGCGAAACCGCATTTTCTAAATTAAAAAATATGATAACCTCAAAACCTATATTAGCTATCTATAATCCCAAATATCCTATACACCTTTACACGGATGCTAGCCAAGAACAGATCGGATCTATCCTAAAACAAGAACAACCCGATGGGCTTTTAAAGCCAATAGCGTATAGAAGCCGTAGAATGACATCTTATGAATCAAACTATTGTGTAACTGAGCAAGAATGCCTTGCTATTATTGATGCTGTGGATTTCTTTTTACCCTACTTAGATGGCGTGCATTTCACCATCCATACAGACCATGCTTGTCTAAAGTATTTGAAGAACATAAAGAACCCAAAAGGACGATTATTTAGATGGAGCTTAAAGCTCTCAATGTTTGACTTTGAGATAAAACACATAAGAGGAACTGAAAATAAAGAAGCTGATTTTCTCAGCAGATACCCCATAGCTCATTTTGTTTCTGACCCAGAACTAAAACAAGCTCAATTTGATGATAACATCAATGATAGGAAATATACTAAATTTAATGGACTTTTAACAATAAAGAAAAAAGGATTAATCAAAAGTGTTGTTCCACCATCATTAAGAGAAAAAGTATTAATAAGAGCTCATCAAGATTACGGCCATATAGGAGTATCTAAAATGTTAAATCTAATTTCCCCTATCTATTATTGGCCCTACCTAATTCAAGATATTTCTAATTATGTAAAACACTGTGAGGTGTGTCAACTCAATAAAATATCTCACCAGAAGAAATTTGGTCTGTTGGAAAGTCTCCCCCCAGCTAAGGATCCTTTTGATCTTGTGTCTATAGACACAGTAGGTGGACTAAATTACTATAATTCCACAAAGAAATTCCTTCACATCATCGTAGATCATGCTACTAGATACATTTGGGCTTTCCCCTCAAAAAGTCAAACTACTGACTCATATATAAATTGCCTAAACAAAATTTTTCAAATACAAAAACCCAAACAATTTTTAAGTGACAGGACACCATCATTTACTTCACCAAGATTTAGAAAATATTTGATTAACAATTACGTTAAACAATTATTGACTTCATCATCAAGACCTCAGTGTAATGGGTTAAATGAACGACTTAACCAAACTATAATAACCAGGTTAAGATGTAAATTCAATAACTTGAAAGGAAAATCAATACCATGGACGAAATTGTTAGATTCAGTACTAAATGAATATAATAATACTCCCCATTCCATAACAGGCTATACTCCTACTTACCTTTTGTATGGTAAGCTCCCTTATGATCCCCCCTTAAAAGAATCAGAATTTTACCCCCCTATAGACACTGCCAGAACAAATGCCTATAATAATACATTAAAATTTCATCAGATAAATAAAATTAGATATGATCAACATTATCAACCTTCCACCTTTAAAGTAGGCGATAAAGTTTGGTTACAAACCTTTTACCATCCAGATAACCGAAAATTAATGCCTCCAATGTCTGGGCCATTTACAATCTTAAAACAGATATCCCCAGTCAATTATGAAATTGATAAACCCCAATCTAATTTAGGAAAAACTACCATGGTAATTCATTCATCCAAATTGAGGCCATACTACTCAAAAGAAGGATTTGAGTTAAAACTGACAAAAAGTAAAATACCCACTTTAGAGAAAAAAAAACCAACAAGTGGCACCTAAGGTAGTGAAAAGTAGAATCCATCTTCTTACTAAATAATGGTAGGGAAATCTTAATATAAATAAGACAATACCAAAAATAACTACGCCTAAAAATTAAGCCTTGAGAATATAATTTTTGTGCACACATAAGATATAACTTGACACTTTTCTTTTCAATTGTTGTAAATATTTTACATTTTGATTTTATTTGTTGAGAAATTCACTCATATGATTCTATATATTTTTCCCTCACAAACTTTACATGGAACATTTCATATTCGAACATTCTTTTTTTTTAATGTAAATAGTTAAACTTCATGTGTAAATATTTTTCATTATGTGGAAGTAAATAACCCATTATTTTATGTTTTTATTCTGATCAAACCAAATAAATGTGAAACAAGATGTTGGATACCACTCGTCATTATGAGAAATAAATTTGTGATTTTCAAAAATATATTTTTTGGCATGTGGCAAAATACCTTTTGAATCTTGAGAGCCTGAGAAGGCCTACTCAATTCATGAGGTAAATCCCCTTATGAATTATAGGAAGGATACACCTATAAATTCAAATAAGATTGGATAATTTTCAGCTACTGTCAAGAAAAAAGGTACCAATGGGAATATGTAGAAGGAATAAAGAGCATCATTGATATAGTTTCAATTGGTATCCTCCATCTTAATTGATAATCTATGTAAATAATAATGATACTTTTTTTTTTACTTTGAAAATTACTCCCTAATTTTTATCCTTGGAGGGAAGAAATGACATAATAAAAATATGATTGTTTTTTGTATATACTTAGATTATATTTATAAAATTATATGTATGCAAACTTTTTGTTCTTAAAATATAATCATTAAAAAAATACAATTTTGAATATAAAAGTTATCATTTCACTTCAATCCACGACTGCATGAATGAATTGGTAACGTACCTAAAATACATCTTTTTTATGACATATATATATTATACTTTTGTGAAATTAAATTTCGTACACTGCTATTGCTTATATTGTAGCAAAGTATTTATTATATTTTACCTACAAATTATTTTTTTAAATATTTATATTGCCACGTGGAAAATTAGGAAAGACAAAAACTTCAGGAGGAGACAAGAATTTATTTCAGGCAAGGACAAACTATATTTTACGAATAAATGAACTCAGTATATTTGGTTAAACTTATACGAATAAAGGATTACACGAGGAGCTTCTTTTCCGTTTAATTGCTAGCTTTCGAACCTTGCGGTTCTTCAACAGGCGTGGCTAGTACAACAATACTAACAAGATAAAAGCGCGCTTGAGCCATTATATACAACATCCAAATTTACATACGATGGGATATTTCAAATATAATTAAATTAGAAATAAGAATTATGACTATAAAATATAAAACTATGCTAATAAAACTTAAAAATTATTAAAAATTAGATAAAATTTGGAAAATACATTTATATACGCTAAAAGTTGGAAATGAACAACAAGCAGGGGTCCCTCCGACCAGGTTACACTATGAGGGTTATCCAGGGCGACACGGAACATAATTATTGCATTAAAACATGGTAGGCTTCAGGGAGATCTATTTTTCTGTTAATACTGTTGGTTTGAGTGGAGATGATGGATTCTAGATATAACCTAATCTGCTTATTATGTATATGTTGATAGAGAATCTTAGGGTGGTCCAGATTAAACTTATGGCCTGTGTGTAATATATGTTGATATATAAGGGATTTAGGATCTCTATTATTTATATTGCGTTTATGTTCTGTCATCCTGATGTACGCGGTTCTCCCAGTCTCGCCCACATAGGAGGCTGGGCAATCATGGCAAGAAACCGCGTACACCGCGCCAGTGGAATGGATGGGGTTGTTAGGTTTATCTGCTTTGGTGATGGGATTCCTGAGCAGGGTTGCAATACTGGGAGGACTATTGTAAAACACCCGAATGCCGTAAGGGCGAAGAATTCTGGAGATGGCAATGGAGTCCGGGGAAAAAGGCAGGAGACAAGTGGCTCTATATACCGTGGTTGACTTTGGAGCAACGGGATCAAACGAATGTTTATCTATGAAATATCTGGGATATCCTGCAGAGGTCAAAAGGGAAATGATTCTGGATTTTTCTATGGTTTTGAATATGGGTAAAGAGCAATGTGTGTATATTCTTTTAGTTAAGGTCCTAACTGTATTGATTTTATAGGCTATGGGACTATTGGAGGAGAAATGGGTATACAGAGGTGGAATGGTCTTTTTGTGGAATACTGTTGTGTGTAACTTGTGCGGGGTGCGGATAATCAGGATATCTAGAAAGGGTAAAACTAGGTCTATTTCAGATTCGTGTGTAAATTTAATATCTGGATGGAAAGTGTGTAGAGTATCAAGTATGTGTCGGAGCTTATTGGTTTTGGCTATGCAAAATATGTCATCTACATATCTCCTCCAATAATGAATGTCAGAAGGCAAGGTTTGGTTGATCCACCGGTCCAGGGATCCCATCACCACTTCAGATACTATGGATGAAAGTGGGCTGCCCATTGGGGTTCCTCTAATCTGTTTGTAGTATTGGTGGTTGAAAGTGAAAGCGCTGATGGAGAGACACAAGGTGGTCAGCTGTGTTATCTGGGCTATTACTTGCTTGTCAATATTGGCTGTTCTAAGAAAGGACTGAAGTTTGTCTGTAATGAGAGTGTGTGGAAGTGAGAGGTACAGGGAGGTGACATCGAATGAGAACATGATATGTTGTGCCGGAGGTTGTATTTGAGCTATTTCTTGTATGAAACTGGGTGGGTGAGTTATATTGTATTTGTTGGGGTTGTTTTTCATGATGGGGGACAATAGATTAGATAGAAATTTAGGTAATAAATATTCCGGGGAGAGATGGTAAGCGATGATGGGTCGGAGTGGGACCCCTGGCTTGTGTATTTTCGGAGTGCCATACATATACGCATCGTGTCCCAAGGAACTAGTGAATTGAGCGTATTGTTCATTGGTGATGAGATTCACCTTCTTCATGTTCCTGAGCGATGTCTTGAATGATTTAATCATGACGTCTTTTTCCTGTAGTGAAATATTTGTGAACGTGGAGCTGTCTTTAAGTATATTCATCATCTTTTCTTCATAATCCGATCGATTTAACAAAACCGTTTGGTTTCCCTTATCTGCCTTGGTAATGACCAGAAAACGAGCCTTCTGCAGTTTACCAATAATGGGGCGATGGATATGTGCAGATGCCAGCCGATGAGAGGGTCTGTGTAAGACCTGAGCAACGGAATGTCTTATCTTGAGGGATTACTGGTGGTTCAGAGCACTCATTACACTTTCTACTCCGGCAATCATTCTGAGTATGTCGGGTTTGGCAGGAGGAATGTACTGCAATCCCATTGACAACATCCTCTCCTCCTGTTCAGTTAGGGAAACGGAGGTCAAGTTGAGTATTCCTGTAGGGGTGTTATCTCCAAAGAGTGCGGATTCCGGGAAGCGATACTTTTTTACCCAAAAGGATATTTTTGTTTGCTGCCTGTCTATGAGGATTTTTTCGCTGAGTTTAATGTCGTTAGTGATGGACTTGATTATATCTGTGAACTCTTCAGTAGACATAAGCTGGGCGATATGAAAGATGAGGCCTTTGATTGTTTTGGAAAGAAACCTGATGTTAGAATAGCATCCCTGGATCCTCGAGTCAAGTAGGTCCCGCTGGAACTTCTTGGTTAACTTATCCGAGAATAGGTTTCTCACCGGGTCTTTAATGCGGAGGGGTGGGGGAATGAAATTATGGTTCTTACATAACTGATTGAAGCGTACATGACATCTCCATCTCGCCAGTTGTACTGATTTTTTCTTAAGTTTGCGGAGATAATAGGATCTATCAGAAGTTGGATGGCTCATGATTGTAGAAAGACTAAGGCTATATTTTACGAATAAATTAACTCAGTATATTTGGTTAAACTTATACGAATAAAGGATTACACGAGGAGCTTCTTTTCCGTTTAATTGCTAGCTTTCGAACCTTGCGGTTCTTCAACAGGCGTGGCTAGTACAACAATACTAACAAGATAAAAGCGCGCTTGAGCCATTATATACAACATCCAAATTTACATACGATGGGATATTTCAAATATAATTAAATTAGAAATAAGAATTATGACTATAAAATATAAAATTATGCTAATAAAACTTAAAAATTATTAAAAATTAGATAAAATTTGGGAAATACATTTATGAGTGGTAAACAAAAGATAAGCCACGAGGGAAATTTACAGAGTCGCAAGATATAAACATAAAAATGATCACTCTGTTAATAAAAAATAATAAAATTAATAAATACTATGTTACATAAATAGAATTAATAAATACTATGTTACAATATTATTTATATTTTGCTACTCTGGAAATTCCCTCATTGCTTATATTATATCTTATAATTGTTTATTTTGTCTTTTGACATTGAATAAATTGCTGTGTCATCCTGAGGTTTGTCTTTCCTAGTTTTCCACGTTACAATACTCGTATAGTTATTTGATATTTTATGTAATTTATAATACAACTAGCGGACCCGCCCGGCTTCGCCCGGGTTTTACCCGAGTAAAAGTTTGTCTAACGAATCTCTCGATAAAGTGAACATTTTTTTCCCGGTCCCTTGAAAAATACTCGATAAGTTGAATAAAATCAATATTAATTGGTTCCCTCGGTAATTGGAAGTTAAAGGAATAGTATCTTGCCTTGGAATTGTATCATTATTCTTGTATGGATGTACCCGGCTTCGCCCGGGTTGAGTAAAGGTTTGTTTAACGAATATCTCGATAAAGTGAACATTTTTTCCCGGTCCCTTGAAAAATACTCGATAAGTTGAATAAAATCAATATTAATTGGTTCCCTCGGTAATTGAAAGTTAAAGGAATAGTATCTTGCCTTGGAATTGTATCATTATTCTTGTATGGATGTACCCGGCTTCGCCCGGGTTTAACCCGAGTAAAGGTTTGTTTAACGAATCTCTCGATAAGTGAACATTTTTTCCCGGTCCCTTGAAAAAATACTCGATAAGTAGAATAAAATCAATATTAATTGGTTCTCTCGGTAATTGGAAGTTAAAGGAATAGTATCTTGCCTTTGAATTGTATCATTATTCTTGTCTCAAATAAATTGCCGTGTCATCCTGAATTTTGTCTTTCCTAATTTTCTACATTACAAAATCATCGTATCATCATGATAATATTTAGAGCAGATTGTTGAATTATAACAGATAAATTAGAATAATTATCTTGATTATTTCTAGGCGAAAAGTTATTTCAAAAATTTTATTTGCTAGAAACCTTCCCAGTACTATACTAAATAACTTCCCAAAGTTTCATGGCGATCCAATGAGTGGTTTGGTCAGGCATAAAGGACAAACAAACAGACATACATTCATTTTTATATATATAGATATTAACAGTAATTAAACGTAACAGTAAGAAAATGTTGATTTTAAAATATTTTAATTTTAAAATATTTTAATTTTTTCATATTTTAAATATGTAAATAGAGTCTCTTAAGAAAGACCACCTAAAAACATGAATCAACTTGTTTCTCCTGTTGGTGGTCTCTCATTGAAGATTCTAATTGCTATTAAAGAATCTCTAATAGACCTTTAATAAGAGACTGCCTCTTGGAGAGACGGTGTAGCTACGAAATGGATATTCCCGGCTTCGCCCGTAAAGTAAAGTAAAGGTTTGTCTAACGAATCTCTCGATAAAGTGAACATTTTTTCCCGGTCCCTTGAAAAATACTCGATAAGTTGAATAAAATCATTATTAATTGGTTCCCTCCGTAATTGGAAGTTAAAGGAATAGTATCTTGCCTTGGAATTGTATCATTATTCTTGTCTCAAATAAATTGCCGTGTCATCCTGAATTTTGTCTTTCCTAATTTTCTACATTACAAAATCATCGTATCATCATGATAATATTTAGAGCAGATTGTTGAATTATAACAGATAAATTAGAATATTTATCTTGATTATATCTAGGCGAAAAGTTATTTCAAAAATTTTATTTGCTAGAAACCTTCCCAGTACTATACTAAATAACTTCCCAAAGTTTCATGGCGATCCAATGAGTGGTTTGGTCAGGCATAAAGGACAAACAGACATACATTCATTTTTATATATATAGATATAATGCGCGGCTTATGATTGTAAACGACATTTGAAATTATCCCGCATGTGTTTCTTTAGAACGAAAAACCGAAATTTATTTAAAGGAGAAATAACGATTATTTCTAACCTTAGGGATGAAGTATGAAAGTGTTGGGAGAATCGTAATAATTACTTTCTATTTAAACATAAATATTCTTTATTGAAGGCACAAAAAACAATGAATATAAAAATTTCCACAATAAATCTGAATAACTCTTACACCTAAAAGTCTCCACATATACTCTCTCCCACACCACTCAAAGAAATACATATATATATACACTCAACACCACAGAATAAATTAAATCACAGATTAATTCAATCACAGAATGAAAAATTTATATTTTAAATAAATAACATCAACAGAAAGGATGAATTGTGAAGAGTAACGATGAACGGAAAAATAAAAGTGTCCAGGGATGGGAATTTTTCCGTTCATCATTACTCTTCACAATTCATCCTTTCATACTTCATCCCTAAGATTAGAAATAATCGTTATTTCTCCTTAAAATAAATTTCGGTTTTTCGTTCAAAAGAAACACATTCGGGATAATTTTCAAATGTCGTTCACAATATTTATATGTATAGTTTCATCGTATATTTTACATTTTTATAGAATATATGGATATATATTTCAGGATTTTATATGTTATATATTCTTGTTTTGTTATGATACATTAGCGCGCCATCTGTTATGAAAATTCGGAACTATTATAGACACGTATGATTCTTTTTTTATATTAAACAAAAACCACTGCCCTTACTTCAATGGAAAAATTAATGGGAGGGCCTGGCTCATCAGTGGTGAACCCTCCCAACGGTTTCGCCAGTTTAATCTACCATACCGCTGTTATATTGCATTTTTCGTTTTTCCTTTTATAGTGATACTGATGCTAAGCTCTTGGAATGGATATTTTATATGAACTATGGAAATAAGCTTTGAGGACAGTATAAATACATACAATTATAAATGAGAAAATGAAAGCCTTGATTTAGCCTGTTCCCTGATATTTGCCCAACCCAATTTCTTGTTAAATCAAGAAAAGCCATCCACGAACGCGTTTCGCGCCTTTTTGCGCTCGTCAGCGTGGAGTAGGCTGTATCACTGCGACCAAAAATATTTTTTAGTCCCAGAGGCTTCTTGAAAAACCAAGAAATGGGTATTCAAGGTCAAACTTGCGTAAATACGCTTAACACATGAGAAAATGAAAGAAAAAAAATAAAAGAAAAAAAGATCAGGTGTGGAAATCAAAAATAAAAATGGCATATCCTGACCAGGAGCACATGTGCTTTACAGAAGGCAGAACGCCATCTGGTGGAACAGAAATCAACTAATCATTGATTTAGCCTGTTCCAAATTATATATATATATATTATATATATACAATTATAAATATATATTTTTTTTCATTGCATTAAGGGCAGTAGATGTTGTTTTATTTTGAAAATAATCATACGCGTCTATAATAGTTTCGAATTTTTATTTTTGTTTTATGATTAAAATTTGTATATTACTATTACATATATCCTTTAATGTTATAAAAGACTATGTTTCATATCACAGTAAAAAAACAAGAAATAAATCTGTGCTTCCCAACATTACATTTAGTATATAAGGAAACACCAAAAAGAAAAAGTTTTCACCCGTACCGGTTTTAAATAACCTCGTTCCAGGAAAACTATAAAAACGTGGTAAATGCCAATTTCGTATTCAAATAATGTTAAGAGCAGAAGTGAAAGAATAGGATTTTGAGATGTGAGGGGGACGTGTTAGCATTTTGGTGACAAATCTCGAAGCATCGTTTGGAATATAAATAATGCCCTTTAACCCGACATTTTCTATATGCTTTCATATCACGGATATGCCATATATATCCTAGATTGTAACTTTTTCACATTTTTACCTCTCTTTAGCAGTTTGTGGACACATCTATGCATGTTTATAATCTCTATTTGAACAAAAAAATCACGATAATAATTGATATTTAAATTCAGAATTAAGAAATTTGCGATTTACTTTTATAAAATATCTAAAAATATTACGCAATATAAATTTCTTTATTACAAAAAATCCAATATTTGTAATAAATAAACTTAAGCAATAATATTTTTAGATAGTTTTACAATAGAAGCTAAAATAACTGAAATTGAATATTATATCAAGCCTATGCATTTAATAATGAGCTTAGTAAGCATGATAGAGAAATTTTTCAAGTTAAATATGAATATAAAAATAAATTATATAGAATTTAGTATAAATTATTACATTGTGTGTTATCTAAATATAAATGATAAATATTGGTGCGTAGAATTCAAGTCTTGGAATATCAAAAGATATGAAAGTATTTATTGATGACGTCACCACGACTAGTTGACAATTATCAACAAACCAACCCCAAACTATCTACCGTTGGAGAATATCGAACAAGCAAGTTAGGCACCTAAATGATGATATTACAAATATAAAGTAATAAATATTTTTCAAATATTTTCATTGGTTAATTAAGTTAAATAATAAAATTAAAAATAGAAAAGTCATATCCTGACCACGAGCACATGTGCTTTACAGAAGGCAGAACGTAATCTAGTGGAACAGAAATCAACTAAACATTGATTTAGCCTGTTCCCTGATATTTGGCCAAACCATTTTCTTGATAAATCAAGAAAAGCCATCCACGAATATAAATTATTTATTCGCCACAATATACAAGGATGAGAATAATGTCACTCACAGAAAAGGCCCATGTGATTCCCCTTCTTAATCCATGAACATGGCCTTGTTTTAAACCTATGAGGGTTGCAGATGTTATATCAGTATGTGTTATCAAAACTATGGTCACACGTTTTGTTTGTCTTTGGGCTGTCTCAATCCCAATATGGTATTGCCATATGACTATCTGGAATCTTCTCGCCTTTGTCCCTAGTTATTCTTCTAAATTGTGTCCTGTTTCTTGAGTTTTGTCATTCTAAACAAACTGTGGGTTTGCGCTTAGCTATACAAATAACTTGCCAGGTTGCATTGTGTTCTATAATTATGTAAATATATTTCTTATAATTGATGTAAATATATACGTATATAAAAATATTGAAAGTGATAATAAAGTTAAGTCAGTCAGCTAAAACCAGTGAGGCTGTTTGGTCATTCTTTAATTTAAACAGCTTGCTGCTACATCGCACCTAGAGAAGGACAGATTCTCAGTAGTCAATCCGCAGGTCTGTTCATAAAGTACAGTCCACATTCTGCCAGAAATCGTCAACATCTAAGACAAGACAAAAGGCTGAAAGAGCTAGATGGAAGTCCGAGCTAATATTGTTAAGATCCAAGCTCCAACACTGTGGTTATATAATTTTCTTATCATCACGACTGAAATTTGTATATATACTCAACCAGCAGCACATACTCACTTACACACCACATATACACATACCTATAGTTGAAACAAAGAAGCATTTTATTCCATCATAGTTGCTATCAAAGATACAGTACTTATTGAGTTATTAACGATGTTACACACATATATATTTCATAGATTCAAATACTCTGTTAAATCGACCGCCAGAGGTCACGCTTTCCCTTTATATAAACCGTTGTTGTTGATTCCCAAGTGCCGACTCAAACCTTTTGTACATTATGTAAATAAGTTTTTAATTTTTTTTATTCTTACGCCTTAAGCCAGGCAGTACTTTTATAAATTGTTTTTATATATTCCTTTAGCTCAATTAAATCAATTACTGATCAAAACTATTTTTATTGTTATATTTTCAAGATTTTTGCCACCACTGCATTACCTATTCCATATAGTACTAAAAAGAACCAGCAAATAATTCCATAGCATAATCCTCAAGATAATCAAAATCAGTAGAAAATATTTTTAATTTTTATTGAAACAAAAAAGCATATCCTGACCACGTTCACATGAACATTTCTAGATGGAAAAGCGCCAAATGTTCATGTGAACAATTCGCGCTTTTTGTTTTTAATATAAACACCTGACCTTTCATATACATATATATTCATTTATTTTCACATGAAAAGCGTATTTACACAAATTTGGCCTTAAATACCCATTTCTTGATTTCTCAGGAAGCCTCTGGGACCAAATTTTGGTCGTAGAGATACAGTCTGTACCACGCTGACGAGGGCCAACAGCCCGAAACGCGTTCGTGGCTGACTTTTCTTGATTTATCAAGAAATTGGGTTGGCCAAATATCACTGAACAAGTTAAATAAACGTTTAGTTTATTTTTGTTCCACTAAATGGCGTTCTGCCTTACCATGGAGTGGACAAGATATCACCACATAACCTAATCACGTGATAAGATGGAAATCAAAAGAATCTAGAGAAAATAAACCGATAATTTAAGCGTTACCAGATATGTAGAAAAGCTGTAAAAAATGTAAGATCTTCATAAATTTGTTTTCCTCTAACTTAAGTGGGGCTGATATCTCTTTATGACCTAATGGAGCAATAAATAAAATGCGTCCATATATTTTAGACAGTCTTTTAAGACCTAGTTTTATTAGGATTTTATAGCATGGTTGGTTTTACTCTGTGATGGGAGCATTCTGACACCACTGTTAAGTAAATCTTTATGTACGTCTGAGAGAAAGAAAAAAAGAGAAAGATATAAAAATAGATTTTTTTTTTATATTTTATATTTGGGTTATAGATTTCTTTATGTACCTATCAGTTAATCATTTAGGATATTTATATCAAATAGAATATTACCTATTTGTAAATTGTAGCGTAGAAATCAAGTCTTGGAATATCTGAAGATATAAAAGTATTTATTGATGACGTCAGTACGACTAGTCGACAATTATTAACAAAACTATCTACAGCTAGAGAATCTTGAAGAAGCAAGCAAAGAAATATTTTAAAGATGATTTTACAAATACAGAGTAATATATGTAATATTATAAAGAATATTGTCTAATAAATAATTATGTACCATGTTGGATATAATGTATTCTGTATGGATTCAAATAAAGATGGCAGTCAAAGGAAGAGGAGATGGAAGAAGTAGAAGAGAAAAGAACGACAGATCCAAGTCGTGTATCTAGGTCACTTAGAACAAAGAGGCCCTCATATTCCAGAGTTGAATGTCCTGAGAGATTGGGATGTTAGGCAAAGCTTCTTCCCGACCAAATTTACCATCATGGCCGACAGAGACAGGGACCAATCAAAGGTCAAGCAGGGTCCCACATGACCCAAGCCAGGGGGCGGGGCAACCAGAGTTCGGTCGGTAACGTGTGTGTCAAGACGTGTGTGTGCATCTTCTAAAAGTAGTGCCTCGAGGTCCAAGATGTGAGTCATCTCAATCCAATTTAATCGCGAAAATCCTTCCATCTCCTCTCCCGAGCCGCCAATGATTAATATTCCGAGGTGTTTTGTGATTCATTAATCGATATAGTGTGCCGATTTTTTCATCCACCGCCATTGATAACGACTGCCCAAACATACAAAACCCCATCCACTCCCGAGGATTCTCAGGACAAAGCACTTTAATATAGAGAGTCGACAAGATTCTCAGGATCCTTTTCCCTTATACCACATATATTAAGAAAACGGCATCTCCTTATCGTGCAACTGAAAGTTACTGATGGCTTGCGCCATCTATCGGAATAAATATCAACTATTCTCGTTGATTTTTAATTATTGCAGAATTGGCCACATACCCATTCTTGATTAATCAAGAAAAGCTAACCACGGACGCGTTTCGGGCTGTTGGCCCTCATCAGCGTGGTGCAAGCTGTACCTCAACGGCCAAAATAATTGGTCATTAAGGCATCCTGAAAAATCATGAAACGGGTAGTTAAGGCCAAAATTGCGTGTGAACGCTGCACAATGTGAAAAATAGTACAAATGTGATATTGTACTGGGATAAGGTGCATAAATTAAGAAAAAGGCATCTCCTTATCGAGTAATAGTATAAAGAGTAATATATATTTTTATAATCTGTTGAATATTTTCATTGAATAATATTAAATTAAATAATAAAATATTTCTTCGCCACAATATTGAATAGACAAATTGAAGAATATATAGAAACTGAAATATATCAATGATATAGAAAGAATTTGATTTCAAATTTTGAAGATCTTATTGCACCTATTTTCATGAGGAAGTCAATGTTTTAAGAGCTTTGTTTACTTTACTTGTTCCTTAACCATTTCCAGGCCGAATACACACTTACATATGAGTATCAATTAGAAGATAAAATTGCTATAAAGTATAAAATAAAAATATAAACAATAGCAATGCGTTACTTTATTCGTGTAAAGTGCAGTTAAATCAAAATATCAAAGGCTATTATTAGAATCTTTCGTCTCTCATAATTTAAACAGCATTATTGTTGTCGTGTCCAATGAAGAGCCCCAGATGTCTCCATACATCTATATCACAGCAATTTTCTCTATCTTGGGTGTGTAAAGCTGCTGTTCTGGGTCCATGTCAATTTTCTGTTGTTGTTGTCGTGTCCAATGAAGAGCCTCAGATGTCTCCATACATCTCTATCACAGCAATGTTATCTATCTTGGGTGTGTAAAGCTGCTGTTCTGGGTCCATGTCAATTTTCTGTTGTTGTAGTTGTCGTGTCCAATGAAGAGCCTCAGATGTCTCCATACATCTCTATCACAGCAATGTTATCTATCTTGGGTGTGTAAAGCTGCTGTTCTGGGTCCATGTCAATTTTCTGTTGTTGTAGTTGTCGTGTCCAATGAAGAGCCTCAGATGTCTCCATACATCTCTATCACAGCAATGTCCTCTATCTTGGGTGTGTAAAGCTGCTGTTCTGGGTCCATGTCAAATTTCTGTTGTTGTCGTGTCCAATGAAGAGCCTCAGATGTCTCCATACATCTCTATCAAAGCAATGTCCTCTATCTTGGGAGGTGTAAAGCTTCTGTTCTGGGTCCATGTCAAATTTCTGTTGTTGTCGTGTCTAATGAAGAGCCTCAGATGTCTCCATACATCTCTATCACAGCAATGTCCTCTCTCTTGGGGGGGGTGTAAAGCTGCTGTTCTGGGTCCATGTCAATTTTCTGCTTTGTTAAAAATAATCATTTTCGTGCTTTGAATATTTTAATTTCTTACATATATAATATCTAAAAATTCCATATAACTTTCAATTAATAATAGTGTATTTCATTTTGCTTGATGAAGAAAATTCCTCTTCTAAAGTCCGTAAAGGTATTGGCGTTACTAATATTATTGTAAATTTTACTTCTACCCTGACGAAGATAATTGTTTAAGTCGAAATGACTCTCAAATCAAAAATCCTTTCTGATCGAAATGGCTTCGTTTGTATTAAATAAAAGACATCTTTATGATGCATTAGCGCGCCATCTGTTATGAAAATTCGAAACTATTATAGACGCGTATGATTCTTTTTAAAATTAAACAATTTCTTCTGCCCACTGATGACCCAGGCCTTCCCATTTATTTTTACATTGCAGTAAGGACAGTAGAAAATTGTTCAATTTTCAAAAGAATCATACGCGTCTATAATAATTTCGAATTTTCATAAAAGAAATATTTATTATTTATATTTTATTTATATGAAAAAAGGGGCGAAAAGTTGTGATTTCGTTATAAAAAAATTATTTACAAAATATATAAATATATTTGTAAACATAAATAATATTATAAATAAATAAAAGAGATTATATTTATTCGAAAATATATATCTGCATTCAAAAAAAGAAATATAAAATGGGCATTTTAAATTTTAAAAAAATATATGGAAACTAATTTTTTGTATAGCCTTTTATATTCACAGAAAATATTTTCTATTCAAATTCTTTTTTAAATCAAAAAGACTTGAAAGAATTTTTTAAAATGACAGAATGGATTCCAGGTGGAAAGTGCGTCTGAACTATATTTCTAGGCTTCCTTTTACCCTGCCTTTTAACTTTTGGAAAAAAAAAGATTTCTCTTTGAACGCTGAATTTAAATAAATATTTCATTAAAATTGGAATAGATTTGGATAATAAAAATGTAACCTCAACACAATTTATTTGATAACTGCTTGAATTTTGAATCTAACATCAAATTGTAAAAATATATTTTAAATAATTTTTATTGTTAAAGTAGTTTTTTTAATAGATTGTGTTCATTATATGTATATATTTAATTGAATGTTTTTGACTAGTGCTTTATAGATGTTGTACCAAATTTGAAAAATCGAGGGAGGACGCCCTTGCAACCTTAGAATAATTTTTAACGCCTTGTCAAATGTTTTAATTTTTGTTTTCTATTGACGAAGACAAAAGATATTTGTTAAAACGTTGAGAAAATAGCGTTGAGAGAACTGGTCGAAATGTCATTTTTTAAAGAAATATGAATGTTGGCCAGGCAATCTCTAACTTCAAGATAAATGTAATATGATGTTAATATATATATACCAAATATACAATGATTAACTGGGAATCGGTAGACGAGTGTTCTAAAACATCGACTTTAGACATACACGACCTGGGTTCGAATCCCGGATTGGACACTTTTTTTCTGAATAAAAAATTGCTCCAATGGCCCCTGATTCTTACCTGTCCAACTCTACTAGCGAGTAGAAGTAACCAAACGGGACTCTGGTACATTTGTAAGTGCCAAAGTCGAACATGTTATCTACATGTGTAGTAATGTGGTGCACTTCCAGTAAAATGTAGTCGCTAACTACACCCTATCATGATATTCATGACCTGTACCACGGGTACTATGGATAGTAAAATAAAACTGTGATCAATAATAAATGGAATTTGTAATTCGATAGTTAAGTTTATTCCGGACAAAATACACTCATGGATAAAACTTAAGGAAGTTGTACCTTTTAGCATGTATATCGGGATTCAGACAATAACTCTGAAAGATATTACAGTGTCCTTTATAGCAGACACAAGATAACCAAGTGTGAACAAAATTGTCTGTCCCCTTCAAAAAAAAAAATGAATACTGAAGACATCGAATTTTTTCCCCTTCCTTAAGTTTTGTCCATGAGTGTAACCCCGATATTTCAAGATAGGCCGAGTAGCAATCTTTTTCAAGGTTTTTTTTTCAAGATCTGGATGAACGAGCGCTTTGAAGTTTGGAACAGCGTCTCTGCAGTACTGTCGAAATGGACTTTTGGTGTTTTTCTGGAACCAGACTCTATGAATTGTATGTAGTTTCTATTGAAGGATCTTTTTTTTATATTGTTTTTATATTGTTCCTATTGATTATGGATGATAAACTTTCCAAAAACAATATTTATTGTATTATATTTACCATTATATCTATTTACATATTTACTCAGAGTGCCATGGACAGATTATTAAGGCAAATATTTCAATCTTAAATGAAATTATTCCAGGTCCGACACATGTCCAGTGGCCACACCGTACATAGGTTAGCGTATAACTAAGAAAAGGCGAGTTGTAATTAATTAAAGCCTTTTATTCTAAGTTCTAAATTCACCATGATTGCCTATCATCGCTTTTATCTTTTACACATATAAATCTAATTGTTCAATAGCAGGAGATTAAATATTTATTTTTATCTTTATTAGTTCATTATAATAAAAGCTTTTTCAAAAATAGGTATTGTTAATTTATTAATTACATAGATACTCGCAAACACTAGAGAAAATCGTGATTTCCACCATTCTTCTCGAGTTTTCTTTGAAGGCCATTGGAAACATCCAGCGAGGAGCGCCAAGCAAATGTAAGACTTGGATACCATTGGAAATCGTTCATGTCCAATTGTCAGCGTTGGGACAACAGCGGGATTGTAGCGGTGGACTGCGACATTATCTGGCGCCACTCCTGTCCGGGCAGCCGCAGTTTATCTTTCTCTCTTCACTTACACATAGCTTAGATCTTTATATAAGATCTACATTCCTTATAAGATTTATATATCATCATAAACATCGTATTTTGATTCATTATTACATATATTTACATATGCTACTATTCTGAATATAGAGAAATCCATAATATATATATTTTCAAAACAGTGCTTATTTTGGATTTCAATAAGATTTTCTATTAATCCAATATTTCGACAGACCAATCTTCCATCTTTTACGAAGGTTTTGTTATGAAGTACACAGCAGGTCGCGTGCTTCAGGTGAGCCACGGACGTCTTACAAGCTTATTGGGCGATAAACCATCTAATATATACATTTTAAACAAAGTAAATAAAAGGTCACCAATTTAACATAACACAAGCGAAATGCCACTACAAAGACATTAAGAACAAACTTCAACGGTTACTATTAGAATCTCTTGTTTCCAATGAATACAACAGCATAAACAGAAAAATAGATTTACCATCACAATACCGATATCTCAGAGGAAATCAATAGATTAATTTTATATGTTCTGGATGCCCTAAAAATTAAAATAGATATATTCCATAAAATAGTTAAAATAGTTAAATTACAAACCAATTCAAAATTTTCAGTTATAAATATCCACGCGGCGCGCGTTTGTTTTTTGTAAATATTTCTGGTGGGATAAAGTTGATATTATTGTAAGCCCGTTTAAGAGCGAATAACGCTTGAAAGCTAGCGTTTTTTAAATAAAAAAGATACTCATTGTGAGAATATATTTGTAATTCTAATACTTTTTCACATTTTTTTCATGAATAAATTAAATATGATCAAAAGAAAAACAGTGTAATATATTTAATAACGGACTACTTGATGAGGGAAGAGTATCTTTTAATATATAATATCAGATCACAAGCTTTCGGGCATAACCGCCCATCCACAGGTGTAAAAACGTTTTTACACCTGTAGATGGGCGGTTATGCCCGAAAGCTTGTGATCTGATATTATATATTAAAAGATACTCTTCCCTCATCAAGTAGTCCGTTATTAAAGTTAGTGAAGGGATTATTGATTCAGTGTAATATAAATAAATAAATTATCGCCCAATAAGCTTGTAAGACGTCCGTGGCTCACTTGAAGCACGCGACCTACTGTGTACTTCATAACAAAACCTTCGTAAAAGATGGATGATTGGTCCATCGAAATATTGGATTAATAAACAATCTTATTGAAATCCAAAATAAGAAATATTTTTAAAATATACTACTATATCTCATTATACATTCACACATTTGAATAATGTGGTGATGCTTACCTCCATGGTTAAACCAATTCCTGAAGTTCACTCCTCTCCAATTTTGCGATGGTAGTTATAGGCCTGGAAAATAGGTTGTCAGTTCTGAGCATGATATGTTCCGGAGAAGCTTACGCACTATTGTATTTCAATCAGTTATTGAAGGTTTTTGAATAATAATTGTTATTAGTGTAAATGCGCTTTATAAGACTCATGGATACAAAACTTGTGTAAGTTGTACCTTTCAGCATGTATAGCGGGATTAAAAAAATAACTCTGATATATATTTGATACACTGTGATCTTTATTGAAGATACACAAGATAACCAAGGGGTGAGCAAACTTGTATCTCTCTATTTAAAAAAGAAAACAAACGACCGACATGAAAGACTTTCCACTTAAGTTCTGTCCATGAGTGTATATATACGTTCTTTGTGTACTGATTATATAAAAGGGAGATCAAGAGGAAAGTGGTGAGTTTCTTTATTGAGCTGTACACAAGCTTTCGGACGTCACCCGTCCTTCATCAGGTGTTGACATGAATAAGAAGGAGATGCTATATTTATAAGCGACAGTTTAAAAGTATTAAAAATATTAAAAACAATCTGATGCACGCCCGCGAGAGCACATGCTAATAACAAAATATTTTCAATTTTACTCTGTATAAATATCATTTTGAGTTTGTACAAAGAATATCAGCCCGTTGAAAATCTGTATACCTAAGACGAAGTGAGAAAGGCGGACAACGAGAGGCGAAGACAAAAGCAAGAAAAAACAAGAAAAAACAACAATAAAAATAATAAAAAAATAAAAAAAAAATCAGCGGAATAAAGATAAAGTTAAAAGTTACGAAGAAGGTGTATCTGAGGTAGAATAAAAAACAGAATATTGGGGCGGGAGGTCAATCTTTCTGTTGAGGCTGGGGGTAGTATTAGATACAAGGGCCTCAAGAACTAAGCGTTGGTATTTGTTTGCTATATCGCTATAAATGGGGGTTGTGTTGTCGAGATTGAAGGAATGTCCGGACTCGGCGATATGTTGGTATATGAGCGATTTTTTGTCTTTCGAGCGGATGTTACGGGCGTGTTCACTGGCTCTGATGGCGATTGTTCGGCCTGTTTCTCCAATGTAGTGTAAATCGCAATCGTTACTGTCGCTTATAAATATAGCATCTCCTTCTTATTCATGTCAACACCTGA
Organism: Cordylochernes scorpioides; assembly: GCA_030710605.1. Taxonomy (NCBI): domain Eukaryota; kingdom Metazoa; phylum Arthropoda; class Arachnida; order Pseudoscorpiones; family Chernetidae; genus Cordylochernes; species Cordylochernes scorpioides. The sequence goes on along the minus strand of CP092865.1, from coordinate 81,372,979 downwards.
TGAAGGACGGGTGACGTCCGAAAGCTTGTGTACAGCTCAATAAAGAAACTCACCACTTTCCTCTTGATCTCCCTTTTACACTTCAAACGTGGCTATATCTCTTCTACCATGTACTGATTATATGTTCACTTAGTGCCTACTGGAAATATATGTCAAACGTTATATACTTTGTGGTTTCTTACCTTTCTACTTTATAATCACTCTTTATAGATAATTAAAATGGACGATTGGTACAAACCATGACCCGGGATCGAATCCCGCATTGGGAACTTTTTTTCTCAATCAGAAAATTGCTCCAATGGCCCCCGAGATTCTTGAAAAATTCAAACCCATCAGTAAGTGCAAGCAACACCAAACGAGACTTTGATACATATAAAAGTATTAATATATACAGTTATCAGCGTCATAATCAATTCTTTCTCAATCAATTCTGTCACCGTTTGCTTTGTGAATGGAATAAATACCCAAATATGGCCATTTCTCATAACCATCGGTGGTTCAGTGGTAGAATGCTCGCCTGCCACGCGGGCGGCCCGCGTTCGATTCCCTGCCGAGGCATTTTTTTAAAACAATTTTTAAAACTCATTTATATATTATACAAGAATGACATCCACGGCGCCAATTTATAATTGTAACGAATAGTATTTGAATAAAAGCATTTAATCGGGTAAAACCCGGGCGTTGCCCGGGTCATTCGGCTAGTAATACAATATAATGCGGCTTATGATTGTAGAACGATGTTTGACAATTATACCACAAATGTTTCTTTTGAACGAAAAATCGAAATTTACAAGAAAAAGAATCGTCTGACATCATCTTGAAGAAGGAACAAAAGTTAACGGTGACGTGTTTCTTTTATTAATGCTGTAAATTCGGTAAGCTTTCGGACTTTTACGTCCTTCGACAGGGAAATTTTCCAAGAAACTGAACGATAATATTTATATACAAGTAAATAATTACATAATTAGAACTTTTGTTAGCGAAATAAATGATTATTATACAAAAATGTTTTTCTCTTTATCTATACAAATTTGATCTAAGGATGAATACCTTAGGATGCAGGGAAAGGCAAAATAACATCTGATTTAAGGAGAAATAACGATTAATTTTATCCTTAGGGATGAATTGTGAAGAGTAATGATAAACGGAAAATAAAATGTTCAGGGATCGTTATATCTCCTTAAAATAAATTTAGATTTTTCATTCAAAAAAGAAACATTTGCGGTATAATTGTCAAACATGTTCTACCTTTATAAGTACAAAAGTCCAGCTGCTATCTATATGTGTAGACATGTGATGTACTTACAGTAAAAGCAATTACCAAATACAACCTACCATGATTATCATAGTCTGTACCAAGTGTACTAAGTATAAAATAAGTAATAAAGATAATATATAAATACGTTTTATGGTAAAATTGTGAATCATAATTAAAATTATATTTTTAACAATCGATTTTTTCTATGAAAATATACACTTTGGCCAGTTAGAGTTTTTTTATTTTTCTCAACGTTTCGACAAAAATATTTTGTCTTCGTCAGGAGAAGTAAATAAAAATAAAGCATTTGGCAAGGCGTTAAAATTTGTTCTGAGGTTGCAAGGGCGTTTTCACGTGATTTTCGAATTTAGTACAACATCTAAAGCACGAGTCAAAATGGGTATTTATTTATTAGAAATGCTAGCTTTCAAAGGAAAATCGCTTTTCAACAGGCTTAAAACATGGACCATTTCTAATATTGTTTACGTAAACATATTGCTGCGCCAAGTTGTGCAGCTATGCAGGGTGTTCGACCTTTATTTCCTCTTTATTGGTATTGTATGTGTTTCGATCGAGTTTCCATAATAAAGGTAAATTATAAAATAATGAAATAGTTACCTTCAGAAGTTGCTAAGTTTATTTATTTGTTGTGTCTTCCTCGTAGTTGTCTTCCTCGTTGTTGTCTTCCCCGTAGTCTACACGTCCGTAGCTCAAGTCTCCAAGATTGTTCTATCCTCACTCCTATCTTTAAAGCATGTGAAGTTCCAGTGTTTCCAAAAATACATAATAATAAAAATAAATACTCTGTCGAAATATAATACATACTCATTGAAAAGCTAATTTATATTAATCAAATCAATTATCAAAATATTGTACTTTTGATGACAAAAATTTGAATAATTCTCTAATATCTAGCATATTTTCATTCTAAAATTTTCCTTTAAACTTTCTTGAATCGGTAAATTGTTTTCTCAAATTCCCACAAATACTTCACAATTTTATTTCATTTATCTAAATTTGCATACCAACCCTTTGTACATATATGCCTTTTCCATAATATATCAATTGTGTTAATATTATTTTTCTATTTTCATCTAACTAACTTGCATATAATTATTGTACATATTTAAAATATCTTTCTTCTTTTTTTTTTCTTTTTTTTTAATCTTTAAAGTGCAAGTATCCCTAGGGAAAGATAGCGTTCGAAGTCGAAATAAAGAAATGATGCAGCAATATGCAAAACAATTCTAGTATAAATGCGGTCGATCTTTTCTTGTTTAAGCCTATAATCGCTTGATATAGCTAGCAAATCTAATAAAAATAAACTTATTAAGAAAATTCTTTATATTAATTGATGTGCTTATATGAAACAAAATTTGAAGAAAGAAAATGATTATTCTTTGAGTGTGAAAGCTTGTAAAAAATAGGAACTTACCCTCTACCATTAATTTTTTTTTTTGTCGTCTGTTTTGCACAAGTTGAATCTGGTTAGAACGATGTATGTAAATTAGATGATTCTTTTGTTGCCTTAAATACGAGGTAATTAACTCTCTCTATATCTAAAAATGTTTAAAGTTTAATAAATTAATTTTATAAATCTGAGAGTTGTCTTCAAAATCGATCCAACAAAAATCAACAAAACGTATATATGAATCTTATACTTTGTCATTTATTTATTTATTGTATTACTACTGTCGAAATTATAATAAGATTGAGTTCATGTAATAAAAACTGATGAAGAAAATTATTCCCAATCTATTATTGATTTATTTTTAAATATTTATTTCTATATCACTGATAATTATCAATAAAATCTAATTTATTAATTCGAATATCGTAGAATGATGCTAAGAAACCTCTTAGATTACATTCAACTTAATAAAACCCTATGAAAGTAGTGACTCTCAAATTAATTTTTTTTTATTTAATTAAATCTTCTCTACAAAGACTATAAATTACTTCCCCTAAATATTAAACCTCTTAAAAAGCCAAAAATTCATAGAATAATTTATTTAACTGGCAACACTGGTTAATAATTTACGTTGAGTCATTATGATTTAATTTGTTTCCGCTCGATCGCACTGCCATCTACCGAGAGAAGGGAGAACTAATTACTTCTCTCCTGATGTTAATTGGGTTATTTTATTATTTTTTGTTGATAAATCGATTATGATTTAATTAAAAGCTTGAGGCATTAATTACCGTTAATTGCTATTCTTTGTTTACAATTAGAGTCCTTCAGTAACAGCCAAAAATTTCGATTGCTATTTTAATTTTTTAGGTTACTGATTTTTGTATTGAAAGGAAGTTTTGGTATAATTTGGTAGTACTTGAAAAGTTTGTATTTTATTTGTTTGTTTTTCAATTATTTTAATTAAACGGTTAATTGTGTAAGATAATTTCTTCGTTTTGTGCTAAAGGAAATTAATAATAATTTATATATTGTATAATTACATACTATTTTATATTCTGTTCTCTTTAAATAAATATTGATCATATAAATAATTTCATATTATTCATAGATAAAATAAATGTATTCTTCTAAGAAGTTTGTATTTGAATAATTGTGCTATTTTAAATGTGCTCGTGGTTTGATTAAAATTTTAAAATAAATGTTTTTAAGAAATAAAAAAGGCATCTCCTTATCGTGCAACTAAAAATTGCGGATGGCTAACGCCATCTATCGGAATAAATATCAACTATTCGTTGATTTTTAATTATTACAGAAATGGCCAAATACTCATTCTTGATTAATCAAGAAAATCTAACCACGTACGCATCTCGGGCGTAACTTTCAGTTGCACGATAAGGAGATGCCTTTTTCATAATTTATGCACCTTATCCCAGTACAATATCACACATTTGTACTATTTTTTTTCACATAAATGTTTTGTTTAATGTTGACTTTGCTTAGAATTTATAATGAAACTGATTCCAAGAATTAATAATTGAACATTATATTTATATTGATTTACAAGAGAAAGATCAAAATATAAAAGGGAAACTAATATTGAACAAAGGAACTTTTAGTTGCTGATGGCTGGCGCCATCTATCGGAATAAATATCAACTATTCTCGTTGATTTTTAATTATTCCAGAATTGGCCAAATACCCATTCTTGATTAATCAAGAAAAGCTAACCACGGACGCGTTTCGGGCTGTTGGCCCTCATCAGCGTGGTGCAAGCTGTACCTCAACGACCAAAAAATTGGTCATTAAACTTGGTCATGCAACTTTCAGTTGCACGATAAGGAGATGCCTTTTTCTTAATTTATGCACCTTATCCCAGTACAATGTTACATTTGTACTATTTTTTCACATTGTGTAGCGTCCTCACGCAATTCTGGCCTTAACTACCCGTTTCATGATTTTTCAGGATGCTTTAATGACCAATTTCTTGGTCGTTGAGGTACAGCTTGCACCACGCTGATGAGGGCCAACAGCCCGAAACGCGTCCGTGGTTAGCTTTTCTTGATTAATCAAGAATGGGTATTTGGCCAATTCTGGAATAATTAAAAATCAACGAGAATAGTTGATATTTATTCCGATAGATGGCGCCAGCCATCAGCAACTTTCAGTTGCACGATAAGGAGATGCCTTTTTCTTAATTTATGCACCTTATCCCAGTACAATGTTACATTTGTACTATTTTTTCACATTGTGTAGCGTCCTCACGCAATTCTGGCCTTACCTACCCGTTTCATGATTTTTCAGGATGCTTTAATGACCAATTTTTTGGTCGTTGAGGTACAGCTTGCACCACGCTGATGAGGGCCAACAGCCCGAAACGCGTCCGTGGTTAGCTTTTCTTGATTAATCAAGAATGGGTATTTGGCCAATTCTGGAATAATTAAAAATCAACGAGAATAGTTGATATTTATTCCGATAGATGGCGCCAGCCATCAGCAACTTTCAGTTGCACGATAAGGAGATGCCTTTTTCTTAAAAAAAGGAACTTTTGTTTCTTTTTGGTTAGCGCCTATTTACCTGTGAGCTTACACACACTCTGTGGTAACAATTAATTAATATATATACAACATTTAGTTTATTATATATTTTTATATTTAGATTAATATTATGTATATATATCTTTGATTTTGATAAATATAATATTCTAGAAATTCGATTTATCATCATCATTTTGGTATATTTAGGTATTTGTTGGTAAAATAGATAAATAAAGGGAAAAGTGTGGTTGTTTTATTTATTATTTATTATTATCAAATCAGACGCGATATCCTCACAAGAGATGCTTACGTCAAACAACAACACTGAATTCAGAGAAATATTTCACATAAACAATTGGTGAATTACAAGGTTTGAGTAGAAGTTTAAAGAAGAAAAGAGATAAAAGAACATTAATATCATGCTTGATTCCACATCCTACCTAGGAACAATCAATGAAATAAATACAAATACATAGTTTAACAATTACGGTGGTTGTTTTTAAATGATCTATGTATTAGGAGTACAAATAAGTTTCGAGGGATTTTTTTTTATAAATTCGAAGCTTTATTCAGAGAAATCAGTACAATATATTTCATTCAAAGTATTGTCCATCTTTAGCTACGACTTTTTCCCATCTTTCAGGCAGCATACGGATTCCGTGTCGAAAAAAATCCTCGTCTTTTGTGGCGATCCAAACATTGACCCAATTTTTCGCCTCTTCGTAAGAAGTGAAGTGCTGCTCGGCCAGGCCATGTGTCATCGAACGGAACATGTGGTAGTCTGAAGGAGCAATGTCTGGTGAATACAGCGGGTGGGGTAGGACATCCCATTGAAGCGCCTCCAAAGTCTCCTTGGCAACTTTTGCAACATGTGGCCGAGCGTTGTCGTGCTGATAGATCACCTTGTCATGTCTTTTGGCATATAGTGGGCGTTTAATCTACTTATATATTTGCCTTATTCTGTCTGTCTGTCTGTCTGTCGGTCTGTCTGTCTGTCTGTCTGTCTGAAGCTCACGGATAGAATGCGCGCCCATTGGCCGCCAGCAAACACGTGACCTCCCTGCCCGCCCCCCTCTAGGCAACCCTGTTATCAGCTGTGTGATACATCCACCTGTCTATACAGACCACCCTGTCTATAACGACCACCCTAGAGAACCCTGTTATCAGCTGTGTGATACATCCACCTGTCTATACAGACCACCCTGTCTATGGCGTTCACCCTAGACAACCCTGTTATCAGCTGTGTGATACATCCACCTGTCTATACAGACCACCCTGTCTATAGCGACCACCCTAGACAACCCTGTTATCAGCTGAGTGATACATCCACCTGTCTATACAGACCACCCTGTCATAGCGGTCACCCTAGGCAACCCTGTTATCTGCTGTGTGATACATCCACCTGTCTATACAGACCACCCTGGCATAGCGGTCACCCTAGGCAAACCTGTTATCAGCTGTGTGATACATCCACCTGTCTATACAGACCACCCTGCCGTAGCGGTCACCCTAGGCGACCCTGTTATCAGCAGAGTGATACATCCACCTGTCTATACAGACCACCCTGTCATAGCGGTCACCCTAGGCAACCCTGTTATCTGCTGTGTGATACATCCACCTGTCTATACAGACCACCCTGTCATAGCGGTCACCCTAGGCAACCCTGTTATCAGCTGAGTGATACATCCACCTGTCTATACAGACCACCCTGTCATAGCGGTCACCCTAGGCAACCCTGTTATCAGCTGAGTGATACATCCACTGTCTATACAGACCACCCTGTCTATACAGACCACTCTGTCTATAGAGACCACCCTAGACAACCCTGTTATCAGCTGTGTGATACATCCACCTGTCTATACCGACCACCCTGTCTACAGCGGCCACTTTAGGCAACCCTGTTATCATCAGTGTGTTACATTCACCTGTCTATACAGACCACCCTGTCTATAGCGACCACCCACCTGTCTATACAGACCTCCCTGTCTATAGCGGTCACTTTAGGCAACCCTGTTATCATCAGTGTGTTACATTCACCTGTCTATACAGACCACCCTAGACAACCCTGTTATCAGCTGTTTGATACATCCACCTGTCTATACAGACCACCCTGTCTATAGCGGTCACTTTAGGCAACCCTGTTATCAGCAGTGTGATACATACACCTGTCTATACAGACCACCCTGTCTATAGCGACCACTCTACAGCTGTGTGATACATCCACCTGTCTATACAGACCACCCTGTCTATAGCGGTCACTCTAGGCAACCCTATTATCAGCTGTGTGATACATCCACCTGTCTATACAGACCACCCTGTCTATAGCGGCCACCCAAGACAACGTTTTTGAAATATATTCACACTCGGGTAAACCCCGGGCGTTGCCCGGGCCTTTCGTCTAGTCTTCAATATCGGCTTAATCGCATCAATTGTTGTTGGTAACGTTCTCCAGTGATGGTTTCGTTAGGCTGAAGTAGCTCATAGTAGATCACTCCGAGCTGATCCCACCAGATGCACAGCATTAGCTTCTTGCCATGAATATTCGGTTTGGCCGTTGAAGTTGATGCATGACCGGGCTTAACCGACGATTTTCTGCGCTTTGGGTTGTCGTAGTGAATCCACTTTTCGTCCCCCGTCACGATTCGATGCAAAAAAAAAACCTTCCGATTTTGTCTTTTGAGCAGTAGTTCGCACGTGCAAATACGGCGCTCGATGTTTCCTGGCTTGAGTTCATATGGAACCCAATTTCCTTGTTTTTGCACCATACCCATGACCTTGAGACGGTTCGAAATCGCTTGTTGAGTCACTCCCAAAGTTTCAGCGAGCTCCTCTTGAGTTTGGCGTGAATCTTCGTCAAATAAAGCCTCCAACTCATCGTCTTCGAACTTTATTGGCCTCCCTCCGCGTTCTTTGTCTCTGGTGTCAAAATCGCCACTTTTGAAACGCCGAAACCAGTACTCACATGATTTTATTGATAGAGCATGTTTACCATATGCCTCACACAGCAATCGATGTCCATCAGTTGCACTTTTCTTCAAATTAAAACAAAAAAGCAGCGCTTCCCGCAAATTGTGTTTTGTTGGCAAAAAGGTTGACATGGTTAGAGCACCAAAAAAAAAGTTCCTTACCCCTGAGTGAAAAGACTTCTTCTGATTTTTTGGGGGAAATGATGAAGCCTTAACATGAAACCTTACAAGGTCCGATGCTATTTATATAATATTTGTTGTGGCTTCTTTTGCAAATCCCTCAAAACTTATTTGTACTCCCAATATATGATATCAAAGATATACAGTTTTTAAAATACATATTATTTATTTTTTCATCTCTTCCCGTCTTGAAATATATTGGTGGGTGAATTTCTTGAAATCATAAAACATATTAATTCATAGATAATCTGTTTTATTTATTAAATTGTGATAAAATATTAATTTATTAACAGAGTATCGATTTTAATATTTATATATTTGTTACTCTGTAAATTTCCCTCTTTGCTTATCTTGTATTTTATCATTCATAGTTTGTTCTTGCCTTAAATAAAATTTCCATGTCATCTTGAAATTTGTCTTTCCTAATTTTCCACGTGGCATTTTGGTGGAGATGCTGGGCAAATTAGGGAAGACAAATTGTAGATCACCGAGAAGACCTAGAGGCCATGGGTGCTGTGATCTACATTTTCAGCAAATGACTCGAGGATTCTCTCTCTCTCTCTCTCAACCGCCGTTTCAAAGTCAAGACTTCCCTCCAAAATGACAATGTCCCTATAGACGATACGACGACAAAGCAGCTCTTCACGCCGCAAGAAAACGACGCAAAGGTACTAGGGACAAAGTTCCAAGACTTCGATGGAATCCTTGGCAGAAGCACGTCAGATCCATGTCAGTAACTACAATAATTGCAAGCTGTGGGTCACAGCTCCCATAGGGAAGGAGCTAAGTAACAAAATATTTATTATTTTATTAACAGATTATCATATTTTATGTTTATATTTTGTTACTCTGTAAACTTCCCTCATTGCTTATCTTTTGTTTATCATTCATAGTTTGTTCTTGCCTTAAATAAATTGGTGTGTCATCCCGAGGTTTTTGTCTTTTCTAATTTTCCACGTGGCAATATCAATTCTGAAAAGAGAATTTGAAATAAAAATATTTATTCATGAATACAATTCGTCATATGAGAATGTGGAATAGCCTTAAATGCATTGAACAAATCAAAATTTGATAAATAATAGAATGGGGGAAAATGTCAAATACTTTTATATTATACTAGCCGAATGACCCGGGCAACGCCCGTGTTTTGCCAAAAAAAAAAAAGCAAACCGTGACAGAGGCGACGAAGAATGGCGCTCGTAACTGTATATAGAATTATTGACTAGATTTTTATTACTTATCCAACAAGTATATTATTTATATCAACAACTGCCTTTTTTATTTTTGAAATTAATTTTTGTATATGTTTATTGTATTTACTCAAGTTTAGCCTTAAATACCCATTTCTTGATATCTCAATAAACCATTGGGACCAAAATACAAGTATATTTGGTCATTGAAGTACATCCTGTATCACGCTGACGAAGGCCAACAGCCTGAAACGTGTTAGTGGTTGACTTTTCTTGATTAATCAAGAAAATGGGTTGGTCAAATATCAAGAAACAAATTCACGATAAGGCATAATTTGGATTATAGATTATAAACACAAGATAATAAGACCAAATCCAAATAAATAGTGTGTAACGTCTCTTTAAAAGCGTTGTAATCATCTTCAGACAAAAGTACTTGCATAAATACAATGAACATGTGAAAAAATAATTTCAAAAATAGAAAAAAGGTCAGGTGTTGATATAAATTATGTACTTAATATAGAGAAGACTAGTAATAAAAATCTAGTCAATAATTCGATATAAAAATATTTGACTTTTCCTCCATTATTATTAATCAAATTTTGATTCGTTCATGCAAATTTAAGTATCATTCAGTACTTTTGTCTGAAAATGGCAACAACGCTGTTACCGAAACGTCACACACTATTTATTTATTTGGATTAGGTCTTATTACTTTGAAGTTAAATCGACGTTTAGTGATTTCTGTTCTACTAGATGGCGCTCTGTCATCTAAAAAGCTATTATGAGCTTTCAGGATGCGTGTAGTACTTCGGTTGAGCAAAAATCTCTTAAATCTTCTGAAAAAATTTCTCATTTAACTAAAAAATAAATATACAATAAATAAATAAAAGATTGATCAAATATTAATATTAATATATAAATTAATAAATTTTTAAATATTAAAAATGTACTTATTGATTTCAATAATGTTTATGTTCTTTATAAAGAGTCAAAAAGTAAATATATAATGGACATAATACAATCTAAAAATATAAAGAATCATGCTATATGAAAGAAATAAATGAAAATATTTATTGATTTCAAAATATTTAAAAATATAAAATTAAATATGATCCAATATATTTTCAAAAATAATATTTCAAAAAAATAATGCTTTGAATGATATAAAATATCTACGTTTCTCCAAAAGGGCATAAAAAAAAAGAACGTAAAATTGTAAAGTATATTTATACAAACTTTGAAAATACATCGCCCAGCGGAAATTCGTCGCAGTTATATTTATAAAAAAAAAAAAAAAGATCGATTTTGGGGACTGTGTTTGAAAAATAAATGTTGGAATAGTTTTTATCTATATTCACTATATTTTTCTATGAAAATATATAAAAATACATTTTTAAATCAAACGAGAGTTCATTTTTATTTCCATTCGGAAATAGATTCGTTATCATAAAAAAAATCATTCAATAAATTCACTTTAGCATAAAACAAAAATTATTCCACAAATTTATGAATACAGACGATATTATTGTATTATCGATTGACTTGATATTTATTTTCCAAACGATGAAAAAAAAGGGAAAAGTAAATTTATATTCAGACGATCAATTTGGCGTACAATAAAATTAAAATGGCATTTGTTAGAAATGTGATTGGCTTTTCTTTCTAAGAATAATCAGTAAAAACCTCCACATAATAGACAATTAAAATTAGCAATAGAATTTTCTCTCAATCTATTTATTGACCCTTAATTTAATTAGCTTTCAACAACTTTCAAAAGGACTTTTAAAAGTTTTTATTTTTTTATTTGAATAAAAGGGCAATAGTTTATAATTGTAAGGTTTTAAAATACAAATGTTTAAATTGATTGCATTCATTTAATTAGTTAGGACAATTTTAAATATGCCATTGTGATAAAGAGCGATTGATCTGCTAATGTAATTTTTATTTTGACGAATACCAATTGTCTTTTTAATGTAAATACAAAGTGAATTGAACTTCTAGATACTTTTTATTCATGCCTCCGTTTATATAAAATTTAAAAATATATATATTAATTAATTTATAATATTTATTGTTGACTTTGCTTAGAAATTTTAATAAAACTGATTCCAAGAGAATATTATTCAAACATTTATTGATTTACAAGAGAGAGAACAAAATATAAAAAAGGAAACTAATATTAAACAGAGGAACTTTTTTTCGGTTAGCGCCTATTTACCCACTAGACGAATGGCCCGGGCAACGCCCGGGTTTTACCCGAGTGCGAATATATTTTAAAAACGTTGTCTTGGGTGGTCGCTATAGACAGGGTGGTCTGTATAGACAGGTGTATGTATCACACAGCTGATAACAGGGTTGTCTAGAGTGGCCGCTATAGACAGGGTGGTCTGTATAGACAGGTGTATGTATCACACTGCTGATAACAGGGTTGCCTAAGGTGACCGCTATAGACAGGGTGGTCTGTATAGACAGGTGAATGTAACACACTGATGATAACAGGGTTGCCTAAAGTGACCGCTATAGACAGGGTGGTCTGTATAGACAGGTGGATGTATCACACAGCTGATAACAGGGTTGTCTAGAGTGGCCGCTATAGACAGGTGTATGTATCACACAGCTGATAACAGGGTTATCTAGAGTGGTCGCTATAGACAGGGTGGTCTGTATAGACAGGTGGATGTAACACACTGCTGATTACAGGGTTGCCTAAAGTGACCGCTATAGACAGGGTGGTCTGTATAGACAGGTGGATGTAACACACTGCTGATAACAGGGTTGTCTAGAATGGCCGCTATAGACAGGTGTATGTATCACACAGCTGATAACAGGGTTGTCTAGAGGGGGGCAAGGAGGACACGTGTTCGCCGGCAGCCAATGGGCGCGCATTCTATCCGTGAGCTTCAGACAGAATAAGGCAATTATATATATAGATGAGCTTACACACACACACTCTGTGGTAACAATTTATGCATTTATGCATAATAGAAATTATGTTATTCCAAAATATAATCTTATATGTGAAAAACAATAAAATATAAAAAGGTCAGGTGTTGATATTAAAAACAAAAAAGGCATATCCTGACCAGGCTCACATGAGCATTTCTAGATTGCAGAGCGCCATCTAGTGGAACAAAAATAAACTAAATGTTTATTTAACTTGTTCCGTGATATTTGGCCAACCCAATTTTTTTATAAATTAAGAAAAGTCAACCATGAACACATTTCGGGGCTGTTGGCCCTCGTCAGCGTGGTGCAGAATGTACCTCTACGACCAAATATTTGGTCCCAGAGGCTTCCTGGGAAATCAAGAAATGGATATTTAAGGCCAAGTTTGTGTAAATACGCTTTTCATATGAAAAAACAATAAAATATTTAAAATGTCAGGTGTTGATATTAAAGATAAAAAGGCATATCCTGACCAGGCTAACATGTACATTTTTAGATGACAGAGTCGGCTAAGCCGGCCTGCCACTGAGTAGTGCTCCCAGTCTTAATAACAAAGGCAGACGCATTCTACTTCACCCAATCATGATGGTTGTCAAATCTCCCCTCATCCATTGATATGCTCTACTCATCACCGACAGACACCATAAACAAGCTTTACAAGCTTGACACCCTAATATGATTGAGTGGAGATAAGATAGAAGAAGAGATGATAGAGCCTGGTCAAGATATGCCTTTTTTTAAATATTCTTATTTATTGATTTGAGGTGCCATCTTGGATATTATAAATATCGTTTTTCTTATATTGAACACATGAAATTAAGTTTCAAAACTTTTTTTACATATAATTTTTATTTTGTTAACAGAAAATATTTTCAAAAAGAAGATAATTATAAGAAGATTTTTATCTTTTTTTAAAATATTGTTTGATATGTTTTATGTTAGAATAAATTTTGAGAGTTTATGAAATTGTTTTAATCTTCATAGATTATATAAATATATAGAGCGCTCGCACCAAATGGGACGAACCATTTCCAAGTTTGTTTGTTTGTTTTTTTTTATCAGAGGAAAACAAAACAAATAGAAGATTTTAAAAGGAATTATGTAATTGCAGTTATATTAAAAAGATACTTTGTTTTCTGGATGGATGATTACATATAAATATTATAAAATAAATAAAGCTTCCAGGGCTAAGTTTCTTGAAACTTATTTCAAGAAACATAGCCCTCTGGAAGCTTTATCTATTTTATAATATTATAAATCAGGGAAGAACGTTTACATATAAATATTGCCTGTTTCTTATTATATTTAAAAGAGTGTATATGTTAAACGATATCATTATTTGACAATATAGGAATATCAGTTTTCTTTCTTTAAAAAGCATGTACTCTCTCATGTGGATGCCCGGGTGTTTGATGCGGCTCTATTTGCAGAAAAAATGTGTTTTTTTATAATTTATTTTAATTATAAAAGGAAAAGATCCACTAGAGCATAAACATCATTGGGAAAATGCAATTTCATCGAAAATATCAAGATATTCGATGGGAACGTAAAAGCATGGCCCAAGGGTCAGCAAACTGCGGCTCTTTGGATGTGAAGCTCTTTATATAGTTCCATATGTAAATATTATTTATGTGAGTACTATTTATTGTTGGCAAGAAAATATGTTGTCGCTCTTTAACAACTTTGAAACTTTGTAAATTGTAATTTTTGACTTTTCTGACTCAAAGGTTTGCCGACTACTGGACTATCCAGTTTGATACAAAGAATTTAGATAAGTGATTCATTGTATAGATATTGAAGGCGACTGGAAGAAGTTTCAGGTATTTGTGTGTTGAAGTAATAAATATTTAAATTTATTTATATACACAAACAGAAAAGGGATAAATATATCTCTCCCAGATAGACAGTCAATCGGGACCTACCATCTGGTTTTTGCAGTCGATGGCTAAGCGGCTTCTCCTTTGTTAAAGAAGACAAGATACACGATGGATTTACGAAACAAGAAGCTCCCAAATAAAAACGATTAAAATAAGTTGGTTCTTAAACCATGAGTGATTTGAGGATAAAAAAGGAGGAGGGGGGAGCAGTAACAAGCTAACTAAAAAAAACCTGGGCTCAGCTTGCCCAGCTGATAGTACCCTGTAAAGGCTCCTAATACAGAGATACAAGATGAGCAGTGTTTGACCTCCATGTTAGGAGCGGCTGCAGATAGCGTCTGTTCCTCATGTCAGAGGCGGCCATTTCTTTTGGAGCTAAGTCGGCCTACCACTGAGTAGTGCTCCCAGTCTTAATGACAAAGTTTGATGGTTGTCAAACAGACACCATCAAAGGTCACAACTTGATACCCTAATATGATTGAGTGGAGATAAGAAAGAAGAAGAAGAAGATTAGGTGTGCCCAAAGTTTGATGGGAAGTTGGCTAAATGTCCTGAAGGAGATTGGGAGATTCCTTAGGGCAGGGATCGGCAAAATTTTGAGTCGGAAAAGTCAAAAATTACAATTTAAAAATTTCAAAGTTTTTAAAGAGCCACAAAATGTATTTTTGCCAACAATAAATAGTACTCGAATAAATAATATTTACGTATGGAACTATATAAAAAGCGGAAGCTTCACATCCAAAGAGCCGCCTGTGGCTCGCGAGCAGCTGTTTGCCGACCACAGCCCTAAAGTGAAGTCGAAACTGGACTGTGTGTCCTACTCATTCGCTCCGAGAACTATCCTCTCTCTGCTGACCTAAAACCTCAGGCTACCCTTGTCTGCTGCCCCTGTAACATCTGATATGGACCTGAGGGTCACCATATTTGGGGGACCAATCAGATTTCGATACGTCAAAACAAAATGGCTGACACGTTTGGATGGGGAAGAAACATCGAATTTTAGCTGTGAAACTTTTATATTTCTCACCTAGTTTATTTAAGTGACTTACTTCCAGTCTTTGTCAGAGCGCTGAATTTTATTTTAATTTTTGTTCATTCATTTATTACAGAATGAAAAGGCTACATTATTCACAATATATTGGAAGTATGGAAGGAGTTTTTTTAAATGGTTGGAACACACTTTTAAATTATTTACAAACAGGAAAAGAAAAAGTGGTTGTGATGAGATGCTTTGCAGGTTAGGGCTAAGTGATACCTAAGATAACGTTTATAAATTTTGAAATATATATATATATGAATACCAGAAGAAGCACCTATATACACTAGCCCGCGATGCCCGTACACCTATGGGTGGTGTGGTCTACACTTTTCTTCAAAACCATGCAATTGCTCGGATGATTACCCAGCTCGATCTCCAGACCTAAATCCCATTGAGCATGTATGGGACAATCTAGGAGGGCGGATCTCATCCCTCCAACCTCCTCCTAGAAACATTCATGAGCTAGATGTTGGGATCCGGCCAACGGCTTCTGTGAATATTTTCGGAATATATTTCAAGATATATTTCTATGAATAGTTTTTGTTATGTTTGATTGTATTCGGCAACATTGTAATTGCCTTTTTCTAGAACTCTCGTTTGTTTTGGTTAATGTAGTTTTTGTAGAGTTTGCAGCTAATAGGTATGTTATGTTTTTGTTTTAAATTTCTATAAATTAATATGTAAAGTTTTTCATTTTTGTTATAAAATAAATTTGTTAATTAAAAGGAGATGTCTTGATTTTAAAAGTAGTCAAGCAGAATATACCCTAACAGGTAAATCGATCCGCAGAAAAATATTTGATATATTAGATAAACATTTAAAATACCACCATTTTTGGTAGCAGAACTCGGTTGATAGAAAATATTCTAAAAAGTGTATTATGGATATTTATAATAGTATGAAGATCGAAATTCTTAAAGGAAATAATTATCAGATATGGTCAATGCAAATGGAAGCCCTTTTAAATGCTAAGGACTTATTCAAAGAAGTAATTGAAAATGATATTCCTGAAAGAATTGAAAGTGATCTCAAAAATAAAGAAGAAATATTAAAATGGGAAAAATTTAATAGAGAAGCTTATGGCATAATTATACTTTCTATTGAGCCATCAATTGCATTAATTTATAAGGAAAATAGAAGAGCAAAGCAGCTTTGGGAGGCCTTAAAAACAAGATATTCAGGCATATCTGAAGAGAAAATGATGAATTGTTATCTAGAATTGTCAAGATTAAGAATGAAAGCCAATGAAAGTGCTGAAGAATTTATAACAAGAGCTCAGGCGTTAACAGTACAAGTTAAGGAATTGGGTAAACAGGTTTCAGACATAGAAGTTACCCGATATATAACAGAAGGTTTATCTCCCAGATTTAACCCTCTACGCCCTGTCATAATCGCAAATAGAAACATGTCCATTGATGCACTAAGACAACTTTTATTGGACTTTGAGAAACCATTAGAAACGACCGCTAGCAATGCACATACACAGGCTCTAAAAGCGGAATATGGCCACATGTCTAGGGAAAAAAGATGTCATGTGTGCAATAAATTAGGACATCTCAAAAGAGACTGTTGGTATAATCCTGACAATGCAAATTCAAAATTTACAAAGAAATACCAAAATGTACGCCATCAAAGTGAAAATATGCAAAATCGAAAAACTAATAGGGATAATAATCGGCGTAAGGAATATTTTCCTCAACAACATCATGCCCTTATGGCTTGGAAAGAGCAGCCGAGAACACTAGAAACGGAGTGGCAACTTGACTCTGCATGCTCAACTCATATGACTAATGATAATTCATGTTTAGAAGAAGTCATAGAATGCAATCAACCTATATTATTGGCAGAAACTCATCGCTCAATAGAAGCAACCCAACAAGGCAATATTAAAATAGTTTCAAATGAGAACTCTCATGTTGAATTACAAGATGTACTCTATGTTCCAAATCTAAGATGCAATCTATTGTCAGTTGCTTCTATAGTTAATAAAGGAAACAAAGTGATATTTGACCAGAATGGAGCAACGATTCTAAGTGAAAAGGAGGAAATAATATCTAAGGGAATAATGAAGAACAATATGTTCAAAGTCACTTTCAAACCAGAAGTTATAAAAGAAAGTGAAAAGTGTATGCACGTGTCTAGTGACAATATGGAGTTGTGGCACAAACGACTAGGACATATCAACTCAAGCTATTTAATGAGGATGCACAAAAACAAAATGGTGAAAGGTCTTGAAGACTTAAAGGGAGAACTATCTTACTGCGTAAGCTGCAACAAAGGAAGGATCACAAAAGCTGAAGGAAGTCCATCACTCGGAGAAACTACAGCAAGACCACTGGAACGAATACACGTTGACATATGTGGGCCTTTGACACCAACAATTGGAGGAAGGAAATACATGTTGACCATAGTTGACCAATACACTAGAAGATACTTTATAGAAATTCTTCATAGTAAAGATGAAGCTACCAGCAACATTGAAAATTTCATAAATAGAAGAGAAAAAGAGACAGGCATGAAAGTAAAGAAATTGAGATCAGACAATGGCGGTGAATTTATAAATACAGAAATCAAGAATTTTCTAGAATCAAAAGGCATTAAGCATGAGAAAACAGAACCCTATTTGCCGAGAAGCAATGGTATGGCAGAAAGGGCCAACCGAACAATCCTGGATATGACGAGAACTCTTCTGATTGAGGCCAATTTACCTATCAAGTTTTGGGGTGAGGCGGCAAGAACAGCTGTTTATCTCCATAATTTGACGCCTACAAAATCAAATTTGACTAAGACTCCAATGGAAATGTGGACTGGCCATAAACCATCAGTCAAACATCTCAAGATCTTTGGAAGCCCAGTTGTTTATAAAATAAATGATCATAAAAGATCCAAACTAGACCCTAAAGGAAAGGAAGGAGTGCTCATCGGCTATCAAATGAAAGAAGAGCATACCGAATATATGATATGGAGGAAGAAATGGTTTATGAAACAATACATGTTAAGTTTGATGAAGGAAGACCAAGAAATACTAGCCAAAATACCTCATGTGATAAAGAGTACAATTATTTCCAATACAAATCTGGGACAACCTATGAAATACGGAATTCTCTTGAAGCACAAGATCAAAAAATAGATGAATCAAATATTGGAGAAGATACCCATGATGGAGTGATTTCTCAACCATCAATAATGGAAGATGAGAGTCATACAGATATTAATTCCCAACAAGAAGCCGAACAACGTCCACAAAGAAGACGTGTGCTGCCAACTAAGTTTGGTAAATTTGACGAATATGTTGTCTATAAGACAGATAAGGACTTACCGAATAATTATCAAGAGGCGATCGACTCAAGTGAAAGGTCAGGCTGGAATGAAGCAATGTTAGAAGAGTTGAATTCAATGAAAAAACACAAAGTATGGCAATTAGTAGAGAGGCCTAGAGATAAAAAGGTCATTAACAGTCGCTGGGTATACTCAAAGAAAGACTCTGAACAAGGATTGCAACCCAAATATAAGGCCAGGTTAGTCGCCGCTGGTTACAACCAAATAAAAGGAGAAGACTTTGTAGAAGAATACAGTCCAGTTATGAAACTTGGAACTTTGAGGGTTTTGATATCTTTAGCTGTTAACCAAAAGAAGAATATAAGACTTTTTGATGTAAAAACTGCCTATTTGAATAGTGATCTCGACTCTCCAATATATATGGAACAACCACCAGGCTTTGAGACCAATCCTAATGAAGTATGCCTAGTATCCAAGGCAATATATGGATTACCACAATCAGGACGGAAGTGGAATGAAAGGCTGGATGCTATACTCGCTAAGAGAAAGTTGAAGAGAACAACTACAGATCCTTGCTTATATCGAACAGACCCAATAACAGGAAAAGAAATAATTCTAGCAGTATATGTAGATGATTTCTTGATCCTATCCAATTCATCTAAGGATGTGGATGACCTAATATCAAGTCTCTCAGAAGACTTAGTTATCAATGAAGTAACACAAAATAGAAAATTCTTAGGAATTACTATAGAAAAACAAGAGAATGAAATACTGTTATCGCAAGAAGAATTCATTGATAAGATTCTTGATAAATATGGAATGAGAGAATGCAAACCAGTGAAGTCACCTATAAATTTAGGAGAGAAATATGACGATTATGAAAACAGTCCACCTTATTCAAAGAAGATGTACCAAGAAGCAATAGGATCATTACTATACTTAACTAATGCAACAAGACCAGATATTGCATATGCTATAAATAGCCTATCACAATATATACAAGATCCAAGAGAAATACATTGGAGAGCTATCAAGCGAATATTGAGATATTTGCAATACACAAGAAATATAAAACTAAAATTCAGTGAAGGACCAGAACAATTAACTGCCATATCAGATGCCGGCTGGTGCACTACGAAAGATGCCAAATCATTTGTTGGACACTTTATTAAAATTGGCAACAATATAGTTAATTGGAAATGCAACAAACAAAGAATGGTTGCAATGTCCACAATGGAGGCTGAGTTATTAGCTTTTTGTGAAGGAGTTTGTGATGTTAAATGGTATGATAATCTTCTGGATGATCTTGGATGCAAAACTCAAAAGCCAATTCAATCATATACAGATAGCCAATCCCTGATAGCATGGCTGAAAAACCCAATACAAGGATTGAAAATTGTATTTTGTAAGGGAAGAATTCCAGTCAAAAATGATAACACCTGTCTATAAACCATCCGAAACCATAGAAGCAGATATATTGACCAAAGGACTCTCCATCCCCAGACATGAATACCACATAAAGGAAATCTTCAGTACAGAACAACTTGAAGAGCACTGATAATGACTCTCAGAAGTAGTTGGACGGATAAGGAGGGAAATGTTGGGATCCGGCCAACGGCTTCTGTGAATATTTTCGGAATATATTTCAAGATATATTTCTATGAATAGTTTTTGTTATGTTTGATTGTATTCGGCAACATTGTAATTGCCTTTTTCTAGAACTCTCGTTTGTTTTGGTTAATGTAGTTTTTGTAGAGTTTGCAGCTAATAGGTATGTTATGTTTTTGTTTTAAATTTCTATAAATTAATATGTAAAGTTTTTCATTTTTGTTATAAAATAAATTTGTTAATTAAAAGGAGATGTCTTGATTTTAAAAGTAGTCAAGCAGAATATACCCTAACAGGTAAATCGATCCGCAGAAAAATATTTGATATATTAGATAAACATTTAAAATACCACCACTAGAAACAGCCTTAACACAAGAGTGGGCGTTGATTCCACAGGAGCTGATAAACTCCCTAATTCTTAGTATGGGTCGCCGAGCCTGTCTATCAGTTAAAGGCGATCACACCCCATATTAATAACAATATCCAAGATATTTATGCACTGACTGCAAGAAGATCATTGCTTGACCGGCTAATTTGCATAAAATATTTTTTAGATTTCTTTGATTTCAGGTATTTTAATCAATAATTGATTAATAAATTTGTGGATAAATTTTCATTGATAAATGTTCAATAAAATTTGAGATAAATTAAATATATGTTGTTCCTTTAATTTTGTGGGCCAGTGTATAAGGCAATAAAGGTCTAGCATATCATTGAATATAATGTCAACATATATAATACACTAACCGAATATATTGGCTAGATACGCAATAAGGAACTGAGTCTATATTGGAATGTCTGAGCCATCTTGAGTTTCTTCTAATTACCCCTTACAATAACAGAAAGGTAATCGTGTCTGGTGAGTAGATAGAGAAGTGAGAGAAGAAATTTCTCTCTTTATTTCTATTCATTGTTTGCCATTCTTTTTTTGGTGAATATACACTGTTATATAAAATAAAAGGATTTAAAAGAGCGAATGTTTCTTTTATACATAAAACGAACTTCTACTGTCCTTACTGCGATGAAAAAATATATTGGGAGGGCTTGGCTCATCAGTGGTGAACCCTCCCAGCGGTTTCGCCAATTTAATCCACCAGACCGCTTCTCAGAGCTCTAATACTGTATTGGATCATTACTGCTTCATCGCAGTAAGGACAGTAGAAGTTTGTTTTATCTATAAAATAAACATTCGCGCTTTTAAATCCCCTTATTTTTTATATATAGATGGCGCGTTATTGCTTTGTGTTAATACACTGTTATCTATGCCAAGTTTACTATATTTTATGACGTTAAAGCGTAATTTGGATTATAGATTATAATACAAGAAAATAAGACCTAATTTATAGGTTTTATTTTCTTGTACAATACAATATGGCTTGTGATTATAAAACGACATTTGAAAATTATCCCGCATGTGTTTCTTTTGAACGGATATCAAATTTTATTTCAAGGAGAAATAACGATTATTTCTAACCTTAGAGATGAAGTATGAAAGGATGAATTGAGAAGAGTAATGATAAACGGAAAAATAAAAGTGTCCACGAATGAGAATCGAACCCACAGTGTTCTGCTTACCGGGCAGATGCCATATCCACTAGGCTACCCTGGACATATTTTTCCGTTCGTAAATAATACATAAAGAAATTTATACTACAATATAATATAATGCGGCTTGTAATTTTTTCGTATTATAATATTTTACGACATCGATGTATATTCTAATACACAAAAGAGAACAGTCTACTTAAAATGGATTAAAAAGAGAGAGAATAGGTAAGAAAGAATCATAGACGTCCAAAATAGTTACAATTTTTTATAACAGATGGCGCGCTAATGCATCATAACTGCTCTAAAAAGACTTTATTATAAAATAAAATAAAAAAGCTACAAGGCTAAGTTTCTTGTGTAACCTTTTATTTTCAATCTTTCGGACTTATCAGTCTTTCATCTGGAATATCACAATGAAATATTAATGATAAAATACTATTTTTGTACGAATTATTATTTATAATACAATATAATGCTGCTTATGATTATAAAACAACGTTTGACAAGTTTTACCTCAAATATTTCTTTATCCGTTCATCATTACTCTTCTCTCTCACACAACTCATCCTTTCATACTTCATCCTTGAGGATAGGAATAGTCGTTATTTCTCCTTAAAATAAATTTCGAGTTTTCGTTCTATAAAAAGAAACATTTGCGGTAAAACTTGTCAAACATCGTTCTATAAATATATTTACATACACATATTTACATATCTACTTTATGTTTGAGGTAGACCAATTGCTCGAAGCATATATTTATATGGGGGTCGGTGGAAAATTGGTTAAACCGTTTGGTTTTCAACCACTACGTCCCGGGTTCGATTCCCGCATTGGACACTTTTTTTCTGATAAAAAAAAAATGCTCCAATGGCCCCCGATTCTTGCCAAAAGTTCAACCCCACGAGTGAGTGCAAGTAAAAAAACGGGGCTCTGGCACATTTGTAAGTGCAAAGTCGAACTGCTTTTCACATGTGTAGACATGTGGTGCGCTTACAGTAAAAAGCAGTCGCTAACTACCCACAATGATTATCATGGCCTGTACCACGTGTACTAGGGATAATTAAATATATATATATATATATATTTATTTATTTGTATATATTTATACTGTGTATATGTTCTCAAAGCTCATATGCATAGTTCATTTGAATATCTTTTCCGAGAGTGACATCCAGTATCGGTATGAAATCAAAACTCCCAATATTACAGAGGTATGGTAGATTAAACTGATGGGATCTCTGGGATTGAATTTGATATATTGTAATTTGTATTTATATTTTGATTTTAATCATATTTGAATTTAATTAGAAATTACCTGTTATCTAGGATCAATAGATCGTTATATTGTAGCATGATTTGTTCAATAATATAGACTCATGAACAAAACTTAAGGAAGTTGTACCTTTCAGCATGTATATCGGGATTCAGACAATAACTCTAAAAGATATTAGAGTTAATTCCATTGGAGACACATTAGATAACCAAGTGTGAACAAAGACTTTTTACTTCAATAAGTTTTATCCATGAGTATTCATCTCGGAGTTTTGGTCAAGTGTTTATTTAAATTGTGTGAATTAATGCATACATTAGCACAAGAACCTACAGGACATGTAACAACTGTACTGGTGTGGAACTAACACCTACTCACATATTCTCATGTCCAAAAATGACCGCAGCCTTGCAGAATATTGACATGGACCCAGAACAGCAGCTTTACACACCCAAGATAGAGGACATTGCTGTGATAGAAATTCATGGAGACATCTGAGACTCTTCATTGAACACGACAACAACAGAAAATTTACATGGACCCAGAACAGCAGCTTTACACACCCAAGATAGAGAACATTGCTGTGATAGAGATGTATGGAGATATCTGAGGCTTTTCATTGGACATGACAACAATAACAATGCATACATTGTCCTTTCAATTCAACATCTTCCTTTATAAGTGTAAATTTGATCATCTGTTATAACATATCAGAACCCTTGACATGAAGGTTGTCCTACTAAGTCCAGCTAAATGATAACAGACAAAGAAGGAGAGTCGTATTGTCACCTTTGTGTGTCGCAGATGTCCACGTCAACGGTCCAGTGAGATCAAAGTCTTCCAACTTTCTTAAGTTTTATCTATGAGTGTAAATATCGAATTATATTGGCCTCTTGATGCATTTTGTTTTGAAGAATATTTATGGATTAAATTGCCGAAACCTCTGGGAGAGTTCACCACTGATGAGCCAAGTCCTCTTAATATATTTTCCATCGCATTAAGGACAATAGAAGTTTGTATTGTTTATAAAAAAAAACATTCGTGATTAAATCCTTTCATTTTATATATATCGCGCGTTATTGATTTTTATTACTTTTTATTATGATTCATATTCAGAATTATAGTTAACTGAACAAGAGTGGTAAACATTAAATTGGTTATTTTCATTGTCTGTTAGAATGCACAAATCTAACTGGTATTGGATTCAGAATACAGTGGTACCTCGACATACGAGTTTAATTCGTTCCGCAACCTTGCTCGTATCTTGAATTACTCGTATCTCGAAGCAAATTTCCCCATACAAAACAATTGAACTACCATTAATCCGTTCCAACCTCCAAAATGTCACCCCAGTTATTTTTGTTACGTGGTTTTAAATAATAAAAACGTATTTATAAATATCAAATATTTATTGCACAAAAACAAAAAAGAGAATGTAAAGAAATAAATTAGATATCCTCACTGGTCTTTGCCTTTTTCGCTACATTTTTCTCGCTTTCACCTGTAGGCCGTTTAGAAAAAAACATGTCCAAGGAGGTTTGTTTCTTCCTCCCTCTCAGAATGTTCCGGAAATTAGTTAGGCAAGTGTCATTAAAAAGGTCAGATGCACGACCTGTATCGCTCTTGCCTTCTCACAAATGTTGGTCTGCGTCAAGGTATCTACTTGGAGCTGCTTTTCTGTCACCCACACCATCAGCAGTTTCTCCATATTTTCATGAAGGAGGTTCGCAGCTTGGAAATTATCGTAAGGCCCTTAGCCGGCGTTACACTCTTTATCGACTCCTTCCGTTTAATCACAGAACATATCATGGACGTACTACGGCCATACTGCCTCGACAAGTCAACAACTCGAACACCTTGCTCATGTTTTTCTATAATTTACGTTTTAATTCAATACTCATCATCTTTTTCTTAGCACTTGACTTTTTACAAACTTTCTTCCGATCCATGGTTATAAAAATAAATGAACTAAAACTGTAAATGTAAACGCAACACAAAGCACAACTTATCACAGCGGAAGCACGCTGCTAACTGATCGTGATGGCGCGACTGCGCGTTACTACCTGTTGTGTTTTAACTTTAAAAGCACACAAAAATAAAATAAACTTGAATTTGTTTATTCAAGTCTCAAAAAACAAAGATTTGCATATAGAACAAATAATAATGAAGAAGAAGAAAGAAACATTTTAGGAAAAGCAAAAACAAAACAAAAGTACTGGTCAAAAAGAAACATTTAAAATCACAGATTAATATCTTCAACACTACCGAACCGAACTCGTATCTCGAATTTCGCTCGTAACTAAAAGCAAAAAATCACTTGCTCGTCGGCTCGTATCTCGAAAAACTCGTATGTTGGGGCGCTCGTATGTCGAGGTACCACTGTATATATATTCTGAAAATAGAGCAATCCATATTTAAATCTTTATATAATAAAAAGGCATATATTGGATTTAATATATTGGCAAATAAATCTTTCATTCAATCCAATATATGCCTCTTTTCATTACATAATATATATAGTAGAACCTCTTTGTAAAGGACACCTAGTTGCAGAGCAAAAGTGTCTCTTAGAGAGAGGTGTACTCTTACCGGAAAGTTGTTGAATTGTAAAAATTGTAATTTTGCACATGAAAACTGTCCATTGTAGAGAGGTAACCTCTTGTGTGAGTGTCCTCTCATGGGGGTTTTACTGTATATGTAAAAATAATTCAATATATAAAACAATAATTCAATTCAAATATATTTTGTTTTATTCACATGTAAATATATTTTATATATTATTATTTAATACTTGTATATTATTATTTAATTTATATATTAAAATTTTGGCTAATATAGAATTGAATTTTTTAGAGAGATATTTGACTTTTTGTATGAGAGATAAAATATGAAATATATATTACAGAATCCAACAGTAATCATATAATATTGTGACCATAAATATATTTCGAAATTATTAATTTGAATATTACGATATATTTGAAATTGTTGTAAGATTTAGGTACTTACAGCTTGTAGGAAGGCATGAGGACGTTGAGGATTATATGATAATAATCTTTATTACCCATTAGCGAGAAAAAAGACAAAGTTATGGTAGCGAACAGTTATTGTAATATAGAGAAGAAGGTAAACAAACAGTTGTGATGATGATAGGTCCAGTGTGGCGCTAGCTGTCGTAGCATTCAGTTATCCAACAAATCCCCGGCATGAATGTGGAGACATCACGAGGTTGTAGCGTAACTTCTCAAATGTCGGCCTTGGTAGCGGCTTGGTCAGAATGTCCGCCTTCATGTCGCCAGTTGGGCGGTAGACCA
Source organism: Cordylochernes scorpioides (assembly GCA_030710605.1). NCBI lineage: Eukaryota > Metazoa > Arthropoda > Arachnida > Pseudoscorpiones > Chernetidae > Cordylochernes > Cordylochernes scorpioides. The sequence continues at coordinate 81,346,554 of CP092865.1, read as the reverse complement.
TTTTTATCACTGTCTTCTTCTGAAGATCCTTCAGGTGATGGATCTTGGTTGCGATGTGCTTGGTTCTAGAAGACACTTTTTCGGATGAACATATCTTGAGACATGATTGATTGTCTTGGTGGAAGTAGATTGGAGCTTCTGTTCCAGTTCGAGATCCTTTAGCAAGTCGAGAAGCCATAACAGTTCTTGTGAGGCTTCAGCTGCGGAGATTAGTTCCTCTTCGGTGGATGAGAGAGATACGCAACCTTGTTTCCCAGTCATCCATGAGATGGGGTTTGATCCCAGTAGGAACAAGTTTCCGCTTAGTGATTTTCTGTCGGTGTTGTCGCTTGCCCATGTGGCATCACTGTATGCTTCCAGTGTGGGAGGTTTTTGGTTAGATATGCGTAGCTCGAGTTCTTTAGAGGTTTTTAGATATCTTACGATTCTTTTTGCTGCATTCCAGTCACAATTTCTAGGATTCTGGTTTCTGCTGCTGAGTATGCAGACTGGAGCTGCGATATCTGGTCTGGATACTACGCTTAGGTACAATAGTGAGCCTATCAGTTGTTGGTATTGGACGTTGTTTGGTAGAAGTTTTTCATCAGATATACCGGGATATCCGCTTTCCATTGGAGTGAAAGTAGGTTTCGCTTCTTGAAGATTGTACCTTTCAACTAATTCTTGGATTTTATTCTTTTGGCTCAGAAGGAGTTCACCTTCTCTGTTCCTTGAGATTTCAATACCAATTAATTGAGTGGGGTTTCCGAGGTTCTTTATTTCGAATTCTTTTTCGAGAGTTTTTACAGTGTTTTGGATGATTATTTCGGAATCGCTTGCAAGGAGCATGTCATCCACATATAGAATCAAGTAGATGGAATGGTTTTCTTCATTCTTGGTGAATAGGCATGGGTCTACAATGCTCTGTTTGAAGTTGTTTTTAATTAGAGTGCTTGCGATTTTTGTGTTCCAAGATCTTCCAGCTTGTTTTAGACCGTAAATTGCCTTCTTTAGTTTGCAGACTTCGTTTGTTTGTTTTGTATGGAGTCCTTCTGGGAGTTCCATGTAGAGTTCTTTATCTAGGTCGCCGTGTAGGAACGCTGTCTTGACATCGAGGTGGATCACTTGCATCCCTTTGTAGACTGATGCAGCTAGGAAGGCTCTAATTGTAGAATGCTTCACAATTGGTGCAAAGGTTTCTTCGTAGTCTCGGCCGAATTTCTGATTGAACCCTTTTGCTACGAGTCTGGCTTTGTACCGCTCTATTTCTCCTTTGGAATTGAGTTTTTGTTTATAGGTCCATTTACATCCTATGATCTTTTTGTCCTTAGGTAGAGGCGTTAGTTCCCATACATTGTTCTTCTCAAGAGAATTTAGTTCTTCGTTCATTGCTTGTAGCCATTTTTCTCTTTCTATTTTTGGTAATTGTAGGACTTCCGAGTAGTTGGTAGGTGTCTGAATGTCTTGAGCTTCAGTTTTGTACAGCATGTAGTCATTTCTTATGGGAGGTATTCCCTTTGTTGGTCTCGTGGATCTTCTTTGTGTGACCACTTGTGTTCCTGTGCTTGTACCGGGTTGAAGGTAATCCTCGGTTTCTGAGTCCTCAAGGTTTTCGGGTTGTGTTCCTGGTTCCTGACTTTCCTCTGCATTACCAATATGATTGGAGGAAGTTAGATCTGTACTTAGTACTTGTGGTGAAGTTGTTTTTGTGGAAGCGAGGTGAAACCCATTTTCTTTTTCTATAAATTTTACGGATCTGCTGATTGTGATGTTGTCTGTATCGTGCAGGATTCTGTATCCTTTGCTTCGATCATCGTATCCAAGAAAGATCCCTTCGATAACTTTGCTATCCAACTTGTTTCTTTTTATCTTGGGAATATAGGCGAAGGCTTTACATCCGAATCTTTTTAGATGCTTCAGACTGGGCTTCCTGTTGGTCCATAGTTCAAATGGAGTCTTGTCTGTAGCTTTCGAGGGTATTCGGTTGTGTAGGTAATTAGCTGTGGTAACCGCTTCCGCCCATAGAGATTGTGGGAGTCCTGAGTCAAACAGCATGCATCTTGTCATCTCCATTAGTGATCGATTTTTCCGTTCTGCTACTCCGTTCTGGGCTGGTGAGTAGGGGACTGTTAGCTGATGTTTGATTCCGCTTTGGTTCAGGAAATCTTCGACTTGTCGGTTTACGTACTCACGACCGTTGTCTGTCCGTATGGTTTGGATATTTTTTCCAAATTCCGTGTGTGCTGAGATGACGTAGTCTTTTATTTTTTCATAGGCTTCGTCTTTTCCTTTCAGGAGGTAGGTCTTCGTGTATCTGCTGTAGTCATCAGTGAAGGTGATGAAGTATCTCTTACCGCTGAGAGAGTTAGTTGGTAATGGACCGCAGATATCACTGTGGACAAGTTGAAGCGTTTCAGTTGCTCTGTACTCTGTCTTCTTTGGAAATGGGGTTTCGGTGAGTTTTCCTTGAATGCATTGAACGCAGTCTGTGCTGTGCGAACAGTTATTTAGACTTAGTCCTCTTGCTAGGTTCTCATTTCGAATCTTCTTAATTGATTCTATATTTCTGTGTCCTAGTCTGTCGTGCCAGAGCATGAGGCAATTTTTGTTCTTGCAGTGGTTTTGTTTTGCAACATTTGCTTTGAATGTGCGAGTTTGGAGGTTGTCATCCAGGTGGAGTCGGTACATTCCATTGTCAAGTATACCGTTCGCGAGGGCTGTGTTGTCTCTTTCGATGGTACACCAATCTCTGTTGAACGTCACTTTACATCCGTTGGAGGTGGCCGCACTCACTGACAGAAGGTTGTCTGTTAGTTCCGGGATGTAGAGAACTTTTGTGAGAAGTAAGGTGTCAGTCTTTCCTTGGGGTGTGATGATTTTTATTTCTCCTTGTCCTATCCCTTTGACCTGCAGCTTATTGCCATTAGCAACCACAACATTTTGTGTTTGTTCTCTGTTAAGTTCAGTGAAGAAGCTTTCATCGTACGCCATATGAGATGTGGCTCCAGAGTCGACGAACCAGTTGTGTACACTTGCTTCTCGTTGAGTGCAATTGAGAGCTTTTGGGTTAGGTCCTTTTGTTGTTCTCTGATTTGTTGATTGTTCTTGGGTGACACTCGACTGATTTGTGTACTTTGGTACGTTTCCTCTTCTGAAGTTTTCATATTTGTACTCTTTGTTGCTGTTGTTTCGCTTTTGATAGTGCCAACATTCTTCTTTGGAGTGGTTTGGTTTGTGGCAGAAAGAACAGGATTTCTTCTCTTTTTCTCTTCTTTGGCTTGAAGCTCTGTGGAGGCTTTTTAAGGCTTTTGATTCGGTGCTTTCGTCTTTCGAGCTTTCTACTCTGCGTGTGTGTTCATCAAGGAGTTTGTTCTTGGTAAATTCAAGCGTTAGCTCGTCATCAGGCCTTGATTCCAACATCGTGATGAGATTGGAGTAGCTCTTTGGAAGCGAGCAAAGCAGTATAGCCGTGATGTGAGAGTCCTTTAATGTTTCGCCAATGGTTCGCAGTTTGTCAACAAGTTCCATCATGGTAGTGATATGCTGTTGCATGTCTTTGTCTTCTTCGAGTTTTAAGCTGTATAGTTTCCTTAGCAAATAAATTATTCCTGAGAGTGTTTTTCTTTCATAGATATTTTTAAGAGTGTCCCAGGTAGCTTTGGCTGTTAGTAGGTTTTTGACATGCACTATTTGTGAGTCGGCGATGCTTAGATTAATGATAGCTCTAGCTTTTGAGTCTTTCTTTTTCCATTCGATTTTAGGTTCATCTGGAATATTTTCGGTGACAACTTCCCAAAGATCTTCCTTTTGCAAGAGCATTTCAATTTTGAAAGACCATAGTGAGTAGTTATAGCCGTCGAGCTTATTTAGGGTTACATCGTGGCTCGGGAGTGACGCCATTTTTGCTAAGCCTTTTTTCTTTGTCTTAACTCGTTAGTTGAATTTCATGCAATATTCAGTCTCATAATCTAATTGTTGTAAGATTTAGGTACTTACAGCTTGTAGGAAGGCATGAGGACGTTGAGGATTATATGATAATAATCTTTATTACCCATTAGCGAGAAAAAAGACAAAGTTATGGTAGCGAACAGTTATTGTAATATAGAGAAGAAGGTAAACAAACAGTTGTGATGATGATAGGTCCAGTGTGGCGCTAGCTGTCGTAGCATTCAGTTATCCAACAGGTATTAAATAGGATTCTATGTAAGGCTGTTTTCAATTTTAAAAAAGCTATTAAAACGCCAAGTATTAAAACTCGAGCAAATTAGTTACAAAACATTTCCATAGATGGCAGCACGAGTCCGTTAATTTGATTTTCTATCTTGCATTACCTTTCTAGGTAGAAAAATAATAATACATTCATAAACAAAACTTGAGGAAGTGGAAGTCTTTTAGGTCCCCAGTCGTCTATTTTATTTTATTTGTTTTAAGGAGACAGAAGCAATTATGTTCACACTTGGTTATCTTGTGTGTCTTCAATAAAGGTCACTATAATATCTTTCAGAGTTATTATCTGAATCCCGATATACAGGGTGATCCAAAAGTCCCGCACAACTTTAAAAATTAATAACTCCGCGAATATTTGCGCTAGAGCAATGCGGTAAACACCATTGTGTTCAGGATGCAATGGGATTTTTTATGGCAAATAATGAAAAATTCGAAATTGATTTTAGTTACAACTTTATTCGCTAGATGGCGCTCTACCAGAACAGCGATTCAGCGGCCAAATTGTTTAATAAATTGCAAAATATAACTGAACGACACGTATTTTTCCTTTTTGAATACCAGGAAAGAACCCTAATAATATCAAATGATAAATTAATAAATCACCATTTCGCCAAAAGTTAGAAGAAATGGTTAACGATTTTTAAATACAATCTGAGATATGTAAAATAGGTAAATGCAAATTAAAACATGTATCAAAAAATATCTATATTTTAGATGAGGTTTTATGAAATAGATTGAATGTTTGAAAAACACTGCTGATATCAATACACGATTTTTTGAAATGTTAATATAGTACCAAAAATTATTATGGCACTACTAATAGGATTTTGTGCTATAAGGAATGTGTAGTTTCTTGACTAATTGGCGACACTTGACTAACTGGATATTTGTCATGATCCAAAAATGAAATATAGAGGGGAGCGACAAAATATATTTGTCATACTTTATTCCAAATATCCTAAGGGTTTGTCAAATGTTATTATTGTTTATTATACTGTACATAATTTTGAAAATGTATCCCCTAAAAAAAATCATTTTTAAATCGACCTTTTGTGTTGAAAAACGTGGTAGTAAAATCATTTTGTATTATTTTTTGCGCAAAATTTCTAAAGTTGGTGGGGGGGGGGATACAGAGAATATTCCTTATGCTATTTCTTCTAATGAGCGAAAGGCGATAAACTAAACATAAGGGGTAAATTGTGTATACCAGTGTTATTCGAGAAGTTATAACACTTTGGCCTGCACGACATAATATAAAATGTGGGCAAATGACAAACAAAAAAATTACTGTTCACAGAAAAATAAAGAGTGTCAAGATGTGAGGACAGCATTTATTATTCCCATAACCCAAAACAAAGAGCTGCAAAATATAACACATGAGGTAACTGCCTTCTCTCTTGTATTAGGTCACAATCCTTGCTCAATGTGGCGCCCTTCATTCTCAAACACCGCCTGTAGACGATAGATGATAGAATGGTCACAATTAAATAGTTAAAATTTATAAAACGTGCCATCTGATAGAAGCCTTCAACATGGCCAATGTGGTAGGCCGGCATCGATAAAAACGCGACTTAATGTACCCCCATAACCGAAATTCTAAGGCGTCAAGTCTGGTGATATTGGAGGCCACTGGTATATAAAGTGGCGACTTATCAACGAATTTCACCGAACGTATCTTTCAGCAATTGTTTGGCACCGCGGGAGATATGAGGAGGTCCTCCATCTTGCATGAATGTTATTTTGCTTAGTGCTTGTCTGTCCTGCAATATGGGAATAACCTTTTCTCTCAAAAGTTGAACATAACGTTCACCAGTTACAAAAACGGTTTTAAAAGTTCTTCCATTGATTTTTTCAAAGAAAAATGGCACAATAATAAAAGAAGAAGTGAACCCACACCAAACTGTAACTCTGGGCTGATGAAGTGGCATTTATGTAAAAGTCCTAGGGTTTTTTGTTGCCAAAATGAGGCAGTTTTGAATGTTAAATTCTCCCTTTAGATAAAAGTGAGCATCATCTGTTCTTAGAACATTTGACAGCCAGTTTTCATCAATATCAATTTGCCGGAAAACCCATGCAGTGAATTCTTGACGCTTCTCAAAATCGCTGACTTTCAACTCGTGAAGACTTTGAATTTTGTTAGGGTATTTTTATAGAAAAATTCTAAATGTATGTTCTCTCCAAACTGTTCCATACGAAATCCCCGTTTGTCGAGAAACTTGTCTAGCACTTACTTTCCATACGTGGATAACGTGTCAATAGCTTCAGCATTCTGCGAAACCGTAACAGCCACTGACTTGCATGTCGATGGTCTTCCACTCCGAGGTTTTGCTTCCAGAGATCCAGTTTCCTCAAAACTTTTAATCAATCGCTTTAGAGAGTAGCAACTCATTGGTCCTTTACCGCTTCGAATATCTTTAAAGGAACGAAACGCTCGTAAAGCTTCAGTGTCAGATTCTGAATCACAATTTAAAAAATTCACCAAGAGTGCTTTATCCTGTAGTGACGGCATTCCAGGGGGAAGGGGAGAAGTCCGACCACACCTCCTTGCGGTCCGTCCTGGACCCTTGGAATATTTGACCAAATTCTGGTTCGTTTCCAAAGTGACTAACGTTGCAACGGCACCCATTTTCAAATGAATAGCAAAACTGATATCTCCAGTAATGCTACCGCGTCCGGGGTAACCGCCGCGTCAGGAGCTGCAGCTCGAGCTCATGATGAGAAATCTACTACGAGGACACAATTCAACCTACTACAACTCAATATAAATGGTACCCAGAGGAAAATAAAGAGCTGTCTTGTCTTCTCTGTGACAACAATGTACATATTACTTGTCCTCAGGAGACAAAATTGAATCAGAATCTGAGATTCAATATCAAAGATTATACAACACTACGAAAGGACAGACCGGGAAAATTCGGAGGAGGACTTGCCGTTTTGATTAAAACTCTAGAAATCAAATTTAAGGAAATCGCCTATAATCAGAATAAGCCTAGAGAAAGCACGACAGAAGCTCAGGCAATAGAAATCTATCTTACAGATAAAACAATTCCAATCATAAATGTTTATCACCACGATAATACTAGCATCAATACAGGCCTGATAGAGACATTAAGTGAAGCGTCTTCGGATATCACAATCTTTCTTGGTGATTTTAACGCCGAAAGACTAACTTGGGGATCACCTGTCCAGGATAACAAAGGTCAGCAGGTTGAGGACATGCTAACCGACCTCGACCTTACACCGTTAAATAACGAAAATAACATCTATCTATCCAAGTCCACAGGCACAGAATCCGCAATAGACATCACAGCGATAAATTACAACATCGAACCCACCACACAATGGAAAATTCTGAAAAGTGCAATCAGTGACCACAGACCAATTTTAACAACCCTAAAATTCAAAATTGAGAATTTTCAACAGAATAAGAGAACACTGGAAAAAAATTCACAGAAAAGCTTGAAGAACTGTGCAACGAAGAATTAAATCACAGAACGATTGACAAAAAATTGGAAAAATTATCTTCGAACATATCCAAAGCTGCAAAAGTATCGATACCTAGAGGTAGACGTAAAGACCTGTGAATACTTTACTGGAAGGACCACAATATCGAGGCAATGATTGCAGAGAGAGAGACAATATCAATGAACCTCTTAAAACAAATAAAACAGAAGAAATCATAAAGGAACTCTTTGAAATTAGTCACAAAATAGAACAAGAAATTTGGATATTCAAACAAGAAAAATGGGCAGAATTTTGCGAATAAAATGGATCCAAAAAGGAAAGCCATCACTGGAATATGATTAGTGCTATAAAACAATCAAAACCAACACTAATCCTCCAATACTCTAACCGATATGAATAGCGAGAACGAACAAACAGATGGCTGAAATAGTTGCTGAATATCTTTCAAGCACTTCCAGACTCAGCTATACGAATGAAGGCAGGACTCTAAAAAATAATGTAAACAGGTTAGTTAAACAAGCAAGAAATTACCATCAACAAGATATTTACTCGAGAGACTTCACACTGAATGAGCTAAACTCATCAATAGGAAAGTTAAATACAAGATGTCACCTGGAGATGCTCTAATATTTGGTCAAATGATTAAACACTTTGGAGACAAAGCTAAAAATCAACTCCTACGAATACTGAAGATTTCATGGCAAACTGGTAAACTACCAAAGAATTGGAAGATATCAATTATAGTGCCAATACTGAAACCAAACAAAGATGCCAAGGAATGCAAGAACTATCGGCCAATTGCTCTTACCAGCATACTTTGTAAAATAACAGAATGAATTATCCACTGTAGGCTCATAGTCTGGCTCACTAAAAATAATAAAATAAATTTCTACCAAACTGCCTAAAGATCCAGACACTGTACAACTGATAAACTGTTCTACTTCTGTCAATCAATAATAGATTTCTAGGAAAAACCGCCAAAGAAGACAACGGCCGTATTCTTGGATATGACCTCAGCTTTTGATCGAGTGTGAAGGGAGAAATTACTTGAAAGGCTGCACAACATCGGAGTAAAAGGAAAAATCTTAATCTGTATTGCAGACTTCTTAAGGGGAAGAAGGATAAAGGTTCGGGTCAATGGAGCATTTTCCAAGGACCGAAGGACATGGGCTGGTGTACCTCAGGGATCTGTGCTCAGTCCTCTACTCTTCTCGCTATATGTTAACTGTTGTTTATGTAAATAGATGAATATTATTTGTATTATTTAAAGCCTCATTATGTAAAAATATATGTATATATTAAAATTAAAGAGGGAATCTCCTGACCACGAGCACATGTGCTTTTTAGATGGCAGAGCGCCATATAGTGGAGCAAAAATAAACTAAACGTTTATTTAGCTAGCTCCGTGATATTTGGCCAACCCAATTTCTTGATAAATCAAGAAAAGCCATCCACGAACGCGCTCTGCCATCTAAAAAGCACATGTGCTCGTGGTCAGGAAATGCCTTCTTTATTTTTAATATTAACACCTGAACCACTTATCTTTTATTTTTTTCTATTGTTTTTTCATATGTATATATCAATTGGACATTTGTTGTTGGCCATGGTCAAGTTTGAGCTCTTGTACGTCTAATTACGATACAACAAAAGTGGCGACGAGGATGCGCGATCTACAGAGCCAGTAAAAAGCTGAGGAAAACGGCGTCTATACAAGTATAACAACTACATATTTTAAACTATCTGGATCAAGAAAACAAAGGAGTAGAAAAGATCAGCATGACAAGTTCAAAGTTAATAGTACCTTTTAGATGCTATAGCCCAGGGGAGGACACTTCGATCTTTTTGTACAAAAATTTGAGGCTTTCTTTTTGGCATCTGAAGGAGGAGATTAAAGTGCTGATTTTTACCTCGCTACCAGATTCTGAAAATTTGAAGCAGGGAAACGATAATTTCTTCCTGGTCTAATGAAAGATCAACCCTATGATACTATCATTCAAAGAATTAAGCTGCATTTGGATCCAAAGGAGAAAGTGATACCACAGCGATGCAGATTTTTAAAGAGAATTCAACAGGAAGGAGAATCAATTTCGGAATATCAGAGAATTGAAACATTTAGCAAAATATTGTAATTTCGGCGATATGCTGGGAACCATAATGCGAGACCGTTTTGTGGCTGGAATCAAGTTGGAAAGCCTGCAAAAGAAGCTACTCGAAGAAAACGACGATGTCACCCTGGATAAAGTTTTGCAGTGGCGATCTCGTTCGAACTGGCGCAGATAAATACAAGAGAATTACAAGATAAATTAGTGGCCAAGATATCCCCTGTGAATGGAAAAGATAAAAAGGGTGAGTACAATAATAGTATGGTGCAGCATAGGCCTTTCAGGCAAAGGGGAGAAATAATGTGTTATAGATGTGGTGAAAGACATTCACACATGGCCTCTGTTTGCCCTCATAGAACAAAGACTTGTTTAAAAATGTAAAAATACTGGGTCATTTAAGTAGGGTCTGCAAAGCTAGTAAAAAAATGTGGGGATGTAAATTTGTACAAGAGGACTCTATATATTCTGTACAGGGCGAAACTGATGCCACAATAAATTTAACAGTAGATGAATATTCTTTGTGCTTTACAATAGATACAGGAAGTCCAGTTACGTTAATACCTAAAGTTATTTATAAGATTTATATTGGCAAGGAAAAAATTTTTTCCAACAAATTTAAGATTAAAATCCTTTTGTGGTAAATCAATAGAGATTATAGGGCAAAGAAATGTTTTTGTAAAAGAAGCCAACCAATATTTACGATTAATAGTTGTAAATGAAAAATCCAGGTGATTTTGTTAGAAAGAGCATGACTTAAACAGTTAAAACCTGATTATTCTAGATTGTTCAGCATTAAAAATTAAAATAATGAATCTAAAAGAAATAAGTTTGATTGATAGATATGCAGATTTGTTTAACAACGATTTGGGCTGTCTAAAGGATGTTAAAATAAATTTTAATTTAAAAAAGGATGTGACTCCTGTGTTTTGAAAGGCTAGAAGTTTACCTTTTCTCTAAAAAACAAATTAGAGAATGAAATTGATCGTTTAGTGAATTCTTGCATTTTATAATCTATAGTTCACATGCATATTGGGCCGCTCCAATAGTACCGGTATTAAAAAAGGATGGTAGTGTAAGGATATGTGGTGACTTTAGATGTACAGCTAATAAAGCAATAGAATTAGATAGGTATCCCCTTCCATCGATCGATGAGATCTTTTTAAAATTATCTAGAAGCACCGTATTTTCGACTCTAGACCTATCACAGGCTTACTTACAAGTAATGTTAGCGGAAGAAGCCAAAGCTGTTGTTGATATAAACACAACAAAGAGGTTGTTTTCTTATAAAAGACTACCATATGACGTAGCGGTAGCACCAAATAAATTTCAGAGGATTATGGAAGGTCTATTTGATGATTTGCCAGGTGTGGCCTGCTACATAGATGATATTTTGGTTGCAGGAAAATACTTTGAAGATCATGAAAAAAGTTGGATCTAGTGTTTAGATGATTGCTAGAAAAAGGTTTAAAGTTAAACAGATATAAATATAAATTTAAAAAGAAATCGGTGGAATATTTAGGGTTTAAAATGGATAAATATGGACTGCATCCCTTAGAAAATAAAATTAAAGCAGTGATAGAGGCGCCTGAATCTAAAGAATATTTCGCAATTAAGATCTTTCATAGGACTCTTAATTTATTATTATAGATTCAGAAAGAATATAGCAAACATTTTAGCGCTATTCTATCAACTTTTGAATAAAAATTGTAGATGGAATTGGACGAAAGAATATCGAATGTTATTTTAAAAATGTAAATTATTATTAATGAACTATGGACTAGGCGTAATTCTGAGTCATAGAAATGATAGAAAGGAAGAATGCCCTATAGCTTTTGCTTCTAGAACATTAACTGAAGCGGAAAAACGTTTCTCTCAACTAGAAAAGAAAGTGTTGAGCATAACTTTTGGCGTTGAGAAATTCAGACAAAACTTACTGGGACAAAATTTTTATTGGTCACAGACAACCGACCCTTAATTCATATATTTTCACCTCATAAACCAATTCCCATATGTGCATCATCCAGAATTAAAAGATGGTCCTTAAAATTAGCTGCATTTAATTATACTGTGGAATTTCGAAAAACTAGTGATAATTCCAATGTTGACGCATTGTCACGTCTTCCTTTAGAATCGAGTGTCAGGGAGTCTCTTGATGAAGAACAGGTACTTCTTCTCAGGAATTTGAATGAGGTACCGTTCTCTTTTATGGAGGTGGCATATGAGACGCCCCAAGATAAAATACTGTCTATAGTATTAAGGAATGTTAGAGAAGGCTACTAGAAATTCACAAGGGTACCGAGAGAAAGCCCACTAGCTCCTCATTATAAGATCAATGAGGAATTAAGTTTGGAGTTTGGTTGTCTTCAATGGCGTGAAAGAGTGGTAATTCCCCAAAAATTAAGATCTTTAACTTTAAATGACTTGCATGAAATACACATGGGGATTGTTAAAATGAAGATGATTGCCAGACAGTATTTTCTGGTGGCCAGGCATAGACAGTAACATCGAGGAGTTAACTAGAGAATGTAGAGTATGCCAAGAATCGGCAAGCATGCCCCCGGCTATCATCTCGGAATGGACTTGGCCCGAAAAACCGTGGCATCGACTTCATCTTGATCTAGCGGGTCCGTTCATGGGAGGGATGTTTTTGGTTCTCGTGGACGCATACTCAAAGTGCATAGAAATTTTTATCATCAAAGATATTACCAGCAAAACGATTATAAATCATATTAGAGAAATTTTTGCCAGATTTGGATTGCCCTAATTTTTGGTTACAGATAACGGAAGACAGTTTGTCTCCGGTGAATTCGAGCAATTTACCAGAATGAATGGTATACGGCACACTAAGACCATTCCGTATAATCCTAGTACAAATGGTTTAGCTGAGAGATATGTAAGAGAGTTTAAAAACCTTTTGAGAAAGAATAATGGAAGGGATGATTTAGAGGCGAATCTACAAAGATTCCTATTTGCTCATAGAGCATTCTCCCAAACTGTAATAAAAGAATTCCCCCGCGGAACTGCTAATGAAGAGAAATTTAAGATCAAGATTCTCGAATTTAATACCAAGATGGGAAATCCGCGAGAGATATTTCATGAGGCCGTAAGAAGGCAGGAGCAGTTTACTACAGGTTGCGAGGTTTATTTCCGCAACTATGCAACTTGACCTAAACGGTAAAAAGGTACCATTTTGATATTATTGAGCTACTGTCACTACCTTATAAGTTGCGAGGGCGTCGTTTATAAGAGGCATATCAATCAATTGCGACCTGTGAGAAAGAAACAAGTGGAGACAATAAATTTAATACTTCCTCGAACATCAGGAGAGAAGCCTGTAGGTGGAAGTCAGAAATAAAGTGAAGAGGAGGTTCCAGAGGTTACATCAGGAAACAAGGAGGAGACTGCTTCTGTGCACGTACCCTCTTGCACTCTTAGACCAGGGCCTGTTGCTGTGCACGTGCCCTCTTGCACTCCTAAACCGGAGCCTGCCGCTGTGCAAGTGCCCGTCCGCAGTCCTAGACCTCAGAGAGCCAGGAAACCCCCAGACCGACTGGAGTATTTTTAAGGGGGGAGATGTGTTGTGTATGTAAATAGATGAAGATTATTTGCATTCTTTAAAGTCTCATTATGTAAGAATATATGTGTATATAAATTGGACATTTTTTGTTGGCCAAACGAAAAGAATAAGAGCTAAATAAAGAGTTATGGTCAAGTTTGAGTTGTTGTACATCTAATTACGACAAAACCTTAACAACATCCATCATCACTGAAGACACAATGGTTGCCTGTTATGCAGATTATATAGCCATATGGCACACAAGTAGCAGTATAGAAATATCAGAAAAATACTGAACACATCAATGAGAGGACTGGAGAAGTGGGCAATGAAACTCAAAATGACAATAAACCCAATAAACACAAACCTATAGGTCTCCTTGACAGGAAAAAAGGCATGAATTTAACTCCAAAATAAGCATAAACAACCATATAATTGATAAAATTAGATCTCCAAATTACCTAGGTGTGATACTTGATGAGGAATTGAGATTTACAGAACACATAATTAGCACCTCAAATAGAGCTGCCAGAAACCTGAACATTCTGAGAAGGCTATGTGGAACAAATTGGGGAGCAAAACCCAAAATTCTCAGAACAACATATATCACCTTAATGAGGCCACCTGTTTGGGCTCCCTCAAGTTCATCACTAAAAAGAAGACTAGACAGTGTTCAAGCAAAAGCGGCCAAATTAATCACTGGTTCTGTTTCAAATACCAACAATTAGAAAATTCAGAGAGAATGTGGTCTAGACCTACTTGAAAGCAGAAGACAAATAAAAACAATAAAATTCACCAATAGCTTAAAAACTAAAGAAACCGAACACATATCCCATAGAACCTATTTAAACTGGACACAAAAAGAAAGGCTCAAAAGATCTTCAACACTTCAGTACGACAACAATATTAGAAAGAGCATAAATAGGAAACATAATGAATTTCAAATTCGAGAATAACCAATATTTCCTACCCCATTGCCATCAAATGTAATAATCAATCTTAACCTGAATGAACCCTGCAATAAAAAAGAGAACCAAAACATACTTAAAAAGAAAGGACTTGACATAATTGGTTTATGCGATCAGATGCCGCAGCCTTGCAGAAAATTGACATAGACCCAGAGCAGCTGCTTTACACACCCAAGATAGTAGACAATGCTGCTGCTGTGATAGAAATGCATGGAGACATCTGAGGCTCTTTATTGGACACGACAAAAACAACAACGGCATTCCAGAGTAAATTAAATCATCAGAGATAGATAAATATTTTTCAAATGAATTAAAATAAATATAATCGATACTGAGAGAGAGTTGAATTTAAAAAATTATAAAATTATTATTTTCGAAATTTAAATAGCTGAGAGGATTCCAGCAAACCGCATCTAAAATATCAGTTTTTTTTTCTGCTACATGTTTTAATTTGCATATACCTATTTTACATATCTCAGATTGTATTTAAAAATCGTTAACCAATTCTTCTAACTTTTGGCGAAATGGTGTTTTATTAATTTATCATTTGATATTATTAGGGTTCTTTCCTGGTATTCAAAAAGGAAAAATACGTGTCGTTCAGTTATATTTTGCAATTTATCAAACAATTTGGCCGCGGAATCGCTGATTCTGGTAGAGCGCCATCTAGCGAATAAAGTTGTAACTAAAATTAATTTCGAATTTTTCATTATTTGCCATAAAAAATCCCATTGCATCCTGAGCACAATGGTGTTTACCGCATTGCTCTAGCGCAAATATTCGCGGAGTTATTAATTTTTAAAGTTGTGCGGGACTTTTGGATCACCCTGTACATGCTAAAAGGTACAACTTACTTAAGTTTTGTCCATGAATGTATATTTGTTTTAAGCGTGTTTTATTTACCTCTATGCCTCAAAACATGCATTCCTTTAAAAGCTTTAAAAACTACATTCAAAAATGTTTAATTCAATTTAACATGAAATATATTCGTAATAACGAAAAAGGGATCGTGCACTTATATAATTTATAAGGTAAATTTTCTTGAAAATGAAAATATTCTAAATATCGAACATTTTGAAGTGAGGATTAGCAGCCGAAAGAAGAGAAAAAGAAGGTCATGAAGAAGCAACTATTAACCGTCTGCTTTCCTTAAGTAATTCACCCAATCCTGATTCCATTCCAAAAGAAGTTTATATCAGTTTCTAACTACCATTCTAGTGTTTTCCTCAATCTATTGGCTTTTATTCTTAATTATAAAAAATGGTTTGGTCATGATTGCTACATAGCGAAAAAGACCATGAAAGAAACTCTGACAAAATATACTAAATCGAACAAGGATTTAGACCGTTTAGAATATGTTAAAACAAGGAATACGTCGATTATCAATATTAAAAAAGGAAAATACGCTAACCTATGTACGGTGTGGCCACTGGACATGTGTCGGACCTGGAGGCTGTTGTTGGGTCCTTCGCTACCTGGAGTATAGGAGCACTATCTATGCTTTCTTCCTGTGGTGAATCTGTTTAAGACCGGTGATCTTAATAAAGATGTATGCATGTTTAATTAAAACATATCTTATAATTACTAATGGATAAAGGTCTTCAGAAATAATTCTCCACAGAACGCGCAATGCACTTAGAAGAATTAGAATTCATCATGAATGAATGCACTCTCTACGGGTCAAAGATTTTGCCCTATGTTATAGGCCTACCTATATGCACTAAAGAGACCATTCCATCAGAAACCTCAGAAGAAAGGCGCCCAAGTCTACAAGATATCTGTGGTTAGAGTGCTTAGTTTAATCGAATTACAGAGGACGGAGGGTGTCGGTGGAAGGGTGGTCTAAACCATTGGTTTTCGATCACTACGACCGGGGATCGAGCCCTGCATTGGGCACTTATTTCTCCAATTAATAAGAATACTTCAATGGCCCCCGATTCTTGCAAAATTCCAACCTCACCAGCAAGTGCGAGTAATCAAATGGGGTTCTGGCACATTTGTAAGTACAAAAGTCGAACTGCTTTTCATATATGTAGACATGTGGTGCACTTACAGTAAAAGCAGTCGCTAACTACCCACCATGATTATCATGTCCTGTACCCCGTATACTGAGAATAATTAAAAAATAATAATAAAATAAACAGAGGACAAGAATATATCCCTATCAAAGAGTTACATAAATTTGTAAATTCTAAAGAAATATGCAAAAAGGTTATTAATTTTGTAAAATAAAGCTTCAAGGACCAAGTTTCTTGTACAACTTTTTATTTTCAAATTTCGGACTTGTCAGGCCTTCAACAGGTTTATCACATTAACGAAATGAAGGATAAATGAAGGTTAATATAAATATATATGTGGAAAAAATAATAAAAGGTCAGATGTTGGTATTAAAATCAAAAAAGGCATATTCTGACCTAGAACACACATGAGCGGTTTAGATTTACTTTTATGAATACAACAACAACAAGCCTTTTATTGGGGACATATGCCCTAAACAGGATTCGCCCAGGTACATAATTGTTTAGAAAAGATGAATTAGTCATTTACAGGTGATTGTTTATTTACATATCCATTCACATACGGCACTCTTTTTATCAATGTTTCTTCTCTTGCGCATCCCTGTAAAATTTGTACAGGGCCAATGTATTGTATTTATTCTTTGTCCTCCTAGACAACAGAGCCTTCAGAGAAATATGATTTGATACAATTTTGTGGAAAATAAATTCCTTTTCACTTATTAACTTGCATGAACGAACAAGATGAATTAGCGAATATAATGTGATTTAAAAGAAACCAACTAATTAACAATTTTTAGGTTTTATTAAAATTTTTACCTCTTCACTCAACATACGATGATCCTACTCCTCTGCTTTTATTTTGAGACTCATATCAATCTAATTGTTCAATGGTATAACTGAAATATTTATTTTCTCATTTTAGTGTATTTTACTTTTAAAAATAAAATTTAAAACTATATATAAAATTAATAATTCAAATTTATATTTATAAAATAACGTTATCTTTGGGAATAAACAGAATTACAGGAAAAGTTGTTTCTCAATGTCAAAAGAGCGATTGAAGAAGTATGCCTTGATATTTGAGTAAATTAGTTACAAAACTTATTGATAGATGGAGTGACGAGTCCGTTATCGAAGTTTACAGGACTGCGTTTCCTTTCTAGGTAATTTTAAGGATGAAAAAAAAAAAGTACAAATGGGCCATTGTCTTGATTAATCAAGAATGGGTAATTGGCCAATTATGGAATGATAAAAAATCAATGAAGAGTTGATATTTATTCCGATAGATGGCGCAAGCAATCAGCAACTTTAAGTTTCACGATAAGAATATGCCTTTTTTAAATTTATCTACCTTATCCCAGTACAATTTAACACTTGTACTTTTTTTCACATTTTTTTATGTTTCTTACGAGTCTTTATTTTTTTTAGACTTGATTTAACTGTTTGAGAAAGAGAAGAATATCTGATAGAAATTGATATTTTGAAATCACAAACTTCAAAGTACTTCTTGTAAGAGATCTTCTTTTTAAAATTCCGTTGATATCTCATTTGTATTTCTTTAAAAAATAGACACTTTCGGCCAGTAAAGTTTTATTTTCTCAACGTTTCATCAAAAATATTTTGTCTTCATTATGATAAATAAATAAAAATAAAGCATTTGGCAAGGTGTTAGAAAAGAGAACAAATGCCTTTTTTTTTTATTTCTCTTGACGAAAACAAAATATTTTTGTTGAAACGTCGAGACAATAAAAATATTTACTAGCCAAAGTATCTTAAATTTAAAGAACTATGAATCTCGACCAGGCAGCCTCTATCTTAAAGATGTATAGTTGTTTGTGTGTACAATTTTTTTTAGCAAGGGAGACTTCCCCAGCTTGAGAGATTTGTGGAATATTAGAGAGAGAGAGAGAATGGTTAGTACTATAGTAGTTCACTTGACTTCATGTTTCCAAGTGTATTGTCTGTGATTACCTTTCTTATTCTAACTCTCTTAAAATATGTTTAAAAGTTGAGTTTTAAGACTTTTCCTATTCAAACTTACTATCAAACGTTATTATATCCAAAATATTAAATACACTTTTTTCTAGTTGTGTAATTCAATAGTTGGTTTTATTTCACTTTGTCCTCCTAGGGACACTTGCGCTGTCATACATGTATGCCTTTACATTTGTCTATACATATATATATAGTATATTTTAAACTGTATAATAATGACACTTTCTATTTACTACCACCGATGTTTTGTATATAAACTATTTGTATTTCAAACCCCTTTTTGTATATAAACTAAAATTGGTGACGTCAAAATAAAATAAATCCAAAGAGCGGTCAGCTGGGGCAGCTCGGGAAAGAGGAGGAAAATGCCAACGCCCATGTGGGGCCGGCCCCCAGGGACTCTTTATAGACGACCCCTGAAAACAGGAAAGTTTCTGGCAGGGGGTCAGCAGTATGTTCTAGTGGTGGCCATCGACACACGGCTGCTGTCTTTCACGCACACACTTTCTCCCTCCATGTCTCGGTGATAAGCATCCAAGTTTGTGTCATGGCCTCTACCGCTGTC
Source organism: Cordylochernes scorpioides (assembly GCA_030710605.1). Classification (NCBI taxonomy): domain Eukaryota; kingdom Metazoa; phylum Arthropoda; class Arachnida; order Pseudoscorpiones; family Chernetidae; genus Cordylochernes; species Cordylochernes scorpioides. The sequence goes on along the minus strand of CP092865.1, from coordinate 81,327,679 downwards.
CCGTGGGTTGTCCCCGATCCCTCTTTGCGCTAACATCTAGCCCTGCCTCTGCTTCTTGTTGTCCGCGTGTGGGAAGATCATCTACACTCGCCTCACGTACACGACTGCCAGTTCATCCATACGTCGGCACATTGCAACAATATTACATATATATACATTAGATAATAAAAAGCATATATTGGATTGAATAAAAGATTTATTTTGCCAATATTTCGGTTGGCTGAACGCCAAACCTTTATCAAGGCATTACATTTTTGTATAAAGGTTGATAAAGGTTCGGCGTTCGCCAACCGAAATATTGGCAAAATAATTTTTTTATTAAATCCAATTAATGCCTTTTTATTATCTAATGAATTAAATATGGATTGCTCTATTTTCAAAACTTATATATACATAATTTATGATGATATAATAATGATTTAATAGTTGATTTGTGTTTATTTTTAATTATACCATTGATACTGAATTGTGCCTCGACTTGATAAAACCAAACCTCGAATTTGTCTGTTTCCAAAAAAGTAAGTATTCATATATACTCACCTTGTGGATTTCTTGAGCTGAAGCTTCTATAATTGTATTTTTTCATTCGATTTTTCGGTCATCTTTAAAATGTGAATAACCCGGCTCACACCAAATGTATTAAAACTTTGAAAAGAATTTGATGAGATAAATTATTCTTTATTTAAAAACGGTCAAATTTAGACAAATTTACATATTGGTTTATATTTACATACACTACCATAGAACTATCTAGAACTTTCTATATTTAAAAATAACAGAGTTATCAATGCATATTATTATTTATTTAAAAATAATTCATTCTGTGAAATGTTATCATAATTCATATAATTATTATTTACTGATTTTATATTAAAATATGATTTTTTTTTCAAAATTTGAAAAATAGCACGAAATAATAAAGCATACGACTATATTCCTCAACCTGAGATAAATGATTTAGATGTTTGCCTTGAGCAAATTATTCATTTTTGTTACAAAACATTTCGAATATTTTAGAAAAAGCCGTGGGTATAGGTAAAGAGAAAGGAGAAAGATAGAGAAGAGAATAGAAAAGTAATCTGTGTATATATAAATACACTACATAAATACTATACTATAAATACTGTGTATATGTAAATATCAATGTTCTGTTCAAACATTCCGTCAATTCATTAGTTTATGGATGGTAGCTCTTGTGATGAAGGAGTATATTATCTTGAAAATTCTCTTAATTTCTTCCAATAAGTTGTTTGTATAGAATGAGTACTTGAATTCAATAAGTTGCTTGTATACAATGAGTACTTGTATTCAATAAGTTGCTAACTCCGCCTTTACTGGTCCCAAGCCCGGATTAAAAATGAGGAGGGGGAGCAGTAACAAGCTCACTAAAAAACCTGGGCTCAGCTGGCCCGGCTGATAGTACCCTGTAAGGGCTCCTAATCCAGGGATACAGGATGAGCAGCGTTTGTACTCCATGTTAGGAGCGGCTGCACATGGCGTCTGTTCCTCAGGTCAGAGGCGGCCATTTCTTTTGGAGCTAAGTCGGCCTGCCACTGAGTAGTGCTCCCAATCTTAATGATAAAGGCAGAAGCATTCTACTTCACCCAATCATGATGGTTGTCATTTTGACTGGATTGGCTCATCCATTGAGCTCTACTCATCCCCAGCAGACACCATCAAAAGTCTAAAGCTCTACAAACTAATATGATTGAGTGGAGGTAAGAAAGAAGAAGAATAAGTTGCTTGTATACAATGAGTACTTGTATTCAATAAGTTTCTTGTTTACAAGGTGCGCTCCGTGCCAAAGAAAACCACCTTCTATTATAAATTTAAGGAAGATTCCCGGGATGGGTCCAAGTGAGAATATAAGAAATATTTCCATTTATCTGATGTAATCTTGATGAACTGGACCTTGGCATGTCTTTGTCGTGGCTGACTCTCTTTTAAACTTTATTTTATTATATTAGATTATATGATCGCCAGTATGGGTCTTATGGGTAGTATGAGACTTTACACAATTATGCTACATGACAATCTAATCTATTTTAGCATTTATACTATAAGATTGTCTCAAAAGTTCGTGATATTCTTAAAACATTTTTTTATTACTTGGTGAAAAATATTATTACGGTGAATATATAATAATACATAATAAAATTACTTTATGCATAATACAAAAACATTATATATAACAGCGAATAATAATATGGCGAATAATATTGGTATTTAAATTTTTTCAAGTGTTTATGAACTTTTGGGACAACCTTGTACTACATGTATTTAATGTTATTTATATATCATACTATCTAGGAGTTGGTTTCTTCATATGCAGTCGCGTGAAGATATCGCGTGTTTAATCAAAACATTTTGAAAACAAAACATACGCAGATGAAAATTGTCTTACAAACTTTTTAAAATAATTTATTTTAATCCAGAATAGGTATATTTATTAAGGGAAATAGAAAGTTGTGTTATTATTTAAATTGATATGAATTGTTTTTTTTTCTTGAAAAGTGTCCCATATTAAGTCTGAATTTCCAAAACAGTATATTTATGTGACTATAAAGATTTTTCATAGTAAGTCAGGAGAGAGAGGTACTTCTCCAATATTTGACCAAATTCAAATTAGAGCGATATTTTGATAATTTTTTTTATATTTGAACGTTTGTTGAAGGAATATCCTCAGAAATGTGGGACGTTAACGTTTTAAAAGCCTTTTTCATATGATTTCTGATGTGCTTCAAAAAATCACATATGTTTCAGCCATTAATTTTGATGTCATCTAAGTGAATTTGCCATCATATTTCTTTGTTTTATATCAATTTTTATGATAAAATTATCAATATAATATATTTATATATATTCAATAGATATAATCTGTCAATATTTATATATGATTCATATATAAATATATTTTAATAAAAATATCAAAATCATTGAGAGCCTCTCTATAAAAAATAACTCGTTTCCTACGGTCCAACAATGGGCCAGTCTGTTGGGAAGTGAGGTAGAAGGCGGGTCTGCTTTGAGACTCTGTCCGAATTTATTTGATTCCTCAGATATTGAGGTTTGTCTTCCCCTCCCCAGACTCTTTGAGACGGAGTCCATAGCATCGGCAGACCAGTTCCTGGCAGGGCCTGGATCATTAGCTCGGCCGAGTCATCTCGAGCGAGTTGGATGCTCTGGTTGTGCCAGAAGAGTGGAATAGGGCTTCTACGGGAGGCGAAGCGCCACTATAAACAAAGGCTAACGCGCTGAGCAGGTACCTCCTGGGTGGCGTGGAAACCCTTTGCGATATATTCATTACCTGGTCTGGCGATGCATGGACTTCTTGAGGATAAGAAATAATAATAATAAAAGGAAGAAAATATTAATATCACATCGCTATATTTCTGATTTCCCTCAACTCAATGGCTGTTGAATGATAAATAAAATTGGAAAAACTAAAACATTTTATCAAATTCTATGGAGTATTCATGGTCGCCATCTAATTGGCTCATGCCTAATTCTAATCCATTTTAAGTTAAGATATAAACATGTGCAGTATTTTGATTATGTAGGTAGTTGACGTTTTAAGCTACAGGGAAATCAGGGCAATTTCTAATATATATATATGTTGTAATAATAAAAATGAGGAGCCAAAAACTTCACAGTGGGCTCCCCATCCAACATGCAGTCAGGGCCGGAAGTGAAGGCGCACTAGCCTGAAAACAAATGAAGACCACACAAATGAGGGAACATGGTTACCTCGGTTTAGGGGCGGTTCCCAGGAAAGATGAGACTGCTCTGGACTACATGACTACTTTCTTGGTGTGTCTGTCTGGATACCTCCTCATCTGGGTCTCCTTGTCTGGACTTCCCTGTCTGGGCTCAGCCCCAGCTTATATCCTAATTGTGGCATCAGAGTGGGAGAACGTCCGCGTCCAATCAGGGACTGCCATGACTATAAATCTCTCTTGTTTATACTATCCTTCTCAGCTCACCCTCCCTTTCTATTCCGGGTATCCGTTCTATTGAGGCCATTTTGTAGTTACATATGAGTTTGAATTTATATACATCATAACAACATATACAATACGACAGATATGTCATAATATCGATTCCTTTAGCTACTTTTCAAAGTATACCTGATCCATTTAATCATATTGTAGCAAAGTATTTATTATTTTATTAACAGAGTATAATTTTTTATGTTTATATTTTGCTGCTCTGTAAACTTCCCTCATTGTTTATCTTTTTTATCATTCATAGTTTGTTATTGCCTTAAAATAAATTTCTGTATAATTCTGAAATTTGTCTTCCCTGATTTTCCACTTGTCAATATTTATCGCAATTTGTCTACTCAAAGGAATAATTTTGTATGTCATCTTTGAGAGCAAATAAATAATGGGACGAAAACAGCTTAGAGAGAGAAGGAAGGAGTCTTCCAAGTAACCTGCAGAGGTTAGGAGAATTTGACACATCTCAAACCAAGAGGACAGGATTTCCCCTTCAGATACGAAATGAGTAGAAAAGGTTTCCCCACGAATGATAAAGGTTTATACATAGCTTCTTTCTCACTCTCTATCAGTTGAGTTATTGACTGCGCTCACCCAGTTGGATCTGACTCATCCTTCCTCGACACTCATCGTGTCGCCTGTCACGATACTTCGCCATATCGACTTTCAAGATATACAAACACCCTATATGACATATATGATATATATTGTTTGGTTAAAAAATGTATGTATTTTTTCTTATTTGTCATTAATTGCTAATTATTGTAAAAATTGTTGGTAAATATAATTCATTGTTTTACATAATTAATTATTCATTGTTTTATTTTTAATCTGTATATATTTTCATTGATTCAGCAACACTGTGTTGTCTATATATTTTGTGTTTTGCTTAGTTTTGTTAGTCTAGTTTAAATCAGCCATCAATTCATGTTAGGTTAATCAAATTCATGTAGCTTATATTCAAGATTCATTAAATTCAGAGGTTCCTTGTTCAATTTGCGTAGAGTTCCCTTACTCAAGTCTACAGAACAAATTCAAGTTCATCATCGCTATACCGTAGCTAATAGGGTTTGACCTCGGTAGTTAACGCGAACTACATATATAATACACCTACATAATTTGTAAAGTGTCAGCTCAACCCTCCGAAGATTCTAAACTCTATAACATATATTATATTGATGCGTGGACCCCAGTCAACCCCTGACTGGGACCTCGACGGTGGACACCCATCTATCCAGGAACTGGGTGATAGGCAAGGCCGCAAGGCGCGGTCGTTCCAGTGCGCGACGGGCCGAATGGGTTCTCTAAAAATAAAATGTGTTCCCGGTCAGGATACACCTTTTTTTCTAGTATATAAGTTTTTTAGAGACGTGGTGTTGCCGCCACACTACTTCTCCTCCAGTAGGATCCTTAGAACTCCTATGTGGACGTAGAAAGGACTCTTGGCCGACTACGTGTTGGTCTGGTGTCTTGTTGGGTTGGCGTCTGATCCTTGATGGTTGAGGAAGGCACCAATCATTCTGATTTGAAGGTGGGTTTGAGACGGTCGATGGAAACCAAAGAAAACCGTTTTCCAAATTTCAGTTTGAAAATTATCTGGGTTCGGGATAGAACCTGGTATGGACAGTCATATGGGGCGGTGGTAGTATTAGGTACCGACGTAGGTAAGATTCTGGGATGCCAGCCGGGCATGCGTAATGAGGTGTTCGAACAGCGCGCGTGCCAAGCGTTCTGGATGTTCACGCGCGGGTCGAGGTGTTCTCTTAACTCACGCACTGGCTGAGACATGGTGTGACCGCCAAATATACATATATCATTCGTAAATATTTGTTTTTTTCCTTCTCTTTTACTCCTCAACTAATTGTCAAGAAAATATTATATATAAAATATTTATATATATAATATTCATCGATAGAAGGCCCAAAGTTGATTATGATATTTAATATATACAAAGTGTGTCCAATAAATAATGAGACTGGTCAAAAATAAAGAAAAAATAGAACGATTAAAAAAGGTTTTATTAGTATTTTTCAAAATAGTCCCTTCCCGCATCTATACATAATTTCCATCTCTTCTCCCATGATTTAAAACATTTAGAAATGACATTTTTCGGGATGTTCTTCAAGACCTTTTTCGAATCCGCTATGATGAACTCTCTAGTGTCAAATCTCCTTCTTTTTAGAGCCATTTTGAGTTTTGGAAAGAGAAAAAAAAAACATTTGGAGCTAGGTATGGGGAATAGGAAGGTTGAGATGAAGTATTTGGATACCGTGTTTAGCCAAATAAGTCAGTACAGATGTAGCGGTTGGGGTGGTGCATTATCATGATGGATAATCCAATTTTTGGAACTCCACATTTCACTTCTTTTCAGACGAATTGATTCACATACACGTCTCATGATATTTAAATAAGACTCCTTATTGATTGTTTGACCTTCCTCTAGATATTCATAATGCACAATTCCCTTTATGTCAAAGAACGTGACCAATAAGACTTTGTTTTTTGACTTGCAAATTCGGGATTTCTTCGTTCTTGGTTCATCTTTTCCTTTCCACTCCATGGATTGGCGTTTTGTTTCCGGGTCATACCCGTAAACCCATGTCTCGTCTCCAGTTATTACTTTTTCCTCCCAATTAGGTTTTTCTTCCACCATTTCAAGCATTTTTTTGGCAACTTCAACACGATTCTACTTTTGTTGGATTGTGAGCATTTTAGGGACAAATTTTGAAGGTGTCTTCTTTAACTGCAAGTCTTCTTTAATTATCGATTCAACTAATGATTTTGATATCCCTGTTTCTTCCTCAATTCCCCGTAACCCTATTCGTGGATTTTCTTTTATCAAATTTGAAATTTGGCTCACCTTTTCAGGGTTCCTTTGCAGAATTGGACGTCCAACACGCTTCTCATCTTTAACCGATTCCATTCCATTTTTAAATCGTGAAAACCATCTAAAGGTGGTGGGCTTATTTACATTTTCATTTCCAAATGCCAATTTCAACAAATCTAAAGTTTCTGAAGCCCATTTCCCAATTTTGTAGCAAAATTTAATACAAATTCGTTGTTCGAATTTTCTATCCATTACATATTAGAAATTGTTATTCAAGGCGTTCTTTTTACAAGCTTACAATTTATCGACTGTGCGCGCAATCACGTGATGTGATATACCGCAGTGTAGCTGAAACTTTCTATTTTTTATATAGACTTTAAAAAAATATATTATATATTTTTTCTTTGTTTTTGACTGGTCTCATTATTTATTGGACACACCTTGTATGACTTGAGTGGAACTGACATACCACCTGAAGCTGCTGATATAGTCAGCTATACATACACCCTGGTCAGGTGACTTTATTTTGGAATGTGAAGGAGGTGGTTGTCCAAACAGACTCTAGCTTGATGCTCGTAGGTCAGGGCAGAATACTGGGTACTTCTATGCCTCTATCTTTCTATTTTTTTAATAGACTTTTTAAAAAATTATCATTTCATTTTTTCTTTGTTTTTGACCAGTCTCATTATTTATTGGACACACCTTGTATATGCACTAAAGAGACCATTTCATCAGAAACCTCAGAAGAGAGGCGCCCAAGTCTACAAGATATCTGTGGTTAGAGTGCTTAGTTTCATCGAATTACAGAGGTACAAGAAGTCGGTGGAAGGGTGATCTAAACCATTGGTTTTCGACCACTACGACCCGTGATCGAACCCTGCATTGGGCACTTTTCTCTAATTAATAAGAATATTTCAATGGCCCCCGATTCTAGCAAAATTCAAACCTCACCAGCAAGTGCGAGTAATCAAATGGGGTTCTGGCACATTTGTAAGTACAAAAGTCGAACTGCTTTTCACATATGTAGACATGTAGTGCACTTAGAGTAAAAGCAGTCGCTAACTACCCACTATGATTATCATGGCCACGTGGACTAATACGTATTATTCCATATACTAATATGGAATAATAATTTTAAAAAACATAGAGGACGGGAATTTATCCCTATCAAAGAGTTATATAAATTTGTAAATTCTAAAGAAATATGCAAAAAGGTTATTAATTTAGTAAAATAAAGCTTCAAGGACCAAGTTTCTTGTGTAAACATTTTATCCTCAAGCTTTTGGACATGTCAGACCTTCAACAGACTTATCACATTAACGAAATGAAGGATAAATGAAGGTTAATGTAAATACACGTGAAAAAAATAATAATAAAAGGTCAGGTGTTGGTATTGATATCAAAAAAGACATATCCTGATCAAGAACACATGAGCTTTTTAGATTTACTTACATAAATACAACAAGCCTTTCACTGGGGACCAATGCCTTAAACAGGATTCACCCAGGTACATAATTGCTTAGAAAAGATGAGTTAGTTATTTACAGGTAATCGTTCATTTACATATCCATTTATTTATTACCAGTTGAAAATAAGACACGCTATATCCGATCTGGATAATTACGCGTGAAACTATTTAGAATAATTGTAGTAAAGTAGGTAACAGAATTGTCAAAAAGAAAATAAACAATTAACAAAAAGAGCATTGAATAAACATTGAATACAATATCTATTTACATACGGCTATTATCTCAATGTTTGTTCTCTTGCACAGCCCTGTAAAACTTGTACAGGGACAATGTATTTGATTCATTCTTTGTGATCCTAGAGACAGCAAAGCCTCCAGAGCAAGATGATTTTATACAATTATATGCAAAAGAAGTTCCCTTTCACTTATTTACTTGCATGAACAAACAAGATGCATTTAGCGAATATAATATGGAGGGGGAGCAGTAACAAGCTCGCTAAAAACCCTGGGCTCAGCTGGCCCGGTTGATAGTACCCTGTAAGGGCTCCTAATCCAGGGATACAGGATGAGCAGCGTTTGTGCTCCATGTTAGGAGCGGCTGCACATGGTGTCTGTTCCTCATTTCAGAGGCGGCCATTTCTTTTGGAGCTAAGTCGGGCTGCCACTGAGTAGTACTCCCAGTCTTAATGACAAACGCAGACGCATTTTACTTCACCCAGTCATGATTGTTGTCAAACAGACACAATCAAGGGTCACAACTTGATATCCTAATATGATTGAGTGGAGATAAGAAGAAGAAGGAGAATGTGATTTAAAAGGAACCAACTGATTAACAATTTTTGTTTCATTAAATATTTCATCTCTTCACTCAATATAAGCTGATCCTACTCCTCTGCTTTTATTTTGAGACTTAAATAAATCTAATTGTTCATTGGTATAACTGAAATATTTATTTTTATCATTTTTGGTGCATTTTCTCCCCCTTTCAATATCATTAATATTTAAAATATGCAAAAATTAATTTGCATATAAAAATAGTATATATCATAAATTTATTATCGTGATACTCCTGTTAAAGGACTGATGTTATTTTGTAGTTTATTTAACACATAAATATACTAAAAATTAAGATAATATCTTATTTTATTATCTTTAAAAGGAAAACAAACATATTATAATAAGAGAATTATTTACAACACACTAAAAGGTAAACATTAGGGCTAATACTTTTCCTTTGTTCTGTACTGCCAGGGTTGCTGAAACACATTTATTTTAACACCCCCCCCCCCCCCCCCCCCAATTGGCATTTTCACAAATGTCAATTGCACAATTTTCACCCCATGTTGGAAAGTTTCATGAATTTGTTCAACATGTCCCTACATAAGGGTTTGGTTAACATGTCTGCTATGTTTCTGCATCCCTCAATGTAGTCTATTTTGAATATGTCTTTGGCCAATAAATCCTTTATGTAATGAGTTCTTATATCAATGTGTTTACTTCTTTTGGAGTTTTCAAAAGTTTTGGCCATGCAGATAGCACTCTTGTTGTCCACTAGCAAAGTTGTGTCCTCAAATGATGAAATGTCCTTATTTATTTCCTTCAGATGAACTAGGTCTTGTATAGAAGCAGCAGCTGCTACATATTCTGCTTCTGCAGTCGAAAGAGAAACACATCCCTGTTTCTTAGAAAACCAAGACACTGCATTTGATCCATGTAGTACGATGTTTCCACTTGTACTTTTTCTGTCAATTTTATCTCTGGCCCAGTCAGAGTCTGAATATGAAATCAAATTGTTGGATGATACTGTATATATCAGTCCAATATCTTTGGTTGCCATCAAATATCTCACTATTCGTTTCGCAGCTTTCCAAGTTTCTTGAGTGGGGTTATCCAGAGTTCTACTCAAGTACGACACCGGGAACATTATGTCTGGTCTTGTGATAGTTGCTACATATAATAGACTTCCGATCAATTGACGATAAGGAACTTTTATATCTTCTTGATTTTGTTCAGCTTGAAAATTTAGTTCCATAGGTGTATCCACTCTTTTGCATTCTGTCATATTGAACTTTTCTAAAATTTTGTTAATGAACTTTGTTTGTTTGATCATTAACTTGCCACTTTCTCTTGATATTTCCATTCCCAAGAAATTTGTCACTTTTCCAAGATCTTTTGCATTAAATTCTTGTTTGAATATTTTTATTACTTTATCAATATTGTCTCTTTTTCCAGTAATCAGTAGATAATCTACATACAACACTATCCATGTATTATCATTTATATATAAACATGAGTCATTTAGAGATCTTGTGAAGTTGTATTTACTAGCTATTTCATTGAATTTATTGTTCCAAGTTTTTGGTGATTCTCTTAATCCATATAGAGCTTTATTTAGTTTGAATATCTTTCCATTTTCTTGATTCACTCCTTGTGGTGCTTTGATGTAAATGTCTGATTCAATATTTCCATTTAAAAATACTGTTGGAATGTCCATTTGATTCACTTCCCAGTTTTTGTTTGTTGCATGAGAGAGTAACATTCTTATTGTTGACATTCTAGCTACTGGAGCGTACATAATATCAGATGATTCTTCCATTTGGAATCCTTTTGCTACTAAGCGAGCCTTTTTGGTTCCATCCTCTTTGGTTCTGAAAATCCATTTTGTATCAATTGGTTTGATATTTGATTTTTCTCTTAATTTTATTGAAGACCATGTTTTCAATTCTTCATGAGATCGAATTTCTTTATCAATAGCTTCTTTCCATACTTTTTGCTTAATTGCTTGATTGTAAGAAACTGGATCTTCACCATTTGTAAACAAGCAATATACTGATTATAGTTCATAATCTTCTTGATACTTTGGTGGTTTGATTATTCGACCCGATCTTGTAGTTACACTTTCTTCTTTGTCTGATTGTTCCGATGTTTGTGGGGTTTCTTCCTCATCTTGAGATTCAGTTATTATTCTTTTAGGTTCTGTTTGGTCTGAGATGATTTCTTTATCAAATTTAATGTTTCATCAAATGTTACATCTGTTGAAATCATTACTTTATCAGTTTCCGGATCCCAGATGCGATATCCGCTTCCACTGTATCCAACCAAGATTGTTGATTTTGCTCTAGCACAGTGTCGGGCAACTGGTGTGCCGTGGCACACTGGTGTGCCGCGAAGAATTCTAGGTGTGCCGCGAACATTTTTGTAGGTATTTAGAACTTTTGGTTAAATTAAAAAAAAATGTTTCAAAAAATATTTTTTATAATTTTTATTCAATTTTAATAATTTTTTTCAAAAATTTTCATATAAAAAATGAAATTAAAAAAAAGCAAATTTCATTTTATATAAAACTTATTTTGGTATTATAATTACAACAGTTTGCATAATTTTATATTTCATATAACGTATGTACATAATCTTGACGTACATAACTGGCACGTGCCATTATTAAAAAATAAAAATGCAAATAGGTACGTACCTATTTAAAATCATAAGTTAAAAAAAACAATCCGCGAAAACAACTTTATTTAATAAAGTTGAATACATACTGCGGGAAAATACCTAATTTTTAAAATAATATGTCCAAACTTAACCGTCATTTACAATCTTTGTCACAGCTGTTTATTAATAGAGACTCAAAGCTACAAAGCTTAAAAAAAAGAAAACAAAAAAAATTATAAATTTATTTAAAAATTTTATTCGGAGTTTTCGTCAAAGTATTGCTGTAGTAATTCTTCATTTTTTTTGCATGTTGTAAAACACACACACATGCACACAATAAGTTTTGTACACCGTAAAATCTGTTGGTTAAAAAAAGAAAAATATATTTTTGTTACGAAATTCTCACTCACTTTTAACTCAAGGTAACTTTATTTAAACATTTTATTATTATATTTGTGTGTTTTCTAAATTCTCTCAAAACTAGATGGAGAGATTTCTAATTAGAGAAGGTGCCAGTGATAAACAAAATCAAAACGAAAATAAAGAAGATAAGAAAATAGTAAAATCAACTGGAAATAAGAGGAAATACGTTGAAGATTATCTCAAATATGGATTTATACCATCTGTTAATGATCCATCACTGCCGTTTTGCTTAATTTGCCAAAAAAACCTCAGCAACGAAACAATGATGCCAAGTAAACTACTTCGACATATTGAGACAAATCATCGGGAGCAGATGAACAATCCAATAAGCTACTTTGAAAATATACGATCAAGTTTTCAAAAGCAATAAAAAAATTCAAGAAATTTATGACCACCTCAGATGAAGCTCAAACAGCTAGTTACATGATAGCTCAACTCATCGCTCGAAAGAAGAAAGCTCACGCGGAAGCAGAGGAAATTATCTTGCCTGCTTTAAAAATTGTGGCTGGATGTATGTTAAAGAATGATGCTATGGAGAAGGTTACGAAAATTCCACTATCATCAAAAACTATTGCGAGAAGAATTGAAGATATGTCAGAAGATATTGAGTTGCAAATAAAACAATCTTTTAATGATTCATCAACAAAATGGGCTATACAGCTTGATGAAACCACAGATATTAGTAATAAAGCTCAATTGCTGGCATTTTTGAGGTTCGTCGATACAGGAAAAATTGTGAATAACTACTTTTTTTGTAAAGAATTAAAACAAAGAACGACTGGTGCGGACATTTTTGAATTAGTTGATGAAAATGTTATGAAGTATAACTTGAGATGGGAAAATTGTGTTAGTGTCTGTACGGATGGAGCTCCAGCTATGAAAGGTTCAAGAAAGGGATTGATAGCACATGTCATAAAAAAAATCCAAATATCAAATTTGTTCACTGTATGATTCATAGAGAAATGTTAGTGTCAAAGTCGGTTCCTCCCATCCTTGTCACAACTCTAGATGAAGTTGTCAAAGTAGTCAATTACATCAAATCAAATGCTCTTCGATCGAGAATTTTTTCAACATTTTGTGAAGCAATGGATTCCGATTATAAAAATTTATTGTTTCATACTGAAGTCAGATGGTTGTCGAAAGGCAAAGTTTTAAATCGATTTATTTCAATGAAAAATGAAATAATGGCATTCATTGATAACGAAGAGATTAATTTTCCTTTCATGATGAGTGATGTTTGGTGGTTACGAGTTTCATTTTTGGGTGATATTTTCGACAAATTAAACAGCCTTAATTTAAATTTGCAAGGTGCTCAGGAGAACATTATTACCATCTCCACCAAGTTGAAAGCGTTTAAGGAAAAACTCAGTTTATGGAATTTAAACATTGCTAAAGAAAACTTTGCATCTTTTCCGATGGTTCAAGAGAATCCATCAAAATCTATTATCAAAAAAGAAGTCGAAGAAACTTTGACATTACTATCCGCTTCTTTTGATAAATATTTTCCTTACTTGGACGTTGAAAAGATGGAATGGGTAGTTAACCCATTTATACACTGTGAAATTCAACATCTGGAAGAAGAAATGCAAGAAAACTTAATTGATTTAAAAAAACGATTTAGTTTTCAAAAGACTATTCACTGAGTTTTGGTTGTGCTTAAACTCCAAATTTCCTAAACTTAGTAATGCGGCCATCGAATCATTGTTGCCATTTGGAAGTTCCTACCTGTGTGAGCAAGGTTTTTCAACACTCACAGAAATGAAGTCTAAGAAGCGCGAAAGACTTCAAATGATAGATGAGGAGATGCGCGTTTGTCTTTCACAAGTAGATCCCCGTATTGATTTGATATGCTCTCAAAAACAATCGCAATGCTCGCATTGATTATGTTAATTTAATATTGAAAATTAATAAAATGTGATATATATGTTTAAATTTTTACTAGTATTTATTGTTGTATTTTAATTACCTACGAGGAAATTTATAGTGAGAACCACAGGTGCGCCGCGAAAAAAAGAAATTAAGCTTAGTGCGCCGCAACTCGAAAAAGGTTGCCCGACACTGCTCTAGCATCTAGTTTTCTTAGTTTGGGTAGAATTAGTCTCCAAGCTCTTGAGCCAAAAACCTTAAGTTTGGATAGGTCATTTTGTTTATACCATATGCTGGCTGGAGGTATTCCTTTGTTCACACTTGTTGGACTTCTGTTTAATTCGTATGCTGAGCAGTAAATGGCTTCTCCCCAGAGATATTTTGGTAGATTTGTTTCTGCCAACTTTGTTCTCACTTTATCAATCAATGTTCGGTTCATTCTTTCAGAAGTGCCATTTTGTTGTGGTGTGTAAGGTGAGGTATATTCTATTTGAATTCCTTTTGTTCTGCAAAACTGCTTGAAGTTTCCAGATGAAAATTCCTTACCATTATCTACTCTAATTTTTCTTGTTTTCTTGTTATGTTGAGTTTTTATCAACTTGATAAAATCAATTATGTTTTGTTCGGCTTCACTTTTTGATTTGAGAAGTCTCACTACTACAAAGTGTGAGTAGTCATCTATTAGTACCTGAAAATATATTTCTCCATCATATGTTGGTGGATCAATTGATCCTGATAAGTCTGAATGAATCAGCTCTCCAATTTCCTTTGTTGCCTTCCAGGTTTTCTCAAATGATCTTCTTGTGCTTTTTCCTTTGATACAGGTTTCACATTTCTCTTGTGAACTTGGTAGCCCTAATTTCTTTAAGCTGTATCTATTCAGATGTCCCAATCTTCTGTGCCACAATGTGTCATCGGTTTTGACTGCATGCGCTGTAACACTTTCAGGGTTACTGTCAATTTCTATTTTAAGTGAGTACAAGTTTCTATAATTATTACACTTAAAATTATGGTTTCTTGTAATTATATTTACTTCATCTTGTTTAAATATCACTTGGTGGCCCTGTTGTGTAATTTTTCCTACTGACAATAAGTTCTGTTTAATACCATCAACTATTAGTCCATGGATTGCTATTGGGATATTATTGATTTTTACATTTAAAGTTCCACTTTTATTAGCTGACATCTTTTCACCATTAGCCATATGAATTTCAACCTTATATTCTAAAATCTTCACATCTGTCATATATTTTTCTAATTCACTTTTGATCAGGTTCTGTGTTGCTCCTGAGTCTAAAATAAAATGATCATTTTCATAGCAATCTATAGCATTCATTGCTACAAATGATAGTTTTCCATCCATCTGAAAGGCTTGTTGTCTAGGTTGACTCTCTTTTTGTCTTTCATTTCTCTCTTTTTGTGTTTGATTCTTTTCTCTTTTGAAAAATTTCTTTTTATTTCTACATTCTGTAGCCTTGTGACCTTTCTTGCCACAATTATAACATGTAAATGTGAATGATCCAAATGTCATTTCTTCATTCCTAGGTTCCCCTTGTTTATTTTTCCTTTTGAGTTCTTCATCCAGCAATCTTGCCTTAACAAATTCCATTTTGATTTCAGTATTTATTGTTTCTATTGCTGTGATTACGTTTTCATACTCTTCATTCAATGACAATAACAGATGACATATTTTGTCAGATTCATCCATTTTGGAACCTATATTATCCAATTCACGAATTATAGAATCAAATTTAAGAAAATGGTCCTCTAATGCAAACATAATGCATTTTAAAGTAAACAACTTTCTTTTTAGTGTTAGTTTTGTAAATACGCTTTTTCTTTCAAATATATTTTCGAGCGCTTTCATCATTTCTTTAGCTGTTTTCGCATCTTTAATTATGTCTAGATGTTTATCAGTTAAACATTGAACAAGCGTAGATTTTGCCTTTGCATCTTTAATTGCAAATAACTCGCGTTCTTTTTCATCGACAAAATCATTAATTTCCTTTTCTAATGTTAGATGTATTTGTTTTTCTTCTAACAATAGTTTAACTCTAAATTTCCAGCTGTTGAAATTTGTACCAGTCAAAATTGGCAAATTAGAATTAATTACGCTCATTTTAAAATATATTTAAAGTTGTACTTACTAAACACGTTCTTGATATTTCTTTGTTATTATTTAAACTTCAGTCTCATAATCTGTTATTTTGTAGTTTATTTAACACATAAATATACTACAAATTAAGATAATATCTTATTTTATTATCTTTAAAAGGAAAACAAATATATTATAATAAGAGAATTATTTACAACACACTAAAAGGTAAACATTAGGGCTAATACTCTTTCCTTTGTTCTGTACTGCCAGGGTTGCTGAAACACATTTATTTTAACAACTGATAAGTCCGAAAAATAAAAAATTTGAACAAGAAACTTAACCCTGGAAGCTTTATTTATTATATAATTTTTTATATATATAATTATATATATAAAAATTATATTTATATAAAATTATAATAATTAAAATTCATATTTATAAAATAACGTTATATTTGTGTATAAACAGAATTACAGGAATAGTTGTTTCTCAATGTCAAAAGAGCGATTGAGAAAGTATGCCTTGAAATTCGAGTAAATTAGTTACAAAACTTATTGATAGATGGAGTGACGAGTCCATTGTCGGGTCTTACACGTCTGCGTTTCCTTTCTAGGTAATTTTAGGGATGAAAAAATAGTACAAATGGGACATTGTCTTGATTAATCAAGAATGGGTATTTGCCTATTTCTGGAATAATTAAAAATCAATGAATAATTGATATTAATTCCGATAGATGGCGGAAACTATCAGTAACTTTCAGTTTCACGATAAGGAGATGCCTTTTTCTTAATTTATCCACCTTATCCCAGTACAATTTGACATTTGTGCCATTTTTTTCACATTGTTTATGTTTCTTACGAGTCTTTATTATTATTATTATTTTTGAGACTTTGAGAATCTTCACTGTTTGAGATAAAGAATAGAAGCATCCAATTGAAATTGATATTTTGAAATCACAAACTTCAAAATTTCTCCTTGTAAGAGATATATTTTTTTTAATTTGAAAATTCCGTTTATATCAGCGAATGAAGAAATATTACAAAAGAAGGAAATATAATATGAGCGTCGTCAGCCACAGTCCCGTTTTCCTTATTTTACAGATCAGCTTCCGAGAACCCCTCACACCTGTGGTCCCCCCTGGGGTCCAGGGATGATTGACAGGTGTCCCTCCTTGATGGAGCTTCTTGACAATATTTTAGAAAGTCGCGGATATAGGTAGAACGGGAAGCTAGAATGCACTCCCCTAATGAGGGTGGCAGAAGCCATTGAAACGTAGAGAAGAAAATAGAAGAAAAATGATCGATGTATCTGTATTTATCAATGTTTTGGTCGAACAATAGATGCTCAAGATGTCAAGGTGCTACGTGCCGAAGAAAAACACTATATTATAAATTTAGCGACTTCTATATCTCTGTGGTATCTGATGCCACTTTTTTTTTCTTTTTTTTTATGTCTTGTAAGACAATTATCTATTTTTCTTAATTTAATGGATAGAAGATGTTCCAAGAATATACCAACTATACCAACTCTTTTAATTGGATAGCTTGCTGAAGGTATAAGCTGAATGTGCAATTCTCAACCTGAAACCCCAAACCACATCATTGACTGTATTGGCTGATCCATTAATGAGCTCTACTCATCACCATTAGACACCATCAAAAGTATCAAGCTCTACTAGCTCGATACCCTAATATGATTAAGTGGAGATAAGAAAGAAGAAGAAGAAGATTGGCTGAAGGATTCTTAGAGAAGTTGGTTCGTGCCTTTACGATTCTGGAAAAGGTGTTATGTCTTTGCGAAGGTCGATACATCTATTAACATGTGGAAGGCCAATAATATTTATTTTTAGTTCGTATTTAGTTCTTGCGATACCTAAATGGACATAGTCTCGATGATCATGTTATATAACAAACTTTTATCTATCCCCACTGCGATGAAAAAATATTGGGAGGGCTTTGTTTATTGATGAATCCTCCCCTTCATCACTGGTTAGCCCCTGCATCTGGAGACTTGATAGGGATCCTTTTTTTTGGGGGGGGGATGATGGTGTTTCCCAGTTTTTCCCTCGGCTCTTTAGCGTATGCAGCAGTGAAGCGAGCAGCGTAGTTGCATCATTTATTTATTTATTTATTTCAACACACAAACGCGATATCCCGGCTAGGGATAATTGCGTCGATTTACATTTTTTAAACAGAAACAGTTATAAAATTTTTACAAAAAAAAAGTAATCGAAATAAAAAGAGAAAAAAATATATATAAATTAGGAACCTGAACCTTTCAGGCTTGAAAGAAAATCATGAATATATATTTACAAAAATAATTAAACTTATGATAATTCTCTCTGCTATTTACAAATTGATATAGATCTACAACATTATTTATTGTCTGTTGTCTAGCGGTGAAGAAGAGTGGACATTCCAGCAGTAGGTGTCTCGAGTCCTGGAATTCGTTGCCACAATGACAGCTAGAGTCTTCACTCGCGCCAATTTTTGATAAAAATCCCTTAAAATTTCCATGGTTCGTTATAAATTGTGAATTATAATAGTTTGGTCGAAAATATTTCGGAATTGCATAAGGAAAGAAACTTTGAACAATGATGAACAAAGACTTTATTCGTTGACCCCACTGTGGAGAGCTGGAACGTGGTGCTCGACTATAGGTTGTAACACTTTCTCTACATTATATATTGTCATAGAATAATCTGTGGTCGCATACTCGCTTTATCATCATTAGTCACGTGAAGCTAAGTCAGCATTTTATTTGTAAATATTTTGTTTAGATATATCTCAGTTTATTATTTTTTTTTTTTGAAGATTGAAAATATATTAAATACTTCCCTAATTAAAATTACTTTGTTTAATGATTACTCTATGTTCTGGTCTCACTTATAATATTGATATTGACCAATTGAACATTGACATCAAGCCAACTTCCCAGGACAGGCAACATCTGGTGGAAACCCTGGACCTGATCCTGTATTCGCTGCAACAATATACATCGCATTAATTTCAACATTTGCTCGAACTTTCCACAAAAGTAAAGCTCCACAGTCACTGAAAGCCCCCCAACCACCATAGAGCTCTCGCCAAAATTATTTTTCTGGGCCACAGACTTCTCGACCTTCTCTCTCTCTCCATCGTTTACCATATCCCGCGTGTCATGTTGCAGTAAACTAGTCAGTGCTTCATCCAGGGTCACGACGGACTTTTATCTTGTCAGATGGTCTTCATACAGCTTCCTGCAATTGGTCTTCCAGTTTTATCAATGAGATGGCTTCAGGACGTGAAGAGATGCCATCTTACGTACAGTTTTTTTGAAGATCTTTGTGAAGGATCTTGTGAATTGTTCGTGCAGATGTATATGGACATCTCTCTTTGACTTGGAGGTTTCCATTTCGAGATCAAACCGTCAACTTTTCTTTATTAGGGCTTTAGTACGCACGTTACGTTTACTCACTTTAGGTAGTTTATCTTGTCCAGAATCTTTCCCTCTTCTCTTGCCTGTCGTCAAATTCCAAAATAATTATATGATACACTGTCAACTCACTGGACGAGGTCGTCCAGCGGCTGGTCGTAAAACTCCCTAATGTCTTGTGGAAGATCCCCGGGAAGGATCCACGTGAGAATATAAGAAATTTCCATTTATCTGATATAATATTGATGAACTAAACTTCGTCTTGTCTTGGTCGTGGCTGACACTCTTTAAAACTTTATTGTATTATATAGGATTATATGATCGCCACAAAGCCAACGCGTAGAAGTTTATATACATATGGGACTTTAGACTTATTATAATTATGGTACATGACAATCTAGTGTATTTTAGAATTTATATTATAAGGTTGTCCCAAATATTCGTGATATTCTTATTACTTGGCGTATAATATTATTACGGCGAATACATAATACAATTACTCTATACATAATACAAGGACATCATACGAGTACATAACAGCGAATAATATCGGTATTTCATTTTTTTGCAAGTGTTTACAAACTTTTGGAAAAATCTTGTACTACATATATTTAATGTTATATAATGCTATCCACAGAGTTTATTTCTTGAAAATACTTCATTTGCAGTCGCGTGAAGATATCGCGTGTTTAATCAAAACATTTAGAAAACAAAACAGACCTGGATGAAGAATGTCCCTCAAGTTCTATAAAGTATTTTATTTTAATTCGGAATAGGTTTTATTTATTAAGGGCAATAGAAAGTTGTTTATTATTTTAATTGAAATGAATAGTTTTTTCTGAAAAGTGTCACATATTAAGCCTGAATTTCCATAACAGTTATTTTAATGACTTTAAAGGTTTTTCATAGTAAGTCAGGAGAGAAATATATTTCTCTAATATTTGATAATATTTAAATTAGAGCGAAATTTTGATATATTTTTTTATTTGTGAACATTTGTTGAAGGAATATCCTTAAAAATGTGGGACGTTAACATTTTAAAAGCCTTTTTCATATAAATTCTGATGTACTTCAAAAAATCACACGTAATTCAGCCATTAATTTTGATGTCATCTAAGTGAATTTGCCATCATATTTCTTTGTTTGATATCAATTTCGATGGTAAATATTATCAAATATAATTTATTTATATATTTATTAGATATAATCTATCAATATTTATATATTATATATCATTCATATATAAATATATTTTAATAAAAATATCAAAATCATTGAGAGCCTCTCTATAAAAAATAACTCGTTTCCAACGGTCCAACAATGGGCCAGTCTGTTGGGAAGTGAGGTAGAAGGCGGGTCTGCTTTGAGACTCTGTCCGAATTTATTTGATTCCTCATATATTGAGGTTTGTCTTCCCCTCCCCAGACTCTTTGAGACGGAGTCCATAGCATCGGCAGACCAGTTCCTGGCAGGGCCTGGATCATTAGCTCGGCCGAGTCATCTCGAGCGAGTTGGATGCTCTGGTTGTGCCAGAAGAGTGGAATAGGGCTTCTACGGGAGGCGAAGCGCCACTATAAACAAAGGCTAACGCGCTGAGCAGGTACCTCCTGGGTGGCGTGGAAACCCTTTGCGATATATTCATTACCTGGTCTGGCGATGCATGGACTTCTTGAGGATAAGAAATAATAATAATAAAAGGAAGAAAATATTAATATCACATCGCTATATTTCTGATTTCCCTCAACTCAATGGCTGTTAAATGATAAATGAAATTGGAAAAACTCTAGAACCATTTTATTAAATTCCATGGAGTATTCATGGTCGCCATCTAATTGGCTCATGCCTAATTCTAATCCATTTTAAGTTAAGATATAAACATGTGCAGTATTTTGATTATGCAGGTAGTTGACGTTTTAAGCTACAGGGAAATCAGGGCAATTTTTAGTATATATATGTTGAATAATAAAAAAAAGAGGAGCCAAAAACTTCACAGTGGGCTCCCCATCCAACATGCAGTCAGGGCCGGAAGTGAAGGCGCACTAGCCTGAAAACAAATAAAGACCACACAAATGAGGGAACATGGTTACCTCGGTTTAGGGGTGGTTCCCGGGAAAGATGAGACTGGGACCGCTCTGGACTACATGACTACTTTCTTGGTGTGTCTGTCTGGATACCTCCTCATCTGGGTCTCCTTGTCTGGACTTCCCTGTCTGGGCTCAGCCCCAGTTTATATCCTAATTGTGACGTCAGAGAGGGAGAACGTCCGCGTCCAATCAGGGACTGCCATGACTATAAATCTCTCTTGTTTATACTATCCTTCCCAGCTCACCGTCCCTTTCTATCCTGGGTATCCATTTTATTGAGGCCATTTTGTAGATACATATGAGTTTGAATTTATACATCATAACAACATATACAATACGACAGATATGTCATAATACCGATTCCTTTAGCTACTTTTTAAAGTATACCTGATCCATTTAATCATATTGTAGCAAAGTATTTATTATTTTATTAACATAGTATCATTTTTTATGTTTATATTTTGCTGCTCTGTAAACTTCCCTCATTGCTTATCTTTTTTTTTTATCATTCATAGTTTGTTCTTGCCTTAAAATAAATTTATGTATAATTCTGAAATTTGTCTTCTCTAATTTTCCACTTGTCAATATTTATTGCAATTTTTCTACTCAAAGGAATAATTTTGCATGTCATCTTTAAAGGCAAATAAATAATGGGACGAAAACAGCTTAGAGAGAGAAGGAAGGAGTCTTCCAAGTAACCTGCAGAGGTTAGGAGAGCTTGACACATCTCAAACCAAGAGGACAGGATTTCCCCTTCAGATACGAGATGAATAGAAATAGTTTCCCCACGAATGATAAAGGTTTAAACATAGCTTTTTTCTCTCTATCAGTTGAGTTGTTGACTGCTCTCACCCAGTTGGATCTGACTCATCCTTCCTCGACACTCATCTGTTTCGCCTGTCACGATTCTCCGTACATCGCCTTTCAAGATATACAAACACCCTATATGACATATATAATACACCTACATAATTTTCATTTGTAAAGTTTCAGCTCAACCCCTCCGAAGATTCTAAACTATATATATATATATATTGAAGTGAGGACCAGTCAACCCTGACTGAGACCTCGATGGTGGACACCCATCTCTTCAGGAACCGGGTAAGGCGCGGGCGTTTCAGTGCGCGACGGGCCGAGTGGGTGGTGAATCTGGTGAATGGTGTGGTCATCCCGCGCTGGACAATGGCCTCAGCCAGACAGGGCTCCCGGAAGCTTGCCTGGAGGTTCTTAGCTACCATCTTCCGACAGAAGGCTGCAAGGGCTATGGTGTCAGCGATGACCGGAGCGCGTAGGGCGGACGATGATGATGTCGCCCAGGTCCTGGACTCGACCCAGCACGTGGGGGCCAGGAAGTTTGGTGGGCGGAAGAACCGACAGCTCCCGAGAATGGGGAGATCCCGCAGCTGGGTCGTGGGGGGCCATCGGTGGTCAAAGCTCAAGATGCTCGAGATTTCTTCATCAATTCTCAGCAGCTGGAGACGCCGGGCTGGAGTTGGGTGCCGTCAGGTGGAGGTGTCAGCCAGGTATTCACAAGAAAAAGCCATTTTTCCTATATCCATTAGGTCAAGGCCCCCATGACCTCGGGCCATGAGTGTAGTTCACACTTTGTTATATCGTGTCTCTTCAATAAAAGTACTGTAATTTCTTTCAGAGTTATTGTCTGATTCCCGATATACATGCTAAAAGGTACAACTTCCTTAAGTTTTGTCCATGAATGTAGTTCACACTAGATGATCTCGTGTGTCTTCAATAAAGGCCACTGTAATATATTTCAGAGTTATTGTCTGAATCCAGATATATAATCTAAAAAGGTACAACTTCTTTAAGTTTTCTCCATGAGTGTATATTTATTTTAAGTGTGTTTAATTTATCTCTATGCCTCAAAACCTGCATTTCTTTAAAAACTACATTCAAAAATGTTTAATTCAGTTTAACCTGAAATATATTCGGAATAACGAAAAAGGGATCGTATATATATTTATATATTCTCTAAGATAAGTTTTTTGAATAAAAATATTCTAAATATCGAACATTTTGAAGTGAGGATTAGCAGCCGAAGGAAGAGAAAAAGAAGATCATGAAGAAGCAACTATCAACCGTCTGCTTTCCTTGAGTAATTCGCCCAATCCTGATTTCATATTCCAAAATAAGCTTTTATTAGTTTCTAAATACCATTCCAGAGCGTTTTCCTCAATCTTTTGGCTTTATTCTTTATTAAAAACACTGGTTTGAACATTTTTGCTAACATAGAGAAAAAGACCACGAAAGAAACTGACAAAATATACTAAATCGAACAAGGATTTAGACCGTTTAGAATATGTTAAAACAAAGAATAAATATACGTCGGTTATCAATATTGTTAGGAGAGAGGAGCGCGGCTCGAGGCGGGTGCTCACGTGTCACTGTTAAAAACCTTTTTGTTTTGGCTACATCTTTTCCCGTGGACTTAACGATAACTTTTCTAAAACTTATTTCAAATTTCATGTATAATTATTTTTACATCATTTAGTTTTGTATCATTATTTACTATAATTTCCTATCGTTCAATTATTATACTTTTTGTTCTTAAAGATTATTTAAGACAATAATCTTTAATTAGAAAGTGCTTTGCCTCCAAACTTTTGGTTGGTGAATAAACGTTAAAAAGACTTCACGAATGTTTCTTCCCAGTACAGCAGGTCACCAGCGCAACACTGGTGGAGATGCTGTTTCCAACCCAAGAAGAAGCAGGCGAACACAAGGCCTGCCACCAGTTAGATCTTTTAGCGCCTCGCCAACAAGACGCATTGATCCTGAAGATGCCGCCTCGTGGAATAACAACGTCTTTTTCTGTCAGCCACCACCTCCAAGCCTAGAATTTTTCGGAGGGTATTCTGAAGAGGACCCAGCAGAGTGGCTAGAAGAACTCGAGCTTTTAGCAAGACAGCAGCGATGGCCCGAGGACGTGATGCTGGCATATGCCAGAAGTTACCTGAAAGGTCCTGCAAAAAAATGGGCAAAGCTAAACACCCCCCAAATATTTTCAAATTGGACAACCTTTAAGAAAACACTGATGCAAGATTTTAAGATTGCAGATACGACAAAATTGAAATTAATCATGGAGCTCCAGAATAGAGTACAAGGATATAATGAATCTACTCTAAGATACGCTGAAGATGTACTCAACTTGTGCAACAAGGTAAACTCTAAAATGTCCGCTGAGGATAAAATTTATTATATGAAAACTGGTCTGAACAAATATCTCTCGCTCTTCGTATTAATGACACCTTGCAGTACAGTTAAAGAATTCTTGGAACTAGCAAGACGCATTGATCAACATCTGGTTGACTTCGAACAGAGAAGAAGCTGCAGACAAAGATCTAATCCTATCCAACCATTTCAAACAAGAAAATATAATTATAACAACTATAGAGGTTCAGCACGACCTTCAAACGAGAAACCCCAAATATCGAACGAGCGCCCAACTGACTATGGAAGGCAAAATATAATTCCGAGTAAATTCGAGGGAAAAAGAATAATTGAAACTAGAGCAGGAACAAGTGGCGTTAATCTGCGAAATTCACCCCCACCTCAACAAAATCGCAACAACGAGCAAAGATCCACACGTCCTAATACTTATTATCGAAGACAGTATCAGGTTGACAAAAGAATCTGTTGGAACTGCTCGGAACAAGGACATATTTCGAGGTATTGCCCGTATAAGCCCCAACACCAAAACTACAATATCAGACCTATCCGAAGACAATATACGAGGTCTATAGACGAACCAAATTCACCACATGAGGAATACCTAAAGAATTGTAGAGGCATCGAGGATAGCGAGCGAGAGGATCCAGATTTCGACATTCATAGTGAGGAAGACTTCCCTACTCTAGGGGTAGCTTCAAAAAAACTAATTAAGTCAAAAGGATCGCAACTCTCCGGTGATAGAATAAATTTAATTGTAAATCTTCAGAAAAACAAAACCATTCTCATTGTAATAAAAGGAATGCCAATAGAAGGACTGATAGACACCGGAGCAATGATCAGTTGCATTGATGAGGAACTTGTTAAGAAGCTCGAATTAAATATCATACCCGATAAAAATCTAAAATTAAAATCAGCAGATAATCAAAAACTCAATGCAATAGGGAAGTCAAGAGTTAAATTTAAAATCAATAAGAAAGAATATGAAATAGAAATGATTATCTTAAAAAAATGCAACCCTGTAATAATCTTTGGAGATGACTTTTTAAGTCAAAATAAAGCACTAATAAATTGTCAAAATAATACTTTGTGGGTGGAATCCCCAAATATATTTGACCAAAATAAATCAAATTTAAGATATGCTCATATAGCTGAGGATAAAATCATTCCTGAATATTGTTTATGTTTAGTAAAAGGATATAGTAAGACTAGCATTACAGGCAGAGAAATACTAATTGAGAATATTCCTTCTCTGACAACCAAATATAATCTTATAACAACCAGATCCCTATTGAATAATACGAAGAAATATTTGACCATATGGATTTTAAACGGTACGAACAAACCTGTAAAACTTTTCCGGAACACGAAGATAGGAATACTTTCGGAGGTAGACAGACTGTACCAGACGGGGAACCAAAGAGTAGCCTCTATTAGAGCTGATTTTGATATAAATCCTGGGTTATGTCCGGAAGAACGCAGCCAGGTTTTGACCCTCCTTAGTGGATATGGCGAGATGTTCACTGCGCCGGATGAGTATAAGGGTAGAACACATCTCGTTAAACACCAAATTAAAACAACGAGCGATATCCCCATCAGGAAAAATCCTTACAGAGTATCTTTAAAAGAACGGAATATAATTAGTGATCAAATAAACAGTATGTTAAAAAATGGAATTATTTCACATTCCTCAAGTCCATGGGCATCCCCTATAATTCTAGTGAAGAAAAAGAATGGAACATTTAGATTTTGCGTGGATTATAGAAATCTGAACTCAGTCACAGTAAAAGACCAATATCCACTACCGCGCATAGATGACTGCTTCGATTCCCTTCATGGCGCCAGGTACTTTACTTCACTCGACCTTTGCTCAGGCTACTGGCAAGTAGAGGTGGAAGAACAGGACCGTGAAAAAACAGCCTTCATCACTCCTGATGGACTTTATCAATTTAATGTTCTACCTTTTGGATTGTGTGCAACGGGCCAGCAACTTTCGAGAGATTAATGGATACTGTTCTTAGAACCCATAAGTGGAAAATATGCCTCTGTTACCTCGACGACGTCATCATATTCTCAGAAGATCTACATTCCCATTTGAACAGATTGAAGACAATCTTAGAATGTTTGAAAACAGCAGGATTGACACTCAATGCTTCGAAATGCCGATTTGCATATACCGAGCTTCTTATTTTGGGACATGTCGTTTCAAATGAAGGAATCGCGCCAGACCCAGAAAAAATTATAAGTATACGAAAATTTCCAACGCCCAGAACCGTCAAAGATGTCCGAGCTTTTCTTGGACTTTGTTCATACTATAGAAGATTTATAAGAGAATTTTCAAAAGTTGCATTGCCTTTACAGATTTTGACCCGCAAAAACCATTCGTTTGCATGGGGTAAAGAACAAGAGTTGTCATTTAATTCATTGAAAAACAAACTCATCTCTCCTGAAGTATTAACGCATTACGATCCAAATAATCTATAGGCCTCCACACAGACGCAAGCGACCAAGGACTTGGAGCAGTGCTTGTTCATTTAAACGAAAACACTAAAGAGCGTCCAATTTCTTATGCAAGCAGGACATTACAGAAAGCAGAAACCAACTACTCTACAACCGAGAAAGAATGCCTAGCTATCATATGGGCGATTAAAAAATTTAGACCATATCTTTACGGAAGAAAATTCACTATATATACCGATCACCATAGTCTGTGCTGGATGGCAAAAATGAAAAACCCTGCAGGGCGATTAGCGAGGTGGTCACTAGAACTACAAGAATATGATTTTGCCATTAAATACAAGTCTGGAAAAACTCATCTAGATGCAGATGGATTGTCACGATGTCCTATCCCGGAAAGAATTATTTCCACAATTATGAGGAACATGATTATGATTCTTATATAAAAAAGATCGATAATTTGGTAAATCAGAATCCAAACAGCTATGGAGAGAACTTCACCAAATTTAAAAAGAAATTATTCAAGAAAAATCCTTCTGTGACTGGCGATCCTTGGTTGTTGATAGTCCCGAAAAACAAACAGAAAGAGCTCTTAGAAAATATGCACGACCATCCAACATCAGGTCATATGGGCATTAAAAGAACTTACAATCGTTTAAAGAGCAAATATTTCTGGCCCTCAATGCTTAAAACTGTGGAAGAATATGTATCGAGTTGTCCTGAACGCCAGTTTCGCAAGACACCTTCCCAATTGCCTCAAGGACTGTTGCAGCCGATTCCACCAGCTTCAAGACCTTTTGAGAAAATGGGAATAGATTTGATGGGGAGATTCCCGAAATCTGGAAGAGGAAATAGCTGGATCCTGGTATGCACAGACTATTACTCCAGATATATCGAGACAGCGGCATTACCCCGCGGGACGGCGGAAGAAATTGCAGACTTTTTCTTGCAAAAGGTGGTATTACGACACGGCGCACCCAAAACAGTTATATCTGATCGGGGTAGTTGCTTCTTGAGCAAACTATTCAAAGAAGTTCTAAAGATATGCAATACGCTCCATAAGAAAACGACGAGTTATCATCCCCAGACTAACGGCCAAACGGAGAGAATGAACCGTACACTCGCTGATATGATGGCCATGTATATCGACGAGAGACATCAGAATTGGGACGAGATACTTCCATTCGTAACTTTCGCCTATAACTCGTCCATACAGGATACTACCGGCTATTCACCATACTTCCTAATCCACGGACGAGAGCCATTGACCTTCTTAGATTCGACTTTTGATATGCCAGAGCTCTCTAAGCACAAAGACTATGACGAATATGTATCGAACCTATTAGAAATAATAGAAGATGCAAAAGAAATATCCACCTCTAAAACAATAGCCAGACAGAATAAATCCAAACAGTTATATGATAGAACTCACAGAGAAGTTAAATATGCCATCAATGATCTGGTACTGATTTGGACACCAATAAGGAAAGTAGGAAGAGCGGACAAACTACAAAGAAGATACATCGGTCCTTACCAAATACTGCGACAAACATCACCAGTAAACTACGAAGTCATCGAAATTGCAGAGGGAAAAAGGAAAAAGAGACAAATAGTACATGTGACAAGAATGAAGCCATATAATCCCCAGACTTGAGGACAAGTCTTTTTCAAGAGGGGGAGTAATGTTAGGAGAGAGGAGCGCGGCTCGAAGCGGGTGCTCACGTGTCACTGTTAAAAACCTTTTTGTTTTGGCTACATCTTTTCCCGTGGACTTAACGATAACTTTTCTAAAGCTTATTTCAAATTTCATGTATAATTATTTTTACATCAT
Organism: Cordylochernes scorpioides; assembly: GCA_030710605.1. Classification (NCBI taxonomy): domain Eukaryota; kingdom Metazoa; phylum Arthropoda; class Arachnida; order Pseudoscorpiones; family Chernetidae; genus Cordylochernes; species Cordylochernes scorpioides. Next base: position 81,298,592 of record CP092865.1, on the reverse strand, counting down.
TTAGTTTTGTATCATTATTTACTATAATTTCCTATCGTTCAATTATTATACTTTTTGTTCTTAAAGATTATTTAAGACAATAATCTTTAATTAGAAAGTGCTTTGCCTCCAAACTTTTGGTTGGTGAATAAACGTTAAAAAGACTTCACGAATGTTTCTTCCCAGTACAGCAGGTTACCAGCGCAACAGTATTAAAAAGGAAAAATACGCTAACCTATGTACGGTTGGGCCACTGGACATGTGTCGGACCTGAAGGCTGTTGTTGGATTCTGTTCTACCTAGAGTATAGGAGCTCCATCTATGATTTCTTCCTGTGATGAATCTGTATGAGATCGGTGGTCTTAATAAAGCTGTATGTGTGTGTATTCTGTTATAACGTCGGGCCTGGAGGTTGTTGTTGGGTACTTCGCTACATGGAGTATAGGAGCTTCATCTATGCTTCTTTCCTGTGGTGAATATATATAAGACCGGTGGTCTTAATAAAGCTGTGTGTGTAATTAAAACACACCATATAATTACTAATGGATTAAATTATTCAGAAAATATTCTTCACCGAATGCGCATTGCACTTAGAAGAATTTGAATTCATCATGAACAAATGCACTCTCTACGGTGCTAAGATTTTGCCCTATGCTATAGGCCTACCTATATGCACTAAAGAGACCATTTCATCAGAAACCTCATAAGAAAGGCGCCCAAGTCTACAAGATATCTGTGGTTAGAGTGCCTAGTTTCATCGAATTACAGAGGCCGGAGGGGATCGGTGGAAGGATGGTCTAAACCATTGGTTTTCGACCGCTACGACCCGGGATCGAATCCCGCATTGGGCACTTTTTTCTAATTGAAAAAAATACTCCAATGGCCCCCGATTCTTGCAAAATTCCATCTCCGACAGCGAGTGTAAGTAACCAAATGGGCTTTGGCACTACCCACTATGATTATCGTGTCCTGTACCCCGTGTACTAGGAATAATAAGCGATAGAACTCTTCCTCTTTAGATAATCAAATAAAGTAAAGCACGAAGGAAGATGAGTTTCTATGTAATGGAACTCATCTTCCTTCGTGCTTTACTTTATTTGACTAGGAATAATAATAAAAAATAGATAAAAACAGAGGACGGGAATTTATTCCTATCAAAGAGTTGCATAAATTTGTAATTTCAAAGGAAATATGCAAAAAGGTTATTAATTTAGTAAAATAAAGCTTCCAGGAACAAGTTTCTTGAATAACTTTTTTATTTTCAAGTTTTCGGACTTATCAGGCCTTCAACAGAATTATCACATTAACTTATCACGAAATGAAGGATAAATGAAGGTTAATATAAATATATGTAAAATAATAAAACAATAAAAGGTCAGGTGTTGGTATTAATATCAAAAAGGACATTCTGATCAAGAACACATGAGCTTTTTAGATTTACTTACATAAATACAACAAGCCTTTCACTGGGGACCAATGCCTTAAACAGGATTCGCCCAGGTACATAATTGCTTAGAAAAGATGAGTTAGTTATTTACAGGTAATCGTTCATTTACATATCCATTTATTTATTACCAGTTGCAAATAAGACACGCTATATCCGATCTGGATAATTAAGCGTGAAACTATTTACAATATAATTGTAGTAGAGTAGGTAACAGAATTGTCAAAAAGAAAATAAACAATTAACAAAAAGAGCATTGAATAAACATTGAATACAATATCTATTTACATACGTCTCTATTATCTCAATGTTTGTTCTCTTGCACAGCCCTGTAAAACTGTACAGGACCAATGTATTGGATCCATTCTTTGTCATCCTAGACAGCAAAGCCTCCAGAGCAAGATGATTTGATACAATTATATGCAAAAGAAGTTCCCTTTCACTTATTAGCTTGCATGGATAAACAAGATGCATTAGCGAACATAATGTGATTTAAAAGGAACCAACTGATTAAAATTTTTTATGTTTCATTAAATATTTCATCTCTTCCCTCAATATAAGCTAATCCTACTCCTGTGCTTTTATTTTGTCTCATATCAATCTAATTGTTCAATGGTATAACTGAAATATGTATTTTCTCATTTTTAGTGCATTTTTCTCCCCCTTTCAATATCATTAATATTTAAAATATGTAAAAATAAATCTGTATATATAAAAATAGTATATATCATCAATTTATTATCGTGATACTCCTGTTAAAGGACTGATAAGTCCGAAAAATAAAAATTTTGAACAAGAAACTTAACCCTGGAAGCTTTATTTATTTTATAATTTTATTGTATTTTTTATAATTAAAAATTATATTTAAAATTAATAATTGAAATTCATATTTATAAAATAACGTTATATTTATGAATAAACATAAATACAGGTAAAGTTGTTCCTCAATGTCAAAAGAGCGATTGAAAAGGTATGCCTTGAAATTTTAGTAAATTACAGTATAACCTCGTTAATTCGACACACCCCAATTCGACACTCGGCGATAATTCGACCATGTTCCGATGTCCCGACCTCCGGCCTATCAAATAACAAACCGTAATTCGACAGTATCGATAATACGACAGTTCCGATAGTTCGACCATTTTAAAATTCGAATTTCGACAGTTGAATGTTATTTTACATGCAACTTTACCGCTAAACGGTATTACGGCGGGCGCCGATCGGATCGCGCCTGCGCACTTTTGGTTTCTGGTTAGTTTAAGTTTCACTTTGCAGTGCCGTTGCGCAATTTCGCGGATGTTATTGTTGTTTTTTTACGCGGGAATTTCGGCATCATGCGCTAACTAATAATAATTTTTATTTTTTTTATTTTTAACATTGAAATATTTTAGCTATTTTTAAATTTATAAATAATTTCTTTTTAAATAAATAAATCTTTATACAATGTAGCCACAATGAATATGATAACATTTTATTTCAATATTCCATTTCTGTGTTATTATAAAAGATTTAAACACAAAATCAATAACACCTGCAGCAGCAGTGGATGCCTTTAATACATTAAAATTTATTTATTAAAAGACATTTCAGAGGAAGAAAGGCATGCATGTTTTTTCAAAATGCCATCTGGAATACATCCTGAATTGGATTTCAGTGCAAAAACAGATATCTATAAATGAATTTTTTAAAAGATCTCTTCATGATTATTTTAAAATAATATTTTAAAATTTTCTTTTTATATATTTACCATATTTATTTCCTTTCAACTGCTATATTTTTCAATTAGAATAAAATATTATTTAATATATTATATTTAATATTTTAATGTCTGTAGAGTTAATATTTGATTATATTACTGAAAAGAAACACATTGCCAATAAATTTATTTGTCACAATTATTTATGTTTCTAAAATATGTATTAATGCCATTTTGTCACTGATACTAAAAGTTAATCATGAAAATAAAATAAAAACACACAATGGTTTCAATTAATATCATTAATTTATATTACAAGGCTATTTTAAAAAAAATATTATTTTAGCGAGTTAGATGATTACCTAATCATATAACCTTAATTCAACACTTCCTTTAATTCAACCGAAAGTTCTGATCCCTTGGGGTGTTGAATTAAAGAGGTTCGACTGTAGTTACAAAACTTATTGATAGATGGAGTGACGAGTCCATTGTCGGGTTTTACATGCCTGCGTTTCCTTTTTAGGTAATTTTATGTATGAAAAAATAGTACAAATGGGACATTGTCTTGATTAATCAAGAATGGGTATTTGGCCAATTATGGGATAATTAAAAATCAATGAATAGTTGATATTTATTCCGATAGATGGCGCAAGCCATCAGCAACTTTCATTTGCACGATAAGATGCTTTTTTCTTAATTTTAAGTATCTTTCGCGTATCTCTATGCCTATATATGCCTGAGTACCATCCTCTTTCCTTTTGGTCTAATCTTTAAGGTTTTCATTCCTCCTAATTGGGTTCATTAAATTAATATATTATTTTATATCGTGTCCTCCAGTTTTACACTAGATTGTTTTTAAAATAGGGAAAATAGAGGGAAAAAACTTATCTTTCTCTAATTAGCTTAATTTTATATTTGGAAAATTATTATCATGGTTCTGTCTTTGCTCTTTTCTATAAACCTTTATCTTCTCTTAACGGTATTATTGATATATATATATATAAATGTAATAAGAGATGCTGTCGACTTATCTGTGATGAGATCCTGTCGACTCATGTAATGATATGAGAGAATTCCAGTAGCTTTTGTAGAGATCCTGTCGACTACTGAAATAATGTTGAAGTCCTGGTAGCTCTTGTTGTACTGTGTTGACCAAGAGGAACAGTCAGGATGTAGAGTTTTCCAGTACCTCTCTGCACCTTGGAAGACCTTTAAAAGTTCTCACAAAATACAGGCAGTCGTGGTCGAGGCAGAGTGGAAAAGCTTGGGGATATCCATACACAAAAAACGAAGACACAGTTGCACTAAGAAAGTTCCGTTAACAGATAAAAGCTGAGCTAGGAGCGCAAGATGGAGATAGACGAGTTCTTCCTAACTACATGTTGGATGAGATCGACATAACATACGACCGACACGGCTTGCACTAAGGGTGAACTAAACTAAACTGAACTGTACTGAGCTGTCAAGTCCCTGTAAAAGTGATGTATTTATAGTTTAAAAGACGGGGGGGGCCTTATGTGACAGGGGCGTTTGAGAAAGGGCGCCTTTACCTGTCCAGGTGTGAGAGGGGTCTCTGCATTCCACCACATGTGACAGTGTGGGTGGCCTGTCGTGGGAATTGTGAATCTACCTGATTTATGACTTCCATATTTAGACTCTGTTGTTTTGGCAATACTATGCTCGATCTCTGCTTTAGCTCAACTCTTAAATCTATTACAGATTTTATTTATTTATCCACTTTGTACAAATTACATTACATAGGGCGATGCGATGACACAGATTAATCATGCGCATAATTATTTATAGATGTGTATCTATATACAACATGACAATCTTATTATAAGTTATCTACACAGTATGGGGTTGTTGGTTTAAATTACCATAGATGGTCCCGGGAGTGAAAGGGTTTATCCAGGTTTAGGCAGGTAAAGCCTCTCTAACACAGGTAAGTAATTAAAATTTCTTTTAATTAATTTAAACTGTGAGGGTTAAAAAGGGCTATAACAAGATGATATTTGTTGGATATATAAAAGTGAAATAAAAATGACATTTTGTTTGATTAACAAAAAAGATGATTAAAATGAAATGATGACATAAAAATTCACATTCTAAGAGAATATTGGTGGGCGTTGGACAGGGTTAGTAGTTAAAGAATAAGCAATTGTGAGATTTACACATGCAATCAAATACTTAGGTCCAGGTGCAAAGCGAGGATATGGACTTGAGCGTCTTCCTAGGCAATGTTTCACCTGTGATCCTGTATAGGGTAACAGTGCTTTGTCACAATTGTAGTGTTATTGGGTTCAAAAGTTGTTGAAGAAAATGTAATTGTTAGAAGTGCCCATGTAAACCAAATACTCAGATCCAGGTGCAAAGCGAGGATATAGACTTGAGCTGTTTTCCTTGGCAATGTTTCACTTGCGATCCTATATAAGGGTTACAGTGTTTTGTCACAATTTTAGGATTATTGGGTTAAAAGTTGTTGAAGAAAAGTTGCTTATTAATATGATTGAGAAAGGAGTGAAATAGAGCCATGCGATAAGTAGAATTGTAGCGACAGTAGGTGATCTGACTTGACTCGAAATCAAAGGTTGAATGTGGTCCGCTAGAGCTGAAAAAAAAAATTGAAAGTTGAAAAAAGTGAACGCTTTGTGTATGCGTTGGTGATTTGCTCTGCGGATGAAATGAAATAAACTCTTGAAGCTTGTTCAGACCAGAAGTTTGGATTTGTAAGTCTGGGGAACTGTGTTCAAGGCGTTTGTTGAATTACGAAATCAAAAAATAAATTGTCAAGCAGTGCTGTCGTTTTTCTACATTGACGTGACGCAATGACTGAAAAGATAGTGATGAAAAATATAGGGGATTGGTTAAAGAATATGATTGTTGAAAACGATTGTTGTAGATGCCCGATAGTGGATGATAAACTTTGTCAGATAATAAAGGTATTCACACAAATAAAATATAGTGAATAGAAATATAGAAATATGATTGCGGGTACAAAAAGTGTAAGTGGACAAAATTAAACCTGTAATATATGAAATATATAATAAATAATAAAATAAAAATAATTTTTGAAACAATTAGATGTTTTACAATATTAAAATAATATCATGAAAAATAAAAGTAAATTTGATTAAAGTTTTTTTTTTTTTTTTGTTCAACGTTGGATTAAAAATTTGTTTATATAATTGAAAGGTAAAAATAAGAATAATTATTCAAGATTTTATACAAATAACAATATAATTAAATATTATTATAATGATTAGATAAATGTTAAGTAGTGGGAAATTGAACAATATTGTCTCTTTTGAAGAAAGGTTACAATTGTTGTGTGTAGATCATATCCCATTGGTAAACATTGGTGTTTTTATGACTCCCTGAAACTGGGAATATGTGAAATGATCTTTTCGTTTGTCCTCAATGCTGGTATGTAGAGAATGATTTCTCTTTCGCGTTAAAAAGTCTATATAAGACTTAACCAAATTGTTTTAATTGGTGTTATCAATTAACATGTAAAATGTTTAAAGTATGTTGTGTTGTGATACCTCGTTGGTGAGATTTGTGAGATTCTCGAGGAAATCTAAATGAGTAGTGTGACACATGTGTTCAAAATGGCGTCACGAAGCTAGCGGTCAAGATGATCTGCCTTGAGGGGGAAGAGAGGGCATGTCAAGGGGAGTGACGTCAAAAAGGGAGTCCACTTCCTTTTTTTCACGGAAATTCTATTTTTGGGGTGGTCACACGTGCGGGGTGTTTATTTTCTGTCTTACTTGAAACTGACTTTCTCCTTTTGTTGAGTTGGCAATTTACTGTTATAATTGAAAGATATGATTTTCTCGGTGTTTGTAGTTGTTGTGTTTCGAAGTTAGTTAGACTTAGAAAAAATGTTATTCAGTGATGTCAGGTTTAGATGTGTGGCGAAAGTTCGACTTTCGACGTGGATACGTTTTGGGGTGAGATGTGGTGTCACAGGCGTGAAGGCGTCTTTGGCCTGAAAAGTGAAAAAGTTTTGTGGTGTGGCACTGTGACACGAAGTGAGAAATGTGAATGAAAAGGTGTCACGTGAAGTCTTAGTTTGGTACAAATCTAACCTGTTTCACCATGAATAACAAATTTAATAAAGTCATGGGTGGTTGTTGTATGAAACACATCGAGAGAATATTTGACTGTTAGTGGATGTGGCACGCTTAATGTGAAATTATTTTATTGTGGCGACGAGATATAGAGCTAAGTGGAGCTCGAAATTGGATTTGTGTGTTGAGTCGCGCACTAATAATTGTTGCCAATTTGAGATAGTGATGCGCGGGTGTTGTAAGGTTTTTTGAAAGAAATGTGTTGATGACCAATCATGCATGTAAAGCATGTAAAAAGGAAAAGACGAGGGAGTGTATTTATCCTCGAATATTAACGATTGTAATCGTTTTGGAAGGCTGTCACTTAAATTAGCTACTGGCGGTGAAGTGGAGTGAATCTTTATTCCTAACTTGTTTTGGGAAAGATAGTTGTTTTCCCTAGTGGTGTTTTTGAAGATATTGTATCTTCCGATTTTTTGCAATTAAAAAAAAATGCGTTTCACCTATGTTAATTTATATTTAAAATTTGAATATACTTTTTAAATTGTTGATTATGATAATTAAAATGATTCTTATAAAAGGGCAATGTCGTGAGAGTTACAAATAATTTGAATTGGGCGCTTACTTAAAATGTTGAACATTACCAAATTTTAAGAATTGATAAAGATATTGGTCTTTTGATATAAAGATAACTAATAAGTAAAACAAAAATAAGTTGAGAATTATGATGAATGAGAGATTTTTTTTTTTTTAATAATAATAATGATTTTTTTTTTTCAAGTTGTAGATTTGGATAGTACCATTTTAGATAAATTTAAGAACGACATGTAAGATTAGTAAAAATGGTAAAAAAGCGTGATGGGCGAAAATTTTTTTTTTTTTTAAGTAAAATTGAGAGTAATAACTTGAAATTTATAATCTGATTAAAAATTAAAGTAAATTTGATAAATGATAGTGTGAAAGTTTTAAAAATTGAATAAAAAATGATATAAAAAAAGGTAAAAATTGATTTTAAATGCTTAAAGTGAAAATATAAATACAAAATTTATAGGGAATCAAGTTTTGAACTTGAGGATAAAGTTAAGGTAGGTTTTTTTAAAAACTTACAGTTGTGTGAAAGTTCAGTCAGGAAACTTGGTCTTGGCTTGTATTCCTGCTGACGTTGAAGACGCTCCATGTAGAGCTTGTAGACGCTTGTAGCTTCTGTGAAGTTGATTGTGGCTTGTTGCCTTGAGCATTGTCTCGACGATGTCAAGTCGAAGGTGGAGAACTTCTCACAGGGTTTGGGTACATCGCTGCTTGGTTTCCATGACTTGCGGGAATTTCGGGGCTGTCGTTGGCGTGGTCAGCTTGTTTCCGGCGTTGGCGATCGGTTAGCGGGTATGCGGAAGTCCGTTGGGGCGGCGTTTCTTCCGTAAATACCTCTTTTTGGGGAAGAGATTGCTTTGTCGTTTCGTTGGAATGGTAGGTTTGTTCCTCCATCTTTGCACTTTCTCGCTTCTATCTGAACGGTCTTCTTACCTTCTTCGTTGTGTCATCCTTCGTTTTGGTCATCCTGTCGGCTTAAATGTAATGATGAGTGCTGTCGACTTATCTGTGATGAGATCCTGTCGACTCATGTAATGATATGAGAGAATTCCAGTAGCTTTTGTAGAGATCCTGTCGACTACTGAAATAATGTTGAAGTCCTGGTAGCTCTTGTTGTACTGTGTTGACCAAGAGGAACAGTCAGGATGTAGAGTTTTCCAGTACCTCTCTGCACCTTGGAAGACCTTTAAAAGTTCTCACAAAATACAGGCAGTCGTGGTCGAGGCAGAGTGGAAAAGCTTGGAGATATCCATACACAAAAAACGAAGACACAGTTGCACTAAGAAAGTTCCGTTAACAGATAAAAGCTGAGCTAGGAGCGCAAGATGGAGATAGACGAGTTCTTCCTAACTACATGTTGGATGAGATCGACATAACATACGACCGACACGGCTTGCACTAAGGGTGAACTAAACTAAACTGAACTGAACTGTACTGAGCTGTCAAGTCCCTGTAAAAGTGATGTATTTATTGTTTAAAAGACGGGGGGGGACCTTATGTGACAGGGGCGTTTGAGAAAGGGCGCCTTTACCTGTCCAGGTGTGAGAGGGGTCTCTGCATTCCACCACATGTGACAGTGTGGGTGGCCTGTCGTGGGAATTGTGAATCTACCTGATTTATGACTTCCATATTTAGACTCTGTTGTTTTGGCAATACTATGCTCGATCTCTGCTTTAGCTCAACTCTTAAATCTATTACAGATTTTATTTATTTATCCACTTTGTACAAATTACATTACATAGGGCGATGCGATGACACAGATTAATCATGCGCATAATTATTTATAGATGTGTATCTATATACAACATGACAATCTTATTATAAGTTATCTACACAGTATGGGGTTGTTGGTTTAAATTACCATATATATTATTTTAGAAGCTTCAAAAACTGCTTTTTTTTTTCAATTTTCATTTGCTCTAACATAAAATAAATTCGGAAATCGAATAGGTCTTCAAAATAATAAAATATTTTTAAATATTGGACATCCTGAAATCAGGATTAACAGTTAAAGGAGGATTCTTCAAAAGCAACTCATCAAAATCTCATTTAATTCACATTGTGCTTGGCATTTAACGAAAATGTTTGAAATCTGCTTTTCACATGTCTAGACATGTGGTGCACTTACAATAAAAGTTGTCGCCAACGTCTACCTACAATGATTATCATGACCTGTACCATTTACGTATTTTTCAAAAACCTTTAAAACGAATGTTCTGATAATCGAAATATCATGTAATAAACGCAGTTTATTTTTCTATCCAAGATGTGTTATTTGAATTGTTTATTTATACATGGTGTGTGTGTGCGTGTTCCCAAATGTTCGTAAACGCTTACAAAAAATAGAAATACCAATATTATTCGCCGTTATGTATAATGTCTTTGTATTATGCATAAATTAAGAAAAAGGCATCTCCTTATCGTGCAACTGATAGTTGCTGATGGCTTGCGCCATCTTTCGGAATAAATATCAACCATTCTCGTTGATTTTTAATTATTCCATAATTGGCCAAATACCCATTCTTGATTAATCAATAAACGCTAACCACGGACGCGTTTCGGGCTGTTGGCCCTCATCAGCGTAGTACAAGCTGGGTATCAATCAATCAATCAAGAATGGGTATTTGACCAATTCTGGAAGAATTAAAAATCAACGAGAATAGTTTATATTTATTCCGATAGATTGCGCAAGCCATCAGCAACTTTCAGTTGCACGATAAGGAGATGCCTTTTTCTTAATTTATGCACCTCATTCCAGTACAATATCACATTTGTACTATTTTTCATGTATAAAGTAATTGTATTATGTATTATTATGCATTCCCCGTAATAATATTATTCATCAAGTAATAAGAAAACAACGTTTCAAGAAAACCACGAACTTTTGAGACAACCTTATAATTCGTTTTATTTAATTTTGCTCGGGGGAAAAATCAGTAATTTTGTTTTTATTTCTGATATGCGAGAGGTATCAAAATTCTAAATAGAAACATACTTACAGTACAATGTTTTTTTTTTTTTTTTAAAGAAAAGGGCATCTCCTTATCTTTCAACTGAAAGTTGCTGATGGCTTGCGCCATCTATCGGAATAAATATCAACTATTCGTTGATTTTTGGATTATTCCAGAATTGTTCAAATACCCATTCTTGAATAATCAAGAAAAGCTAATCGCGGACGCATTTTGGACTGAAATCAACGAATTAATTTATATTTATTCCGATATATGGCGGAAACCATCAGCAACTTTTAGTTGCACAATAAGGAGATGCCTTTTTTCTTAATCAAAAATGGGTTTTTGGCCAATTCTGGAAAATAAAAATCAATAAATAGTTGACGTTTATTCCGATAGATGGCGGAAACCATCAGCAACTTTCAGTTGCAAGATAAGGAGATGTATTTTTCATAATTTATCCACTTTTATCTCGGTACAATATCACATTTGCACTATTTTTTCACATTGCTTATGTTTCTAATGAGTTTTTATTTTTTTGAGAATTGAATCTTCACTGTTTGAGAAATAGAATTAGAAGCATCCAATTGAAATTGGTAGTTTGAAATCACACCATCTTCAAAGGTTTTTCTTGTGATGGATCTTTTTTTAATTAAAAAAATTCGTGGATATCAGTGAATGAAGAAAAATACTCTAAATTGAGGAATTTGAGATACTTTATGGCAAAAAAATAATTTTCAAATAGGAGTCTTGTTTTTCTCATTTTTACCTATCTTTCGAGCCATTTTCAGTATATCTATTTTGTGTTATTTAATTAAAGTAAATTAGAAGGATGAATCCGTAACCAATTTAACTTTACTTATTATTTATTATTAATAGCAATTATACTAAAACAAATCTTGGTATATATGTCTACATGAAAACAACAGAAACAATAAAACATTATATACATAAAAGTTCCTTTTTAAACTCAGTCTCATCTATAGCCATGTTACTCTGTAATATTTCAACATTTTGATACACAGATATCTACCTGATAATCCCAAAAAGAAACAGAGAGAAAATATATTTAAATATAATAATACTACACAGATATACAGTTAAACGTGTCTATAGGGCCCCCTCTAAATAGCGCCTTCCTCTCTATAGCGTCCGATTTTAAATACGTAGTACGATGCGTTTTACATTAAAAGTGACCTGTCTATAGCACCCCCTCTAAATAGCGCTTCCCTTTCTATAGCGCCCGATTTTAAATACGTAGCACGATGCGATCTACATTAAAAGTGACCTGTTTATAGCACCCTCTTTAAATAGCACCTCTCTCTCTATAGCGTCCGATTTTAAATACGTAGTACAATGCGATTTACATTAAAAGTGACCTGTCTATAGCAACCCCTCTAAATAGCACCTTCTTCTTTATAGCGCCCGATTTTAAATACGTAGTACGATGCGATCTACATTAAAAGTGACCTGTTTATAGCACCCTCTTTAAATAGCACCTCTCTCTCTATAGCGTCTGATTTTAAATACGTAGTACGATGCGTTTTACATTAAAAGTGACCTGTCTATAGCGCCCCCTCTAAATAGCGCTTCATTTTCTATAGCGCCCGATTTTAAATACGTAGTACGATGCGATCTACATTAAAAGTGACCTGTCTATAGCGCCCCCTCTAAATAGCGCCTTCCTCTCTATAGCATCCTATTTTAAATACGTAGTACGATGCGATCTACATTAAAAGTGACCTGTCTATAGCGCCCCCTCTAAATAGCACCTCTCTCTCTATAGCGTCCGATTTTAAATACGTAGTACAATGCGATTTACATTAAAAGTGACCTGTCTATAGCAACCCCTCTAAATAGCACCTTCTTCTCTATAGCGCCCGGTTTTAAATACGTAGTACGATGCGAGTTACATTAAAAGTGACCTGTCTATAGCACCCCCCTCTCTATAGCACCCATTTTGGTGAGTCCCAAGAGAGGACTCTATAGACAGGTTTAACTGTATACAAGTTGTGCTAAGAGTAATAAAGTTCACATATCGGAATCATTTGTCCCGAGTTTCATTTCGACATAACACTTGCTGCTTCAATCCATACATTTGTCTTCATAATCTGTAGCGACTTTCAGAAGAAATAGCCAAAGTATCTTCTGCTGTTATAAAGATATTTTGATTGTGAGTGGAAGATTATAGACAATTTACACAATTTTATTGATTCTTCAATTATCACAGAAAGAAAAGTATGATCAAATAAAGGAGTAAATTAAGAGTATTTAAAAATTTCAGGGAAACATATATATAGTTGTATTTCTTTAAAAAATAAACACTTTCGGCCAGTTAAAGTTTTATTTTCTCAACGTTTCAACAAAATTCTCTTGAATTGTTTGGAGAAATAAATAAAAGTAAAGCATTTGGCAAGGTGTTAGAAAAGAGAACAAATGTCTTCTTTTTTTCTTTCTCCAGACGAAAACAAAAGATTTTTTGTTGAAACGTTAAGAAAATAAAACTTTAACTGGCAGAAGTATCTTCAATTTAAAGAACTATGAATGCCGACCAGGCAGCCTCTATATTCAGTACATACAGTTGTATGTATATATACAAATTTCTTCAGCAAGGGAGACTTCCTCAGCTTGAGAGATTTGTGGAATATTAGAGAATGGTTAGTACTATAATAGGCAACTTGACTTTATCTTTTCAAGTGTATTGTATGTGATTACCTTTCTTATTCTAACCCTTTCTTTAAATATGTTTTTAAAAATTTATTTTAGACTCTGTCTATTTACACTTACTATCAAAAGTAAATATATCTAAATTATTTTTATACTAGTAGAAAAGCCCGTCCAAGGACGGGATCGGCTAGAGCAGGTGGATTGAGAGGTTTGAATCGGTTCAAGTTCGACTTTTCCTTTGGAACAGCATTTATGAAAAGTTTTACTGTATGTCGTTTGTTCCAATTCGAAATATTTTGCTCTTCATTTTGGGCAAACTTGATCAAGTTGGCCACAAAAGTGCAGGGGAATTTGATCTTCCTCGAAACATGTCCCTGTTGGCAAAGGTAGATTATCTCCCAGTCGAATTCTTTGCATCCTCAGCCTACTGTTTTCCCTTTGAAGGGCTCTTTGATTTTCGCTCATATTCATTCGGTATTGCCGTTGTTGTTCATTATGCCGTTCTCTTACGGGTGAATTTAAACGTCTTTGTCGCTGCTGTTCAATACGACGTTGCTTTGCTTCGATGGCCTCAACAATAGAAAGGGCTCTTTTAGGAGACATTGTTTATAAAAATAAAATAATCAAGCTAAATTAAAAAATAAAATTATTTAAAAAATATTATTCCTCAAATTTTCACCGAATAAATTGCCGACGTCACGTCACACGCCACGTCACACAGAATGGACCAATCCTATTCGGCTTCAACGAACAGACGCTTTATTATCCCGTGCTCAGTCCCATCTCATCCCGTGCTCAGTCCCATCTCATCCCGTGGTCAGTTTCATCTCATCCCGTGCTCAGTCCCATCTCATCCCGTGCTCAGTCCCATCTCATCCCGTGCTCAGTCCCATCTCATCCCGTGATCATTCCCATCTCATCCCGTGATCATTCCCATCTCATCCCGTGCTCAGTCCCATCTCATCCCGTGGTCAGTTTCATCTCATCCCGTACTCAGTCCCATCTCATCCCGTGGTCAGTTTCATCTCATCCCGTGGTCAGTTTCATCTCATCCCGTGGTCAGTCCCATCTCATCCCTTGCTCAGTCCCATCTCATCCCGTGCTCAGTCCCATCTCATCCCGTGGTCAGTGCCATCTCATCCCGCTGTCAGTTCCATCTCATCCCGTGCTCAGTCCCATCTCATCCCGCTGTCATTCCCATCTCATCCCGCTGTCAGTCCCATCTCATCCCGTGCTCAGTCCCATCTCATCCCGTGTTCAGTCCCATCTCATCCCGTGATCATTCCCATCTCATCCCGTGATCATTCCCATCTCATCCCGTGCTCAGTCCCATCTTATCCCGTGCTCAGTCCCATCTCATCCCGTGCTCAGTCCCATCTCATCCCGTGTTCAGTCCCATCTCATCCCGTGATCATTCCCATCTCATCCCGTGCTCAGTCCCATCTCATCCCGTGGTCAGTTTCATCTCATCCCGTGCTCAGCCCCATCTCATCCCGTGTCCAGTCCCATCTCATCCCGTGATCATTCCCATCTCATCCCGTGCTCAGTCCCATCTCATCCCGTGGTCAGTTTCATCTGATCCTGTACTCAGTCCCATCTCATCCCGTGGTCAGTTTCATCTCATCCCGTGCTCAGCCCCATCTCATCCCGTGCTCAGTCCCATCTCATACCGTGCTCAGTCCCATCTCATCCCGTGTTCAGTCCCATCTCATCCCGCTGTCAGTCCCATCTCATTCTGTGCTCAGTCCCATCTCATCCCGCTGTCAATCCCATCTCATGCCGTGTTCAGTCCCATCTCATCCCGTGCTCAGTCCCATCTCATCCCGTGCTCAGCCCCATCTCATCCCGTGCTCAGTCCCATCTCATCCCGTGCTCAGTCCCATCTCATCCCGTTGTCAGTCCCATCTCATCCCGTGCTCAGTCCCATCTCATCCCGTGCTCAGTCCCATCTCATCCCGTGTTCAGTTTCATCTCATCCCGTGCTCAGTCCCATCTCATCCCGTGGTCAGTTTCATCTCATCCCGTGGTCAGTTTCATCTCATCCCGCTGTCAGTCCCATCTCATCCCGTGCTCAGTCCCATTTCATCCCGCTGTAAGTCCCATCTCATCCCGTGGTCAGTCCCATCTCATCCCGTGGTCAGTTTCATCTCATCCCGTGCTCAGCCCCATCTCATCCCGTGTCCAGTCCCATCTCATCCCGTGATCATTCCCATCTCATCCCGTGCTCAGTCCCATCTCATCCCGTGGTCAGTTTCATCTGATCCTGTACTCAGTCCCATCTCATCCCGTGGTCAGTTTCATCTCATCCCGTGCTCAGCCCCATCTCATCCCGTGCTCAGTCCCATCTCATACCGTGCTCAGTCCCATCTCATCCCGTGTTCAGTCCCATCTCATCCCGCTGTCAGTCCCATCTCATTCTGTGCTCAGTCCCATCTCATCCCGCTGTCAATCCCATCTCATGCCGTGTTCAGTCCCATCTCATCCCGTGCTCAGTCCCATCTCATCCCGTGCTCAGCCCCATCTCATCCCGTGCTCAGTCCCATCTCATCCCGTGCTCAGTCCCATCTCATCCCGTTGTCAGTCCCATCTCATCCCGTGCTCAGTCCCATCTCATCCCGTGCTCAGTCCCATCTCATCCCGTGCTCAGTCCCATCTCATCCCGTGTTCAGTTTCATCTCATCCCGTGCTCAGTCCCATCTCATCCCGTGGTCAGTTTCATCTCATCCCGTGGTCAGTTTCATCTCATCCCGCTGTCAGTCCCATCTCATCCCGTGCTCAGTCCCATTTCATCCCGCTGTAAGTCCCATCTCATCCCGTGGTCAGTCCCATCTCATCCCGTGCTCAGTCCCATCTCATCCCGTGCTCAGTCCCATCTCATCCCGTGCTCAGTCCCATATCATCCCGTGCTCAGTCCCATCTCATCCCGTGATCATTCCCATCTCATCCCGTGATCATTCCCATCTCATCCCGTGGTCAGTTTCATCTCATCCCGTACTCAGTCCCATCTCATCCCTTGCTCAGTCCCATCTCATCCCGTGCTCAGTCCCATCTCATCCCGTGGTCAGTCCCATCTCATCCAGCTGTCAGTTCCATCTCATCCCGTGCTCAGTCCCATCTCATCCCGCTGTCAGTCCCATCTCATCCCGCTGTCAGTCCCATCTCATCCCGTGCTCAGTCCCATCTCATCCCGCTGTCAGTCCCATCTCATCCCGCTGTCAGTCCCATCTCATCCCGTGCTCAGTCCCATCTCATCCCGTGTTCAGTCCCATCTCATCCCGTGATCATACCCATCTCATCCCGTGATCATTCCCATCTCATCCCGTGCTCAGTCCCATCTTATCCCGTGCTCAGTCCCGTCTCATACCGTGCTCAGTCCCATCTCATCCCGTGTTCAGTACCATCTCATCCCGTGATCATTCCCATCTCATCCCGTGCTCAGTCCCATCTCATCCCGTGGTCAGTTTCATCTCATCCCGTACTCAGTCCCATCTCATCCCGTGGTCAGTTTCATCTCATCCCGTGGTCAGTTTCATCTCATCCCGTGGTCAGTCCCATCTCATCCCTTGCTCAGTCCCATCTCATCCCGTGCTCAGTCCCATCTCATCCCGTGGTCAGTGCCATCTCATCCCGCTGTCAGTTCCATCTCATCCCGTGCTCAGTCCCATCTCATCCCGCTGTCAGTCCCATCTCATCCCGCTGTCAGTCCCATCTCATCCCGTGCTCAGTCCCATCTCATCCCGTGTTCAGTCCCATCTCATCCCGTGATCATTCCCATCTCATCCCGTGATCATTCCCATCTCATCCCGTGCTCAGTCCCATCTTATCCCGTGCTCAGTCCCATCTCATCCCGTGCTCAGTCCCATCTCATCCCGTGTTCAGTCCCATCTCATCCCGTGATCATTCCCATCTCATCCCGTGCTCAGTCCCATCTCATCCCGTGGTCAGTTTCATCTAATCCCGTACTCAGTCCCATCTCATCCCGTGGTCAGTTTCATCTCATCCCGTGCTCAGCCCCATCTCATCCCGTGTTCAGTCCCATCTCATCCCGTGATCATTCCCATCTCATCCCGTGCTCAGTCCCATCTCATCCCGTGGTCAGTTTCATCTGATCCCGTACTCAGTCCCATCTCATCCCGTGGTCAGTTTCATCTCATCCCGTGCTCAGCCCCATCTCATCCCGTGCTCAGTCCCATCTCATACCGTGCTCAGTCCCATCTCATTCCGTGTTCAGTCCCATCTCATCCCGCTGTCAGTCCCATCTCATCCCGTGCTCAGTCCCATCTCATCCCGTGATCATTCCCATCTCATCCCGTGATCATTCCCATCTCATCCCGTGCTCAGTCCCATCTCATCCCGTGGTCAGTTTCATCTCATCCCGTGCTCAGTCCCATCTCATCCCGTGCTCAGCCCCATCTCATCCCGTGCTCAGTCCCATCTCATCCCGTTGTCAGTCCCATCTCATCCCGTGCTCAGTCCCATCTCATCCCGTGCTCAGTCCCATCTCATCCCGTGTTCAGTTTCATCTCATCCCGTGCTCAGTCCCATCTCATCCCGTGGTCAGTTTCATCTCATCCCGTGGTCAGTTTCATCTCATCCCGCTGTCAGTCCCATCTCATCCCGTGCTCAGTCCCATCTCATCCCGCTGTCAGTCCCATCTCATCCCGTGGTCAGTCCCATCTCATCCCGTGCTCAGTCCCATCTCATCCCGTGCTCAGTCCCATCTCATCCCGTGCTCAGTCCCATATCATCCCGTGCTCAGTCCCATCTCATCCCGTGATCATTCCCATCTCATCCCGTGCTCAGTCCCATCTCATCCCGTGGTCAGTTTCATCTCAACCCGTACTCAGTCCCATCTCATCCCGTGGTCAGTTTCATCTCATCCCGTGGTCAGTTTCATCTCATCCCGTGGTCAGTCCCATCTCATCCCTTGCTCAGTCCCATCTCATCCCGTGCTCAGTCCCATCTCATCCCGTGGTCAGTCCCATCTCATCCAGCTGTCAGTTCCATCTCATCCCGTGCTCAGTCCCATCTCATCCCGCTGTCAGTCCCATCTCATCCCGTGCTCAGTCCCATCTCATCCCGTGTTCAGTCCCATCTCATCCCGTGATCATACCCATCTCATCCCGTGATCATTCCCATCTCATCCCGTGCTCAGTCCCATCTTATCCCGTGCTCAGTCCCATCTCATACCGTGCTCAGTCCCATCTCATCCCGTGTTCAGTACCATCTCATCCCGTGATCATTCCCATCTCATCCCGTGCTCAGTCCCATCTCATCCCGTGGTCAGTTTCATCTCATCCCGTACTCAGTCCCATCTCATCCCGTGGTCAGTTTCATCTCATCCCGTGGTCAGTTTCATCTCATCCCGTGGTCAGTCCCATCTCATCCCTTGCTCAGTCCCATCTCATCCCGTGCTCAGTCCCATCTCATCCCGTGGTCAGTCCCATCTCTACCGCTGTCAGTTCCATCTCATCCCGTGCTCAGTCCCATCTCATCCCGCTGTCAGTCCCATCTCATCCCGCTGTCAGTCCCATCTCATCCCGTGCTCAGTCCCATCTCATCCCGTGTTCAGTCCCATTTCATCCCGTGATCATTCCCATCTCATCCCGTGATCATTCCCATCTCATCCCGTGCTCAGTCCCATCTTATCCCGTGCTCAGTCCCATCTCATACCGTGCTCAGTCCCATCTCATCCCGTGTTCAGTCCCATCTCATCCCGTGATCATTCCCATCTCATCCCGTGATCATTCCCATCTCATCCCGTGCTCAGTCCCATCTCATCCCGTGCTCAGTCCCATCTCATACCGTGCTCAGTCCCATCTCATCCCGTGTTCAGTCCCATCTCACCCCGTGCTCAGTCCCATCTCATACCGTGCTCAGTCCCATCTCATCCCGTTTTCAGTCCCATCTCATCCCGTGATCATTCCCATCTCATCCCGTGATCATTCCCATCTCATCCCGTGATCATTCCCATCTCATCCCGTGCTCAGTCTCATCTCATCCCGTGCTCAGTCCCATCTCATCCCGTGCTCAGTCCCATCTCAACCCGTGGTCGGGAACCATCTCATCCCGTGGTCAGTCCCATCCCATCCCGTGCTCAGCCCCATCTCATCCCGTGCTCAGTCCCATCTCATCCCGCTGTCAGTCCCATCTCATCCCGCTGTCAGTCCCATCTCATCCCTTGCTCAGTCCCATCTCATCCCGTGGTCAGTCCCATCTCATCCCGTGGTCAGTCCCATCTAATCCCGTGGTCAGTCCCATCTCATCCCGTGCTCAGGCCCATCTCATCCCGTGCTCAGTCCCATCTCATCCCGTGTTCAGTCCCATCTCATCCCGTGATCATTCCCATCTCATCCCGTGCTCAGTCCCATCTCATCCCGTGGTCAGTTTCATCTCATCCCGTGCTCAGTCCCATCCCATCCCGTGCTCAGTCCCATCTCATCCCGTGCTCAGTCCCATCTCATCCCGTGCTCAGTCCCATCTCATCCCGCTGTCAGTCCCATCTCATCCCGTGCTCAGTCCCATCTCATCCCGTGGTCAGTCCCATCTCATCCCGCTGTCAGTCCCATCTCATCCCGTGCTCAGTCCCATCTCATCCCGTGCTCAGTCCCATCTTATCTCGTGTTCAATCCCATCTCATCCCGTGATCATTCCCATCTCATCCCGTGATCATTCCCATCTCATCCCGTGCTCAGTCCCATCTCATCCCGTGGTCAGTTTCATCTCATCCCGTGGTCAGTTTCATCTCATCCCGTGGTCAGTTTCATCTCATCCCGTGGTCAGTCCCAACTCATCCTTTGCTCAGTCCCATCTCATCCCGTGCTCAGTCCCATCTCATCCCGTGGTCAGTCCCATCTCATCCCGCTGTCAGTCCCATCTCATCCCGTGCTCAGTCCTATCTCATCCCGTGGTCAGTCCCATCTCATCCCTTGCTCAGTCCCATCTCATCCCGTGCTCAGTCCCATCTCATCCCCTGGTCAGTCCCATCTCATCCCGCTGTCAGTCCCATCTCATCCCGTGCTCAGTCCCATCTCATCCCGTGCTCAGTCCCATCTCATCCCGTGGTCAGTTTCATCTCATCCCGTGCTCAGTCCCATCTCATCCCGTGGTGAGTTTCATCTCATCCCGTGGTCAGTTTCATCTCATCCCGCTGTCAGTCCCATCTCATCCCGTGCTCAGTCCCATCTCATCCCGTGCTCAGTCCCATCTCATGCCGTGCTCAGCCCCATCTCATCCCGTGCTCAGTCCCATCTCATCCCGCTGTCAGTCCCATCTCATGCCGTTTTCAGTCCCATCTCATCCCATCTCATCCCGTGATCATTCCCATCTCATCCCGTTCTCAGTCCCATCTCATCCCGTGCTCAGTCCCATCCCATCCCGTGCTCAGCCCCATCTCATCCCGTGCTCAGTCCCATCTCATCCCTCTGTCAGTCCCATCTAATCCCGTGTTCAGTCCCATCTCATCCCGTGATCATTCCCATCTCATCCCGTGATCATTCCTATCTCATCCCGTGCTCAGTCCCATCTCATCCCGTGCTCAGTCCCATCTCATCCCGTGCTCAGCCCCATCTCATCCCGTGCTCAGTCCCATCTCATCCCGCTGTCAGTCCCATCTCATGCCGTGTTCAGTCCCATCTCATCCCGTGATCATTCCCATCTCATCCCGTGCTCAGTCCCATCTCATCCCGTGCTCAGTCCCATCTCATCCCGTGCTCAGTCCCATCTCAACCCGTGGTCAGTCCCATCTCATCATCCCGTGGTCAGTACCATCTCAGCCGGCCACGTCACTTAAATGGGGGGGGGGGGGGGCGGCCAAGCCAATCAGGTTTGAACACGTCACACAGAATGGACCAATCCTATTCGGCTTCAATGAACAGACGCTTTATTATATGTGATACTTTGTCTCTAGTTGTGTAATTCAATAGATGGTTTTATTTCACTTTAAAGCACTATGTCCCCCTAGGAACACTTTCGCTGTCATACATGTATGCCTTTACATTTGTCTATACATATATATACATTAGATAATAAAATGGCATATATTGGATTTAATAAAAGATTTATTTTGCCAATATTTCGGCTGGCTGAACGCCAAACCTTTATCAAGGCATTACATTTTTGTATAAAGGTTGATAAAGGTTTGGCGTTCATCCAACCGAAATATTGGCAAAATAAATCTTTTATTAAATCCAATATATGCCTTTTTATTATCTAATGAAATATATATGGATTGCTCATTTTTTAAAAACTTATATATATACATAATTTATGATGATATAATAATGATTTAATAGTTGACTTGAGTTTATTTTTTAATTATACCATTGATACTGAATTGTGCCTCGACTTGATAAAACCAAACCTCGAATTTGTCTGTTTCCAAAAAAGTAAGTAGTCATAAATACTCACCTTGTGGATTTCTTGAGCTGAAGCTTCTATAATTGTATTTTTCCATTCGATTTTTCAGTCATCTTCAAAATGAGAATAACCGGGCTCACACCGAATGTATTAAAACGTTGAAAAGAATTTGATGAGATAAATTATTCTTTATTTAAAAACGGTCAAATTTAGACAAATTTACATATTGGTTTATATTTACATATACTAACATAGAACTATCTAGAACTTTCTATATTTAAAAATCACAGAGTTATCAATGCATATTATTATTTATTTAAAAATAATTCATTCTGTGAAATGTTATCATAATTCATATAATTATTATTTACTGATTTTATATTAAAATATGAATTTTTTTCAAAATTTGAAAAATAGCACAAAATACAAGGTATGTCCCATAAGTTCCCGGACTGGGTCCATAGAAAAAAAAGGTAATATATTTTTAAAATTTTTTTATTAAAACTTTTCAAAGTAATCCCCCCTTGCTTCAACGCACCAGCGCCATCGTTTCTCCCAATTGTCGAAACAGTTTTTATAAGCCTCTTTTGGAATGCTCTTCAATGCTAACGGCGATTTTTCTATTATGTCATCCCTGGTGTCTAAATGTCTTCCTTTTAGAACTGCTTTATGTTTGGGGAACAGGAAAAAGTCATTTGGTGCGATGACTGGGAAAAAGGGTGGTTGAAGTAGGATTTGTGTCCCGTTTTTCGCCAAAAAGCTAGTCATCAAGTGCGCTGTGTGAGGGCGAGCATTGTCATGGTGTAGGATCCAGCCACCATTAGTCCATTTTTCTGGCCTTTTTTTTCGAATCGCTTCCCTTAGACGGCGAAGAATGCCCAAATACATATCCTTGGTAACTGTTTGGCCTGCAGGAAGATACTCGTGATGAAAAATGCCCTTTTTATCCAAAAAAGCGACCAGCAACACCTTGTTTCTGGATTTCAATAATCTGGATTTTTTGGGTCTAAGCTCACCCTGACATCTCCACTCGGCAGATTGATGCTGGTTTCAGGATCATAGCCATAGACCCATGTCTCGTAGCCTGTGATTATCTTGTCTTTCCATTCCGGATCCTTTCTTGTTATTTCCAACATGTCCTCACAGGTTGCAAGCCGACACAGTTTTTGCTCATTTGTGAGGAATCTTGGGATGAATTTTGCAGGAGTCTTTTTGATTTGGTTACGATCCTTCCAATCGTTGTTTTAGAGATGCCTGTGTCTTGCTCTAGCTCCAGCAAAGTGGTTCGAGGATTTTCTTTTATCAAATCGGTGATTTTTTGCACATTTTCATCAGTCTTTTGAAATTTTTGGGCGTCCTTGACGAAGATCATCTTCAATGGAAATTCTGCCAGCTTTAAATCTAGAATGCCATTCAAAAACAATTGTTCTCTTTGGGGAATGCTTTATTAAGCATTTAAAAAGTTTCGGTTGCTGATATTTGAAGTTTCACACAAAATTCTATGCAAATCCTCTGCTTCAATTTTCGTTCCATCGTAAAATCGCCGCAGCGCTATGTGTAACCTTTAAATAAATTAGAATAACTTTGGGGCGCGTGCACGTACCGCCTCGATATTGGTGCCACCGTGTAGCCAGATATTTTTTCTATAATAAACAGTCAAATTCATTTACATTTTTCATTTATTTATTTTTTTATGGACCCAGTCCGGGAACTTATGGGACATACCTTGTAATAAAGCATACGACTATATTCCTTAACCTGAGATAAATGATTTAGATGTTTGCCTTGAGCAAAGGATTCATTTTTGTTACAAAACATTTCTAATATTTTAGAAAAATCCGTGGGTATAGGTAGAGAGAAAGGAGAAAGATAGAGAAGAACATAGAAAGGTAATCTGTGTATATATATATATTATCTGTATTTATCAATGTTCTGTTCAAACTTTCCCTCAATTCATTAGTTTATGGATGGTAGCTCTTGTGATATGAAGCAGTATATTATCTTGAAAATTCTCATAATTTCTTCCAATAAGTTGTTTGTATACAATGAGTACTTGTATTCAATAAGTTGCTTGTATACAATGAGTACTTGTATTCAATAAGTTGTTTGTATACAATGAGTACTTGTATTCAATAAGTTGCTTGTATACAATGAGTACTTGTATTCAATAAGTTGCTTGTATACAATGAGTACTTGAATTCAATAAGTTGTTTGTATACAATGAGTACTTGTATTCAATAAGTTGCTAACTCCGCCTTTGCCGGTCCCAAGCCCGGATTAAAAATGAGGATGGGAGCAGTAACAAACTCACTAAAAAACCTGGGCTCAGCTGGCCCGGCTGATAGTACCCTGTAAGGGCTCCTAATCCAGGGATACAGGATGAGCAGCGTTTGTACTCCATGTTAGGGGCGGCTGCACATGGCGTCTGTTCCTCAGGTCAGAGGCGGTCATTTCTTTTGGAGCTAAGTCGGCCTGCCACTGAGTAGTGCTCCCAATCTTAATGATAAAGGCAGAAACCTTCTACTTCACCCAGTCATGATGGTTGTCATTTTGACTGGATTGGCTCATCCATTGAGCTCTACTCATCCCCAGCAGACACCATCAAAAGTCTAAAGCTCTACAAACTAATATGATTGAGTGGAGGTAAGAAAGAAGAAGAATAAGTTGCTTGTATACAATGAGTACTTGTATTCAATAAGTTTCTTGTATACAAGGTGCGCTCCGTGCCAAAGAAAAAACCCTTCTATTAGAAATTTAAGGAAGATTCCCGGGATGGGTCCATGTGAGAATATAAGAAATTTCCATTTATCTGATGTAATCTTGATGAACTGGACCTTGGCATGTCTTTGTCGTGGCTGACCCTCTTTTAAACTTTATTTTATTATAGAAATTATATGATCGCCAGTATGGGACTTATGGATAGACTTTACACTTTACACAATTATGCTACATGACAATCTAATCTATTTTAGCATTTATATTAAAAGGTTGTCTCAAAAGTTCGTGATATTCTTAAAACATTTTTCTTATTACTTGGTGAAAAATATTATTACGGTAAATATATAATAATACATAATAAAAAAATTACTTTATAAATAATACAAAAACATTATATATAACGGCGAATAATATTAGGGCGAATAATATTGGTATTTTAAAATTCGCAAGTGTTTATGAACTTTTGGGACAAACTTGTACTACATATATTTAATGTTATATATATCATACTATCTAGGAGTTAGTTTCTTCAAATGCAGTCGCGTGAAGATATCGCGTGTTTAATCAAAACACTTTGAAAACAAAACATACGCAGATGAATATTGGCTTACACACGCTCTATAAAGTATTTTATTATAATCCAGAATAGGTTTTATTTATTAAGGGCAATAGAAAGTTGTTTATTATTTTAATTGAAATGAATAGTTTTTCTGAAAAGTATCACATATTAAGCCTGAATTTCCATAACAGTTATTTTAATGACTTTAAAGATTTTTCATAGTAAGTCAGGAGAGAAATATATTTCTCTAATATTTGATAATATTTAAATTAGAGCGAAATTTTGATAATTTTTTTTTATTTGTGAACATTTGTTGAAGGAATATCCTCAGAAATGTGGGACGTCAACATTTTAAAAGCCTTTTTCATATGAATTCTGATGTGCTTCAAAAAATCACATATGTTTCAACCATTAATTTTGACGTCATCTAAGTGAATTTGCCATCATATTTCTTTGTTTGATATCAATTTTGATAGTAAATATTATCAAATATCATTTATATATATATTTAATAGATATAATCTATCAATATTTATATATCATTCATATATAAAATATTTTAATAAAAATATCAAAATAATCGAGAGCATCTCTATAAAAAAAACTCGTTTCCAACGGTCCAACAATGGGCCAGTCTGTTGGGAAGTGAGGTAGAAGGCGGGTCTGCTTTGAGACTCTGTCCGAATTTATTTGATTCCTCATATATTGAGGTTTGGCTTCCCCTCCCCAGACTCTTTGAGACGGAGTCCATAGCATCGGCAGACCAGTTCCTGGCAGGGCCTGGATCATTAGCTCGGCCGAGTCATCTCGAGCGAGTTGGATGCTCTGGTTGTGCCAGAAGAGTGGAATAGGGCTTCTACGGGAGGCGAAGCGCCACTATAAACAAAGGCTAACGCGCTGAGCAGGTACCTCCTGGGTGGCGTGGAAACCCTTTGCGATATATTCATTACCTGGTCTGGCGATGCATGGACTTCTTGAGGATAAGAAATAATAATAATAAAAGGAAGAAAATATTAATATCACATCGCTATATTTCTGATTTCCCTCAACTCAATGGCTGTTAAATGATAAATGAAATTGGAAAAACTCTAGAACCATTTTATTAAATTCCATGGAGTATTCATGGTCGCCATCTAATTGGCTCATGCCTAATTCTAATCCATTTTAAGTTAAGATATAAACATGTGCAGTATTTTGATTATGCAGGTAGTTGACGTTTTAAGCTACAGGGAATTCAGGGCAATTTCTAGTATATATATGTTGAATAATAAAAAAAAAGAGGAGCCAAAAACTTCACAGTGGGCTCCCCATCCAACATGCAGTCAGGGCCGGAAGTGAAGGCGCACTAGCCTGAAGACAAATGAAGACCACACAAATGAGGGAACATGGTTATCTCGGTTTAGGGGTGGTTCCCGGGAAAGATGAGACTGGGACCGCTCTGGACTACATGACTACTTTCTTGGTGTGTCTGTCTGGGTACCTCCTCATCTGGGTCTCCTTGTCTGGACCTCCCTGTTTGGGCTCAGCCCCAGTTTATATCCTAATTTTGACGTCAGAGGGGGAGAACGTCCGCGTCCAATCAGGGACTGCCATGACTATAAATCTCTCTTGTTTATACTATCCTTCCCAGCTCACCGTCCCTTTCTCTCCCGGGTTTCCGTTTTATTGAGGCCATTTTATAGTTACATATGAGTTTGAATTTATATACATCATAACAACATATACAATACGACAGATATGTCATAATATTGATTCCTTTAGCTACTTTTTAAAGTATACCCGATCCATTTAATCATATTTAAGCAAAGTATTTATTATTTTAGTAACAGAGTATCATTGTTTATGTTTATATTTTGCTGCTCTGTAAACTTCCCTCATTGCATTTCTTTTTTTTTACATTCATAGTTTGTTCTTGCCTTAAAATAAATTTCTGTATAATTCTGAAATTCGTCTTCCCTAATTTTCCACTTGTCAATGTTTATCGCAATTTGTCTACTCAAAGGAATAATTTTGTATTTCATCTTTGAAGGCAAATAAATAATGGGACGAAAACAGCTTAGAGAGAGAAGGAAGAAGTCCTCCAAGTAACCTGCAGAGGTTAGGAGAGCTTGACACATCTCAAACCAAGAGGACAGGATTTCCCCTTCAGATACGAGATGAGTAGAAATAGTTTCCCCACGAATGATAAAGGTTTAAACATAGCTTCTTTCTCTCTCTCAGTTGAGTTGTTGACTGCTCTCACCCAGTTGGATCTGACTCATCCTTCCTCGACACTCATCTGTGTCGCCTGTCACGATACTTCGCCATATCGACTTTCAAGATATACAAACACCTTATATGACATATATAATACACCTAGATAATTTGTAAAGTGTCAGCTCAACCCTCCGAAGATTCTCAACTCTATATCGCGATCTATCTATAACATATAGTATATTGATGCATGAACCCTAGTCCACATCGACGGTGGACACCCATCTATCCAGGAACTGGGTGATAGGCAAGGCGCGGGCGTTCCAGTGCGCAACGGGCCGAATAGGTTCTCTAAAAAGAAAATGTGTTCCCGGTCAGGATATGCCTTTTTTGTTTCTAGTATATATATTTATAGAGACGTGTTGTGGCCGCTACACTACTTCCCCTCCAGTAGGATCCTTAGAGATCCTATGTGGACGTAGAAAGGACTCTTTGCCAACTACGTGTTGGTCTGATGTCTTGTTGGGTTGGCGTCTGGTCCTTGATGGTTGAGGAAGGCACCAATCATTCTGATTTGAAGGTGGGCTTGAGACGGTCAATGGAAACCCAAGAAGACCTCTTTCTAAATATCAGTTTGAAAATTCCCTGGCTTCGGGATAGAACCTGGTATGGACAGTCGTATGGGGCGGTGGTAGTATTAGGTACCGACGTAGGTAAGATTCTGGGATGCCAGCCGGGTATGCGTAATGAGGTGTGTTCGAACAGCGCGCGTGCCAAGTGTCCTGGATGTCAAGCGCGGGTCGAGGTGTTCTCTTAACTCACGCACTGGCTGAGACGTGGTGTGGCCGCCAAATATTCATATATCATTCGTAATATTTGTTTTTTTCCCCTTCTCTTTTACTCCTCAACTAATTGTCAAGAAAATATTATATATAAAATATTTATAATATTCATCGATAGAAGGAGCTAATTTGATTATGATATTAATATATATATGTAGCGGCACGAGAATACCAAGATAAGTCCGCCACCTTCTTATAACAACTAAGTGTCCTGCTCAAGTGCTGGAAAAATCAGATCTAAGTTTCGTAAAATTAATTTATTAGGCTCAACTACTTGATCGCCCTAATATTTTAAAAGAAGTAAAGCCAAAACAGTTAATAACAGTCAAAGTTGAAGGATCCAAACAAGGACAGCGGCACTTCCAGCTGTCATCTTAAAACGCGTAGAGCTCCGACTTCTTGTGGACACACACACTCTCACGGCACCTGATGCAATCCTAGTTTTTTATATCTGTGGAAGCCGATTTACATAGATCTTTTTCGTAAAGCCTAGTTTGCATAGTCTTCTTAATTTTACTCTTGTAAAATTTGCCTAGGCTTTCCAACATACTCCCCACAAAAATTATTGACAATAATTTTTCCAAATCAGCATCCAACACTATCTTGGAATCGATTCGAAATCTCTTCCGGAAAATCCAACTCCATTGGGCAAAGACGTTGTATAGGTCTTATTATAATCCCGTCTCCTGTCTTTAATTTGGCATTGCCCTTGTGACGTAAAAACATGGCAGATGTCAAAGGCTGAGGGTCCTCTATTTCCTCTGAGATATACGTAAGAGGTCTTCCATTCATAATAGATTGAACTTCCTCAAGCATCTTTGCTAGTTGCTCCTTTCTGAGACTAGCCTTTCCCAAGGTTCTTTTCAGCAAATTCTTCATAGAGCGAATTAAACGCTCCCACCAACCTCCCCACCAAGCCGCAAAGGGAGGATTAAATCTCCATTTTATAGGTCTAACGCAGTCGCTCTCTTGAAGCGTCTTCCAATCAATACTAATCTCTTTAACAATCATTTCGCTTTCACCAGTTTTCTTATTCCCTTTGAGTATTTCTCTTTTCATTGGAGTCACTCGTGTTTTAGCGGACATAAAACTGACCCGTATTTCTTCATTTTCTACCCGGTGAAATACCACTGCGGAGTAAGCTGTCCGACTCGCATCAGTAAACAAGTACAAAAACCAACTCCTCCCATCGATCTCGTCCTTTATCATAGCAATAAGAAGAGCAGTAACAGCTAATAAAAGAAGTACAAGTGCAAGTAGCCCATGAAAACAGAGATTGATTATTTTTGATCTCTTCGATTTAGCTCGATAAACTTTATAGGGTTTTAAAGGTCTCTTATTTCGTTGAAGATCTGAAGATGTCTTAGCGATATTCCTCGAATTAATCTCAATTTGCTCATTTTTATCCAAGACCTTTGAGTGCACCAACTCTCTATCTTTTGTTTCAGAAGTTTTTAACCTTTTAGCTTTTGTTGCAGAATATTTTACCTTTATGACTTTTGTTTCAGAATCTGCTATTTTCTCATCTTTAGCTTTTGCCTCAATAGTTTCAAAATATCTGACTTGATCAGCCACTTCAGAATCTTCAACTTTATTTGTTTCAGTTTTCTCTTCTGAATTGTTCACCGATTCATAACCTTTAATTGCAGTCTCAGAATCCTTCACTCCATCGCCCTTAGGCTTCGCTTCAGAATCCTTTACTCCGTCGCCCTTAGGCTCAGAATCCTTTGCTTTATAGTCTTTAGACTCCGCTTCCTTCACACCTACATAGCTATCAACTGCAGTTTCAGAATCCTCTTTTTCCACGCCTTCAATTTCATTTTTCATGGACATAACCAGCATAGAATTTTCTTCATCAGACCATTCCTTCAAGCTGCCTAGTAACGTCCAACCAAAATGGGTAAGCATAGCTGTTAAACCGCAATCCAGTTGCAGCGTTTTTCCAGTCATCAATTTCCCATAAATATCTGCACCGATGAGGAGCTCTATAGGTGGGTTGTCAATTCCAAGATCTGTAACTTTAATTTTTCTTTGTTCCAACTCTTTAGAAATTAAACTTGTTTTGGGAATTCTTGGAAGGGCTTGACAGATCTTTGACTGATCACGAACAGTGACTTTGCAAACAAAATTTTCATCGTCTGCCTTTAACTGAACATCATACAAATTATGCGTAACAGCCGTTGTTTGTATTCCGCCAAATAAAGCATGATGAACAATCTCTTTCGTCACAGGTTTCAGTCCTAATTCTTCCGCTGTTGTCTTCAAAATATAAGTATGTTGAGAACCCGAATCAAAAAAGGCGCGCACTAATTTCCTCCCCTTTGGTGCAATAACATTCAACATCAAAGTCTGAAGAGCAACATTCCGCTGACAAACTTGGTTGGAACAATCATTATGCCTTTTCAGATCTTCGTTTGGTTTCACCGTAGCATCAAAAGATTCAGAATTTTCGCGATGTGAAACCCGTTGTTTAACCCTTTCTGAATTTTGACTAGTCAACTCTGGTTCAATTCCCAATTGAGCAGCCTCTTTGTTATTTCTATCTCCTCGAGTGCACATAATTAAAAAATGAGACGAGCCACAGTTGTAGCACCTAACCCTTGTTCTGCAATATCTAGCAAGATGGCGTCCCTTTAAGCATTTGAAGCAAACCTTCTTTTCACGGATGACTTTTCTTTTTTCTTCTAAAGACATCTTTTTAACTGCAAAACAATTTTGACTCGCATGCTTCTTTTCACAGAATATACATCCGCCTAATTCCATTTGTTGTAATCCGGTCACCGTTGGAATATCATTTTTCTTCTTATAAAATCCTTTCCTTCTCTCTTGGTCGGAAGTTTCAGCACTTTGGAACCCGCCCTTAGCTAACTGGATGTTCTGCTGAATCAAAATCTCCCTTTCCAAAAAGTCCATCAGTTGATCCAGTCTCGTCTGATGTTCAACATCAAGCTTGACGAACTGAGATCTTCTCTGCCACGCTAGCAATAGTTCGTCAGATAGACACGATTCCACTAAGGGATACAGCCATGTGTCCGGGCTTGCACTTTCCAGATTCAAACTCTTTAAAGAACCAAGATAAGATTGAATTTTATAATATAGTTCATGAAAAGATAATTTTTTCTTTCCGCTAGCACTTTCGATGACCAACTTGAGCAGTTCTCTCACATATACTTGTAACAACAAATCAGGATTAGCATAACGTCTTCTTAAAGCATCAATCGCCTTAGAATAATTTTCCTCAGTAAGCGGATAAATGGATACGATTTTATAGGCCTCAGTGTCTACACTCAGACTTTGAAGCAAATAATAGAACTTGTCGCTATCCTTTAGTCTGATATCAAGATGAATTTTCTCAAATTGAGCCCAAAAAGTTAACCAATCTATTAAATTACCACTAAACTTCGGTAATTCAATGGTGGGAAGTCTTATTTTCTCTGTAGTATTCATAAAATAATCTTGAACTACAACTTCCCTTGCAACTTGTTTTTGAGCATCTTCATATGCGACAATTGCTTCAATTATGATTTCTTGATAATGTGCACAATCATCCATTTCCTTTTCGAGATCCGCTTCATCATCTTCTGCCAATATGTCGATTATCTCTTTATCAGACAACAGCAGTACTTTCTGTACATCCTGAATTCTTCTCACTCCAACTGTTGCCTTAGAATAATTCTTAGATTCACTTTCCAAATTAGATATAATTTCCTTGTGAATCTTTGTAACTTGACTTCTCACGGGGGCTCGCTTCCTGATACATAAACTTAGAGCCATTGTATCCTTTCAACTTCTTGAACTCTAGTCTTTTGACTTTAACTTTACCTCACTTTAAAATATATCTCCGATAAACAATAATCCACTTGAGCAGAATCACGTCCGCGGCTCACCAAAAAATGTAGCGGCACGAGAATACCCAGATAAGTCCGCCACCCTCTTAAACAATTAAGTGTCCTGCTCAAGTGCGGGAATAGATCAGATCTAAGTTTCGTAAAATTAATTTATTAGGCTCAACTACTTGATCGCCCTAATATTTTAAAAGAAGTAAAGCCAAAACAGTTAATAACAGTCAAAGTTGAAGGATCCAAACAAGGACAGCGGCACTTCCAGCTGTCGTCTTAAAACGCGTAGAGCTCCGACTTCTTGTGGACACACACACTCTCACGGCACCTGATGCAATCCTAGTTTTTTATATCTGTGGAAGCCGATTTACATAGATCTTTTTCGTAAAGCCTAGTTTGCATAGTCTTCTTAATTTTACTCTTGTAAAATTTGCCTAGGCTTTCCAACAATATATATATATATACGGAGTCTGAATAAAGGGTAATGAGATTCTTTCTGACGTCAGGTAGCAGCACACTCGCTACCTGCGGGTTCAATGTAGGGCCATGTCATCTCCACTGGCACTAGGGATAATAATTTTGAAAATCTCTGAGAGAAGCCATCCTAGAGACAAAATGGCCTTCCAGACCTTTCGCTGCTATCTTGCTCAACAGCCAATTAACAGTATCCAAATTGGAATCTGAATTTGCGGTACTTGGAAAATTCCATCTTGCAAATTTCTATAGCGCTAATCACTATCATCTGAAAGGATTTGTATAACTGTGTCCTTTAACCATGAGAGAGGACAAGAAATCTACCAGCCTCCAACCTACATCATGATGAGAATTTTGTTATTTCTTATTTCTAGTACACGTGGTACAGGCCATAATAATCATGGTGGGTAGAAGTAATGATGAGAAATAGATGAACAAACTGAATATCATCACGATATCATTGAAATGCCTGACTAATTCTGTGAACTACATTAAACAAAACAATATATTTGAGACAATAATGAAGACTTTAACCTCCTTGCCAAGTAAAACAAATAAGTTCAACAGGATAAAGAGAATCAAGACCTATCGAGCGTGCAATTCAATTTGCATAGTGGTCATCCTGGGGGGCCATATGGAACAATGCAATAATTACTGGGCGGGGTTGCTCCACTTGGTTGGACTTGGCTGACAGAAATACCTGAGGCAAACTTCTCATGTGGCTCTCGTGTCAATAAATATATGGTAGAAGTGAACGATGCGATTTTTTTTAATAGAATAATTGCATTCACAATATCTTTCTCTCTTAATACAAAGCAATAACGCGCCATCTATATATAAAGAATGAAGATATTAAAACGAGAATTTTTCTTTTCACAAATAAATCAAACTTCTACTGTCCTCACTGTGATGAAAAAAAAAATGGAAGGGCTTGTCTCATCAGTGGTGAACCCTCCTAGCTGTTTCGCCAATTTAATCTACCAGACCGCTTCTTTAGAGTGGTCTATATTAGAAGCTCTAAAGAAGCGGTCTGGTGGATTAAAAATTGGCGAAACCGCTGAGAGGGTTCACCACTGATGAGCCAAGCCCTAGTTGATTTATTTGTGAAAAGAAACATTCGCGTCTTAATGTCTTCATTTGCTATATCTTTCTCTTCTTCCATTCTAAGATATGATAAGTCTGTGTACCAGGCAGAGAAATGAGTGTAATGTATCCAATATAGAAGCTTAGTATTTTCTTACATTCAGTTAATAAGTTTGATTTTTATTATTATTTTATTTGAACTATTTTTAACGGGTATGATTCTTTTAAAAATAAATCAATTTTCTACTGCCCTAACTTTGCACAGAGGCGATATCGTAGCCTATGAAGATCTTCCGAGGCGCGATTATTGCTAGTTAAAAACTTTACCCAATACTGCCCTAACTGCAATGATAAATAATGAGAGTGCCTGGCTCATCAGTGGTGAACCCTCCCAGAGGTTTCGCTAGTTTAATCTACCAATACCTCTGTAATAATGTGTTTTCGGTTTTCCTTTTATAATGCTACTGAAGCTAGATCTTGGAACCGAAAAATGCAATATTATGGCGGTATGGAAGATTAAATTGGCGAAATCGCTGGGAGTTCACCATTGATGAGCCAGACTCTTCCATTATTTTATCATTTCAGTAAAGGCAGTAGAAAATTGATTTATTTTTAAAAGAATCATACGCTTCAAAAAATAGTTCAAGTTCAAATTTCTTATTCTATGATATTGAAGGGGGTTTGTGCGCCGAGAGGACATGGCAGTCTAATGGACGAGATATATGCGGCAAGAAGACGGCGGAGAGTTACCACCGGGGCGTGTGGATGATCCTACAAGGCGGTGCCAGGAGAGACTGACATCGGAGCGGCCTACAAAGCGGTATAGTCCAAGCTGCAAGTGTATAGTGTGGAGCGGAACGTTTCACAAGAGAACATCCACGGCGCCAAAGATTATTCTGACGGGGAGATCGAAGCCAAGTCTCACTGTTGTATTCCTTCTGTTAAGTGAGCCATAATAAAGCGCTAACTTTAGCTGCAATTTCTTCGAACTCACTGTGTATCTTTGTGGCATCCTGAGTAGACAAAGTACACGAATAGCGTCTGGGTACGACGTAACAATAGGTTTGTGTACCGGCAGAGAACGATGAGTGTAGGTAATGTATCAAATATAAGAGGGGCTTAGTATTGTCTTAAATTATATTAATAAGTTCGATTTTTATTATTATTTTATATTAAAAAACAATAAAAAGCTTTATTAAGACCTTTTAGTCCTATACAGATTCTCCGAGTAGAAATGTAGGGTACATACAGGAATAACAGTAATAATACCAGTAATAAGCATTGTTATTAATTTTATTTTTAAAGCTAATTACATTTAATGGTAATATGAAATGTATATACAGGAAAACCTAATTAAGACAATTAAGCTAATACATAGATTATTCTGGGTAAATTGGAGGAAAAGAAATGTATTATAACCGGGATTTACCACGGAGTCTCTGCAAGGGGAAAAAAAGTAAAAGCTTATCATATATTTAATATTAATAGTGAAATTTATATTTTTTTCATATATTAAAGAGTAACGCTTTTATTTAGAAATTAAATCTTTTTAGTAATGTTTTAATAGAATAATTCTCTAATATCTAGCATATTTTCATTCTAAAATATTCCTTAAAACTTTTTTAATCTATAAATTGCTTTTCTCGAATACACACAATACTTTACAATTTGATTTCATTTAACTAAATTTGAATATCAACCCTTTGTACATATATCAATTGTGTTGATATATATTTTTTATATTTTCATCTAACTAACTTGCATACTAATTCTGTACATATTTAAAATATCTTCTTTCTTTTCTTTCAAAATTTTTGTTTATCTTTAAAGTGCAAGTGTCCCTAGGGGGACATAGAGCTCTAAGTCGAAATAAAGAATAAGGATATTAAAGAGTATTGATAGTTGAATTTTGGAATCCCTGGCTATTATGGTTTTACCTTTATAAACTAATATCCACACAAGGTAATAAGACCAACTCCGAATAAATAATTAATGTGTAATTTGGGTTTGGTCTTATTACCTTGTGTATTATAATCTATAATCCAAATTGTTCCTTATCAAACTAAAATCAACTCCATCAACAGACACGCCGTGTCTTGTATAGCTAGAGGTTAGCAAGATAAAGAGATATTTGACTATCAATAAACTGATAAATGTGTTTACAATACTGGAAGCCAGTTCTACAAGAATGTCCTTGATAACGCCTCGAGTTGGAGCGCTAATTGGTTACCGTCATGGTTATTAATATCTCACCGCTGTGGGAAACGTTTGGTAAAACAAACATTCGTACATACTGCAGATGTTGGGTTCCTTCGTGTAGGGATTGAAATCTTGAGTATATCGTGGTCTGATAGAAATACACTTTTGAAAAAAAAACTTAAGAATGTTGTACCTTTAAGCATGTATATCGGTTGTTGTGGTGTCCAATGAAAAACCTCAGATGTCTCCATACATCTCTATCACAGCAATGTTCTCTATCTTGGGTGTGTAAAGTTTCTGTTCTGGGTCCATGTCAATTTTCTTTTGTTGTTGTGTCCAATGAAGAGCCTCAGATGTCTCCATATATCTCTATCACAGCAATGTTCTCTATCTTGGATGTGTTAAGCTGCTGTTCTGGGTCCATGTTAATTTTCTGTTGTTGTCGTGTCCAATGAAGAGCCTCAGATGTCTCCATATATCTCTTTCACAGCAATGTTCTCTATCTTGGGTGTGTAAATCTGCTGTTCTGGGTCCATGTCAATTTTCTTTCGTTGTTGTGTCCAATGAAGAACTTCAGATGTCTCCATACATCTCTATCACAGCAATGTTCTCTATTTTGGGTGTGTAAATCTGCTGTTCTGGGTCCATGTCAATTTTCTGTTATTATTGTCGTGTCCAATGAAGAGTCTCAGATGTCTCCGTACATCTCTATCACAGCAATGTTCTCTATCTTGGGTGTGTAAAGCTGCTGTTCTGGGTCCATGTCAATTTTCTGTTGTTGTTGTGTCCAATGAAGAGCTTCAGATGTCTCCATATATCTCTTTCACAGCAATGTTCTCTATCTTGGGTGTGTAAATCTGCTGTTCTGGGTCCATGTCAATTTTCTTTCGTTGTTGTGTCCAATGAAGAACTTCAGATGTCTCCATACATCTCTATCACAGCAATGTTCTCTATTTTGGGTGTGTAAATCTGCTGTTCTGGGTCCATGTCAATTTTCTGTTATTATTGTCGTGTCCAATGAAGAGTCTCAGATGTCTCCGTACATCTCTATCACAGCAATGTTCTCTATCTTGGGTGTGTAAAGCTGCTGTTCTGGGTCCATGTCAATTTTCTGTTGTTGTTGTGTCCAATGAAGAGCTTCAGATGTCTCCATATATCTCTTTCACAGCAATGTTCTCTATCTTGGGTGTGTAAATCTGCTGTTCTGGGTCCATGTCAATTTTCTTTCGTTGTTGTGTCCAATGAAGAACTTCAGATGTCTCCATACATCTCTATCACAGCAATGTTCTCTATTTTGGGTGTGTAAATCTGCTGTTCTGGGTCCATGTCAATTTTCTGTTGTTATTGTCGTGTCCAATGAAGAGTCTCAGATGTCTCCGTACATCTCTATCACAGCAATGTTCTCTATCTTGGGTGTGTAAAGCTGCTGTTCTGGGTCCATGTCAATTTTCTGTTGTTGTTGTGTCCAATGAAGAGCTTCAGATGTCTCCATACATCTCTATCACAGCAATCGCAATGTCCAATATCTTGGGTGTGTAAAGCTGCTGTCTATGTCAATTTCCTGCAAGGCTGCGGCCATTGCTGGGCATGAGAATATGTGAGTAGGTGTTAGTTACACACCAGGAAAGTTGTTGCATGTCTTGTAGGTTCTTGTGCCATATGGATGTATGGTCATTACTTTATAGCGTTTTGTTCTGAGTCTTATTATTGTTTTTGTAATTCTTCTCTCAGAGTTTATTTCGCATATTTGATCTTTTCTTATTTTTTGTTTAATTATCTTGTATTTTGCCAAAGGGGAAAAGTCCGATCACACCAGTCCTCCCTAGATCCTTGGAATATTTGACCAAATTCTGGTCCAAGGTGACTAACATGGCAACGGTACCTATTTTCCAATGAAGAGCAAAACCGATATCTCTGTCTATATCGGTATTGAGACAATAACTCTAAAAGATATTTGATACAACAACAACAAAGCCTTTATTAGAGACACTCTTCCCATACAGGATTCTCCTAGTTGGGTAAACATAAGCAACATAACAGTTATCTACAGAAAGTGAAGAATAACATCAATCTTTCCTCACGCTGGGTCGCTCTTCTGTGTTACGCCTTTTGACTGTGCTGTTCTCCAGAATTTGTGAAAAGCTAATGCATTGGTCCTGTTTTCCACTAATTTTACCAATAAAACATATGGCGAATTGTTTTCATAAGCAATTTTCTGGCGGAGAATCACTCTCTCATCCCCCAGTACAGGATAATAAAACATATAGTGTGGGAAGTCTTGGCTAAATTCGCTATTACACAGAGTGCACTTTAAGTTCTTAGATTTCGATATTTGATACACAGTGACTTTTACTGAAGACACACGAGATAACTAAATATGAACAAGATTACTTCTGTTTACTTCAAAATAAATAAACAGACGATCGACGACATCAAAGACATTCCACTTTCTTAAGTT
Source organism: Cordylochernes scorpioides (assembly GCA_030710605.1). NCBI lineage: Eukaryota > Metazoa > Arthropoda > Arachnida > Pseudoscorpiones > Chernetidae > Cordylochernes > Cordylochernes scorpioides. Next base: position 81,260,471 of record CP092865.1, on the reverse strand, counting down.
TTGTCCATGAGTGTATACCCATAGTTCTATCTTCAATTGTCTGATATGTAAGAGTGCTGGTACTATCTATTTACAAATCATACGGAGAGTAATTGGATGCGTTTCCTGTTGTTGGGAACATCTGAGTTACACAAAGGTTAGATATACCACTTTGCCTCTTTGTCTGTTAACATTTAGCTGGACTTAGTCGGACAGTAGTCGTCATGTCTAGGGATCTGATAGGTTCTCACAGATAATCAAATTTACGAATCTATAAGAAAACATCGAATTGAAAGGACAATGTGTGCATTAACGCGAAGCAAACACCTGGTCAAAACTCTGCAATAAGTACACTCATGGACAAAACTTAAGGCAGTGGAAAGTCGTTGATATCACCGGTCGTCTTTTCTTTTCTTTTTTTGTTTAAGGAGACATAGACATTTTTTTTCACATTTGGTTATCTCGTGTGCCTTCGATAAAGACTACTATGTTTCAAATATCTTTTAGAGATATTGTCTAAATTCCAATATACATGCCAAACAGTACAGTAGACCCTCCGTGAAAGGACACTCTCGCTAGAAGATACCTCTCTATAAAGGACAGTTTTCATCTCTGCAAAATTACCATTTTGACTTTTTAGCAATTCTCCGGCCAGACGACACACCTCTCTTTAAAGGACACTTTGGCTCTGCAACTAGGTGTTGTCTTTTACAGAGAGGTCTTACTGTATAACTTCCTTAAGTCTTACCTGAGTGTATTTTTATACTTATTATTGGACAAAAAACTTGTACAACTATTTAACAAAAGATAACTTTAAATAAGAAAGGGGGAACACAGGGGCAAACTTTCTCAGCGGGTCAGTCAATTTAATCTACCAAACTGCTATCAACACCATTGTATTAAAATGAAATTTATATCTCTCATCATCCTTCAACTTTTCATTGATAAAGCTACGGTTTAGTGATATCTTTATCTTTTTAATACCGCAAGAAACGAATGTGAATAACCGAGCTCTGGCCCATTTGTAAGTGCAAAGTCGAACTGCTTTTCGCATGTGTAGTCATGTGGTGCACTTACAGTAAAAGTTGTTGCTTACTTCTATGCACCATGATTATCATGGCCTGTACCACGTTGTTGTTGTTGTCGTGTCCAATGAAGAGCCCCAGATTTCTCCATGCATCTCCATCACAGCAGCAGCAATGTCCTCTATCTTGAGTGTGTGAAGCTGCTGCTCTGGGTCTATGTCAATTTTCTGCAAGGCTGCGGTCATTGCTGGGCATGAGAATATGTGGGTAGGTGTTAGTTCCACACCAGGACAGTTGTTACATGTCCTGTAGGTTCTTGTGTTATCTGGATATATTGTCATTCCTTTGTAGTGTTTCTTTCTGAGTCTTTTTATAGTTTTTGTCATTTTTCTCTGAGTTTATTTCGCATATTTGATCTTTTCTTTTTTTTACCACGTGTACTGGGGATAAGCAAAAATAAAGTGAATTACTATATTATTTATTCTTCTTTTAGAATACATTGATTGTTTAATTCAGTTTTCAGGGGACTATAAAAAAATACGCATTAGAGTGAATTTATTATTTAAAAAAAGCTTACTTTTCATTTTATTTTGACTCACAATTAAATAAAATACCGTGTTTTTTTAATGTAAAAATATATATTTAAAACTAGCGGATGTACCCGGCTTCGCCCGGGTTTTACCCGAGTAAAGGTTTGTCTAACGAATCTCTTGATAAAGTGAAAAAATTTTCCCGGTCCCTTGAAAAATACTCGATTAGTTGAATAAAATCAATATTAATTGGTTCCCTCGGTAATTGGAAGTTAAAGGAAGTATCTTGCCTTGGAATTGTATCATTATTCTTGTCTCATTTTGTCTTTCCTAATTTTCTACATTACAAAATCATCGTATCATCATGAAAATATTTAGAGCAGATTGTTGAATTATTACAGATAAATTAGAATATTTATCTTGATTATTTTTAGGCGAAAAGTTATTTCAAAATTTTATTTGCTAGAAACCTTCCCA